>CM071570.1:138510322-138523455 GCA_036426205.1 Ascaphus truei | reverse complement strand
AGAGAGAGAGACACACAGAGAAAGAGAGAGAGACACACAGAGAAAGAGAGAGAGACACACAGAGAAAGAGAGAGACACACAGAGAAAGAGAGAGACACACAGAGAAAGAGACACACAGAGAGACACACACAGAGAGACACACAGAGAAAGAGAGAGACACATAGAGAAAGAGAGACACACATTGAAAGAGAGAGACACATTGAAAGAGAGACACACAGAGAAAGAGAGACACACAGAGAAAGAGAGAGACATGGAGGAAGAGAGATAGAGAGACAATGAGAGACACAGAGAGATATGAGAGACACAGAGAGATAGAGACAATGAGAGACACAGAGAGATAGAGACAATGAGAGACAAAGAGAGATAGAGACAATGAGAGACAAAGAGAGATAGAGACAATGAGAGACACAGAGAGATAGAGACAATGAGAGACACAGAGAGATAGAGAGACATAGAGAGACAAAGACAGAGAGAGTGCGACAGGGAAAGGGTGACAGGGAGAGGGCGACAGGGAAAGGGTGACACGGGGAGGGTGACACAGGGAGAGGGAGACACAGAGAGAGGGTGACACAGGGAGAGGGAGACACAGGGAGAGGGTGAGAGGGTGACACACTCACAGACACACACACTCACGGACTCTCTCACACACACTCACAGACACACACACACACTCACAGGCTCAAACACACTCACACACTCACACACACAACACTCACAGACAGACACTCACAGACAGACACTCACACACACAGACACTCACACACACAGACACTCACACACACAGACACTCACACACACAGACACTCACACACACAGACACTCACACACACAGACACTCACACACACAGACACTCACACACACAGACACCCACACACACAGACACTCACACACACAGACACTCACACACACAGACACTCACACACACAGACACCCACACACACAGACACCCACAGACAAACACTCACAGACAAACACACACTCACAGTCACTCACAGACACACACCCACTCACAGACACACACCCACTCATACACACAAACACACACCCACCCACACTCATAGACACACACATCCACACACATACACACACACTCAGACACACACAGACAGACACTCACAGACAGACACTCACACACAAACACTCACAGACAAACACACAGACAAACACACACTCACAGTCACTCAGACACTCACAGACACACACCCACTCATACACACAAACACACACACACACACACACACACACACACCCACTCACACTCAGACACACACATCCACACCCAAACTCACACACCCACACACCCACAGACACACACTCACAGACACACACTCACAGACACACACACACACACACACACAAACAATCACAGACACACACTCACTGGGTGGGTGACTGGGTTTGTATTCATTGGAAGGGAGGGGGCCTACCTGTTCCTCCAGGGCCTGCTTGTCCTCCACATGCTGCTCCACATGCCAGGGGATCGGGCAGGAGTTGCGGGAGGATCGGGGGGCCAGCGGGGGGATGGAGGGGCCAGCGGGGGAATGGGGGGGCCAGCGGGAGGGTGGGGGGGCCAGCGGGAGGGTGGGGGGACCAGCGGGAGGATCGAGGTGCCAGCGGGAGGATCGGGGGGGCAGCGGGAGGATCGAGGGGACAGCGGGAGGATCGGGGGGCCAGCGGGGGGAGCGGGGGGGCGGGGGGGGCGGGGGGCCAGCGGGAGGATCGGGGGGGCCAGCCGGACAGACGCACGGCCGCCAACTTCCCCAATGGGAAACGTGGCAAGCCGCGCGTGCGCCCAGGCTGCATCCAGGAGGGGTGTCAGGGGGAGGTCGAGCATTAGTTGCGACGGTGGGATCGGTGGTGAGCAGGGAACAGCCGCACGGCCACACCAACCTCCAGGTGAACTCCACGTGCCGCCCCCCCCCCCCCCCCCTCCAGCGCGCACCCCCCCAGATGGCCCTGCAGGGGCCTGAGACAGACAGGCGTGGAAGGGGCTGGCTGCCGGAAGGGGGAGGAGTAGAAGCGCTGAGGAGAGAAAGTTGCTGAGAGGCGGGGGAGGAGCAAAGGCGCTGCTCAGAGAGTTTTTTATTTTTTTTTCTCCAGCGCGAGCGCGGGAAAAACAGCAGCGCGAGCGGGGGAAATTTAAAAAACACACGTGTGCTGCTTGGGCCAATATTTACTAGCCCGGGGGTTAAATCTACACGCGTGTATATAATTGTCGAACACTGTATATATATATATTATATATATATATATATATATATATATATATATATATATATATACACACACACACAAATATACATTCATTGGTATGGAGATTTTGCACTCACTTTTGTCAGAAGGCAGATGCTTGTCCCATAATGAAGGTATAGACATGTAGTGACCAGGAAAATCCTGATAACAGAAGACAGCAGACCGCAGTAGTAATCCAAAAAAATGTGTATTGTGAACACAGGGCCGCCAACGTTTCGGTCCTCGTAGAGGGACCTTCCTCAGGGCAGTATGTTTCCAAATGTAAGATATGTTCCATTGCTCTTCAAATTTGAAGCAGAGTTTCAGAGATTTTTTGGGAACATGACATCTGTTTTTTGTGTGTTAACTAGAAGCAAGTTTCACAAACATAAAAAAAACTGTCCCTCATCCACATAACTGATTAACAGGGAATTAGTGAAAACAGACAACAGGTTCAACATACCTGACCTGTGAACTTTGCACGAATCTAAACAAAATATAACTATCTCCAATTGCATCCAAGTGACTTGGCTGCAAGTTGTCCCATGTTGCTATATTTTATCCTGATTCTCAGAACGGCAGTAACCATTACCGTGCGGTAACTGCTACCATCGTTTCATGAGGAGGCCCTATCATATCGCCACGAACCAGCTTTAGCACCTCACACATTCTCATCCACTTACATTCTATCATTCATCTGTTTGTACTTTCAGCCATTGGCGCCTCCATAAGCCCCATACACATCCTTGGTACACTGTCCACTCATCACGCTTTGCACACCTAGGAAGAACACTGCTTCGCCCCTGGCAATCCTTGTAGCACGCTGTTGCCCATCCATTCCTATACATCTCCACTCACTGCCGGCTCACTTACAGTTGCCGTCTTATTTAGTACGAAACAGGAAAGTGTTAGAGAGTGCAAATTCTACGTTAATAATCCTCCACTGAGTTTGCCCCCTTGTGCAGCTCGGTTTCATGTAGAATGTGTGGGGGAGGGGGAAGATAATCAAGGGAGGGAGCAAGGTGTTATTAAGGAGGGGGTGATAAGAATAGAGAAGGAACGAATGAAGAGGATATTCCTGAATTTGTATTTTCCTTCAAACGTTTAACTATTGAACTGCTGTAGTGGTGTCCAAATGAATCCTACCTGGTAGTAAACGAATGCAGTAATGATATAGGTCAGGGGTGGCCAACTCCAGTTTTCAAGCACCACCAACAAGTTGGGTTTTAAGGATATGCCTGCTTCAGCACAGGTAACTCAGTCCAAATGGCACTGACTGAGCCACCTGAGCGGACGCAGAGATATCCCTTATACCTGGCCTGTTGATGGCCCTTGAGGACTGGAGTTGGCCAGCCCTGCTACATACAGGCATACCCTGGTTTAAGGACACTCACTTTAAGTACACTCGCGAGTAAGGACATATCGCCCAATAGGCAAACGGCAGCTCACGCATGCGCCTGTCAGCACGTCCTGAACAGCAATACCGGCTCCCTTCCTGTACCGAAGCTGTGTGCAAGCGGGGAGACTATAGAGCCTGTTACACATGTGTTATTTACATCAGTTATGCACGTATATGACGATTGCCGTACAGTACATGCATCGATAAGTGGGGAAAAAGGGAGTGCTTCACTTTAAGTACATTTTCACTTTACATACATGCTCTGGACCCATTGCGTACGTTAATGCGGGGTATGCCTGTACCATATATACAATATATACCTTACCATGTGCAAAGGATGAGCAAAGTACAACATGGAAGAGATTCATTGATCACTTCTTTTTTTTTATAAAAACAGATACATTTTAAAACTGAAGAATATAATGTGAGTGAGAGCAAAATTTTAAAAGCCGCCATCTGTACTAATCTCCGTTTTTCCTATTTATTTATTTTTTGCAGTTTTCACTTGAAGAAATCCTTTTTTGTCTTTGTTCCTTCCAACGCTGTTTTTTTTTTGTGATGTGATGCCCTGTTCAAGAGATACAAGCGTTTCAAATATTAAGGGGTTTATTCTATATCCGACAAAGAAGCCGATTGGGCTATTTCTAGGCCAAATTTCCTCATTGACTTCAATAGGGAATTTCTGACAATATGGCCTGATTGACCACATTGGCAGATATAGAATAAACCCCTAAGTGTCTGGGAGATTAAAATCCCCCCCCCCCCCCCCCCCCTGAGCTCAGTGCAGTGTTACCACAGTAACCTCAGACACCAGAGATTAAGGAAATCATGATTTGTAACACTAAAAAAAAAAAACATTTCGGGGGGGGGGGGTGGAGAATTAGGACATTCTTTGGGGGTAAATGCTAACACGACATGAGTTCTTCTCGTATAGGCTGCAGGGGAGGATTGCTGCTTAAACTAAAACAACCCTCAAAAAATGAATGTCTTTTTCCATATCTAGGCTCCTGGAAGAATTGTTACAGAAAGAAAAAGAATTCCAGATTCTCTTACGACAGGTTATAGAAGAGAAGGATAAAGATATCAAACGCCTTGAGCTCAAGTCACAGCCTATAGGTGAGTTAAGGGAGACTATTTACAATTGAACAACATGTATATAGTATATCTGTCCGGGTCTTCTTTTGGTTCCCACAAGCACAACCAAGATCATTTTCAAACCACTTAACAGCATCAGTGCAGCGTTTGTACCTACGCTATTAACATTGTCTTTTGCACACACAGGGATCTCTTGATAGGGAAACTATTATAGGAGTTCGTGCATGAGGTGCAAAGTTACAGGAGCTTCACGTTTTCTTATTCCAGTGGACTTCGTTTAAGACTTGCTACTCGGGACTATTTACCAAATGTTCCTGGCTGAAAAAAGCAGATTTTGCCAAATCTGGTTCAGTTCATTAAAGCTGCAATTCAAGCTGCCGTTTGAAAAAAAAAAAAATATATATATATATATATATATATATTTTTTTTTTTTCCCATTCAATATGTGCATCAATACAATCTGCACACTGACAAGTGATTAGCTAAGCTGCAGATCGATCCGTTCTCCTGTAATTGATCGCTTGCTCTGGGTTATTGAATTCAGTTCTTGCACAGCATTCTGGGCAATGTAGTCCAGCAATATGTGACTGGGCAGTTACTAGATACAATTGGTGCACAGCTAGAGAGAGGTTGGGGCTCAAAAGCCAGAGCCTATCAGAAGGGGAAGGGGCTGTCACTTTGGAAATGCTTCCTACATTAGAAACATTAAAAATGTCTTTAAAACATTTTTATTTTTAAATGCTACAAGTATTTTCTCATAGTACAGAACTGATTTATTAACAAAAAACACACATGTAGGATATTGCTTGAGTGAACTGCTGCTTTAACACCAGTGTTGCATCCAGGTGACTTTCATAAATAACCAAAAAGGAACTTAGAAGGCTCACTATAGCTCCTGGTCTTTTTTAGGCTTTCAGAATATGTATTTCCTGAGACTTTTCTCTAATACAAGTTTGTTACTTTTTTGCAAAAGTCAGTGTCTGCCAGGGACCTGAAAACGAATTTCATAGCAGGCAAGTGTCAAAGTCCATTTCTTTAGTGTACGACCTTATGGGTAAAAACTGCTTTAATTATTACTAAGAACAGTTAACGTGTCAACCATTGTACATTTGTAATATGATTAGGGGTTATGGACAGATGCATGGACTATTTTAACAACGTGTTGAGTTAGAATTATGTGTAAAAGAATAAAGTAATGATGATTTAGACAATGTGTTTGTAGCCCATTTGCTGACTAATAATCAGTTAGTGTTGGTGTGTTCTGCTCAAGTTGCAAATACCCCAACATTTAGCTAATTTTTTATTTCCCCCCTCCGAGTTTCGAGTTTCAAATTCCAAATTGGCTTTTGAAATGTTACAACCATAAATAAGTGTTTGTTTCTGAACTGAGACGTTTGCATTTTACAATCTCTGACGCAGATATCCCTGGTATTTCTGTGTCCCACACAAGACTCTCCAACACATGCAGTGACGACCAGGAACTTATCTACTGGCTAAGAGAGCAGGGAGCTGATGAAGATACTATAAACAAGGTACTGTAATAAAGCAGCAATACGCTCTGTGGTTGGCTGCAGTTGTTGAGGGGATATTAGTTGGTGTCAGCCAGGTGACTTGAATGCATAGCACTGGCGTGGTAATGCAGTGGAAGACCTTTCTGATAGTGGGGGAAGTTTATTATTTCAGAAATAATTGTGTTCTTTCCAAACTAAACGCGGTCTTGTTACTTATTGCCACCAACTGTTACTCATTGGCTAACCAACGCGTTTGGTGTTTGACCACCTTATATGTTTTGGGTGACCTGACTGTAGTTACAGTGGAAAATTGAATAATATAATCAGAGCTCTGCATGTGCAGTCAACAGACTAAATGCAATTTACAGTGCACTGGTAAACCTGACAGGGGAAGCTTTTATTCCCCCAGATCATCCTAAACAAGACAGGTAGGGATTGCCACATGATTCTAAATACATGAACAGGCCCAGCCAGAGCAGGGTCTGAAAAGTGCAGTGCCACTTAGTAATATAAGTTGGTGTACTTGTCTCCCCAGTGCCTTCCTTACACACACACCCTGTATTACAATAAAAACACAGAAACATAGAGTAAAAATAGGACTGGCAAGACTTACATGGGTTACATACATGATGCTGGCAACTATACAGACATTGCATTTTAATCCAAACTATGGCTGGTTGTGTGTGTGTGTGTGTGTGTGTGTGTGTGTGTGTGTGTGTGTGTGTCCTGAAAACGGAGGAATATTTCACATAGCTACATTCTCACCATACTCTGAAGTATCTTGCAGAACCTGTTTAAAGTCACTAAATAATGTGTGAGATGTTTTATGTGTCTTGTTTTAGTTTTTGGCAGAAGATTATCGACTTGAGGATATTCTGTGGCACATTACACGAGATGATTTAAAATGCCTGAGGATAAGGTAATGTCCCTACCCAATGTCTGTTTCCACTGAAATGTGCTGCCAGAGACCATATTATGTATGCTGTGAATCTGTCTCCTCTGTGGAGACTCCATTCTAATCAACGGTACTAAAATCTCCAGCACTGGGAGGACATCTTCACAGCGCAGTGAACAGGAACTATGGAAAGCAAAATAAAAAGTTGTATTACCGTAGTGGGTTGCTACATTTTAACTCATCTTTATTATGCTAGGGATGACTATAATGTAGCAATGTGATGAGTCACAAGGCTGCACTAGTTAAAGGCAAACTACACCCTTTTGAAATATTGTCTCAACATATTACCAAATATATTCGTACATTAGTGAGTCTTTACAAAAGAAGGTGAAAAAATAATTTATTTTTCCCTTCTGTAGTCAGAAGGTAATCAAGTTTGACTTATGGTGTCATCTATCGCACTACGTGGCTGAAGTACCCTGAGGCTAAGTACTAGTTCTTTTGGTTTCTTTATTTTCCAGGAGAGCACAAACCTGTCTCTTTCTCCAATTCTTCACCTGATATTTTAGACAGTGAATACTGTTCCAGAAGCCCGAGGACCAGTAATGAATCTCAATGCACAGCTTTCTGTATTTCGGGCTTATAAATGACATCACAAACTAAAGATGGCCGCAACCTTAACTCTGAGAAGAAAATATGAATATTGTAATTCTCTTTTATTTTTCTTCAGATTTCATTTTGTAGAGCTATGATTGATATAGATATATAGATATATATCTCAAACGGAAATAGCCGTGTTAGTCCAGTTCTTCAGTATTAGGTGATACCTTTTTTATTTGGACTAACAATTTATGTCATAGGACAAGCTTTCGAGAGTTTCCTCTCTTCTTCAGGTCAGCAATACTGATATCGGTAGATGAGAAGAGAGGAGAACTCTCGAAAGCTTGTCCTATGACATAAATTGTTAGTCCAAATAAAAAAGGTGTCACCTAATACTGAAGAACTCATTTATTCGGCACTATATATAATACATTAAAGGGGTGGTAAAAGATCCTAATATATACACACAAGTTACAATATAACGTTGGTTAGAATTCGAGCTGTAATCTGGTTATTTAACTTTGTTTTCCATAGGAACCGTATTACAGCTGTAAATAAATTAGAAGTAGAATCACAGTGCATACATTTGTAGTGTTTTTCCCCACTTGGTTATTTCTGGTTGCAATTCAAATAGGGTCCTAAAAAAAAGACAGTTGTGTTGGATTATGAGAAACGTAGAAGAGGAAGACTGTCAATTCTTCTCAGACTTTACATTTGGAGCAGTTGATGTGAGCCATTGAAATATTGTGTTAAAATGGATAAGACAAGTTACTAATATCAGTTAGACGCATGAAGGCTTCTGGGAGGGGAGGGCTGATACTTTAAATTTCAGTGTATGTTTCAAAATAAATGACTGACAAATCCCCACAGTTTTCATAGTGTCTGGTTCTGGTTATATAATGTGACATGTTGTATGTTTGTTACACAGAGGTGGAATGCTGTGCACAATCTGGAAGGCCATCACTAACGTCCGAGGGAAGCCGTCTTCTTGATGAATTGACACGTCCAGTTGGTGTTCCGATGAACTATAGTCTGGACCTGGTTTCCTTGCGGAGACGCTGCACTTTACTCCAGTGTTTGTTTACCAATGTGAAATCATTGCAGCCTCCCAAGTACATGCTGTTCTGCAGCTCACAAACCCTGCCAGGATAGGTGGAGCGGAGCAGGTCTGAGGAAGAGAATTTGGATACTGTCAAATAATGGCTACTTTTATTTTAGGCTGTCTTGTGTTTACACATTAGTTTTATATTTGACAGCTGAGCTAAATGGTTCTGTAGCCAATAAATTGCATACTAAATTCAGTGAAGTTCTGTGGGATTCATCATCAGGCCTCAACCAAAATGTGAGAATAATTCTGTTGAATACAACTTTTTAATGTGTAAAGCAATATCAAACATGTTCTGGTTTTGTTTTACGTTTTTACTCATCACTGGTAATAATATCGTCTTATTTAGTGGTGACGACATATTTCCAGTGTTTGTTTATGATTTGTTCACTGGATTGTTCCTTTGTATTGAGAGATTTTGTAGGACAGGGCAGAAAGAAGAAGAGTGACTGTTTCTTGGATAACTGTGCATTTGTTTTTCAGTTCAATACCAAACTGTACCAGTTCAGCATATACTGTATGTGACTTGTACTAATGTTAGCTTGTTTTAAAGCTATTGTGATAGTTCACCGTACAAATAAAGATCCAAGAAAATTATACTTTGGTGGTTTATTTATGTTGCGAAAATACAGTGAAATAGAAAACCAGTTTGAACTATGTGTAATAATAGAAACATTTTATATGAGACTATATCATAGAACTATAACCCTGCATAATGCACGCTGAGCATAGAGCAAATTAAGGCCAATATTTACTATGCAATGCTATTCCATGGGAAACCGGCTGACGCCTAAAGACACCTTATAGCCCATACAAGCCAGAAGGTGTCATATGGAATAGCATTGCTTAGTTAATATGGCCCTAAATATGACATTCTTGTGATATTGGCTCATATTTACTATTCCATATGACACCTTCGTCTGTTTCGTCTGTCGCCGGAAGAAATCTTACAGCCTATTTCAAATAACGGGTTAAGTGTCTTCCTGCAACCGGTAGGTGTCTTGTGGGGTAGTACCACTGGTAAACATCGGCATTAATATTGGGTAGATATTGTAGTAAGTACTCTCCACATCCAGTCCTTTGAACATACAAACACAGCTGTTTTGGGTGGGGGGGGGGAGGGGTTGCAAGATGTAAGAACGCATCTTTGACACCAAGATCATTTACTATTTCGTAGAGGAGAGGGTAAGCCAGTAAAATACTATTCAACCAATCTTCTAAATGCATAAAACGGGCTATGGATGAAAAGGAAGACCGCATCATTTTGCCTCTGTATAAATTCTTAGTAAGGCCCTACCTTGAATATGGAGTACAGTTTTGGGCACCACTCCATAAAAAAAACCATCATGAAACTAGAAGTTCCACCAAATTAAAAAAGGCGATGGAAAATCTGACTTATGAGGTAAAGGTAGGTAAATTAGATTTGCTAACATTAAAAAGGGTGTTTACAATAACTATTTACAAATCTATTCAGGGTCAATATGAGGAACTTTCAAGAGCACTATTAATCTCATGGACAGTACAAATGACAGAGGGTTACTACTTAAGTTTGGAGGAAAGGAGACTTCGCGAGCAACAACTGAAAAGGTTCTTGACAGTGAGGGCAGTTAAAAGGTAGAATTGATTACCCATGGAGACTGTGATGACAGATACAATAAATATCTTCAAAAAAAGGTCAGACCTTTTTTTTAGAAAAGAAAGGTTTACAAGGATGTACAAAATAAGTAAACAGGAAGGATTTTGAACCAGGGAGTAATCTGATTGCCATTACTGGAGTCAGGAAGGAATTTATTTTACCCCTTATGGGACATAATTGGATAACGTTTCACTGGGGAGTTGTTGTTTTTTTCTTCCTTTCCTCTGGATCAAAATACTGTAAATACAAATATAGGAGAAGTATCTCCATTGTCTAAATTTAACATACTGTAGGTTGAACTCCATGGACTTTTGTCTTTTTTCAACTTCATCTACTATGTACCTGTATGTACAGTATTCCTACAAAGTCCCACAAATTGTACCTATGGTGCAAAAATTAATTACAAATAGTGGAGACTGTTTTGATGGTTGTACTCCAAAAATAAAAATCGAGGTGGTGCATTCACAAACAAGTGTCTTGTGTCATTCACATAGAGAATACTTATGTATGATGTGAAACTTCTCCTGGTAAGTCTTCTCTTCAATGGCCTTCATTCTTCGCAGTGTTAAAGCACTCGGAAAGATGATACATAAACAAGAAAAGAGCACAATTATTTATTTATTTATTTATAAAATATTTTACCAGGAAGTAATACATTGAGAGTTACCTCTCGTTTTCAAGTATGTCCTGGGCACAGAGTAAAACAAATAATACTTGGTTACAAATACAGTTACATAAATGAACAGGGTACACATTATATACAAGACATTACGTGCACAGTTAAAGAAAATATATATTATGGGCGTATGAAACAGTTACAGACCAGATTAAAATGTGAGACGGCCTTAGATTTGAAAGAACTTAAACTGGTGCTGGATGTGAGAGTCTCTGGTAGGTTGTTCCAGTTTTGGGGTGCACGGTAGGAGAAGGAGGAACGTCCGGATACTTTGTTCAGCCTTGGGACCATGAACAGTCTTTTGGAGTCTGATCTCAGGTGATAAGTGCTGCATGTGGTAGGGGTGAGGAGCTTGTTCAGATAGCTGGGTAGCTTGCCCATAAAGAATTTTAAGGCAAGACAGGAAAGGTGAACTTTGGCCTAGACTCTAGTGATGACCAATCTAGTTCTTTGAGCATATCGTAGTGATGTGTGTTGTAGTTGCATTGGAGAACAAAACGACAAATTGAATTGTAGAGGGTGTCAAGTTTGCTAAGGTGGGTTTGAGGTGCCGAGCCATATACTATGTCTCCATAGTCAATAATTGGCATTAGCATCTGCTGTGCGATACGCTTTCTGACCAGGAGACTTAGGGAGGATTTGTTCCTGTAAAGTACACCTAGTTTGCCATAGGTCTTGGTTGTCAGGGTATCAATGTGCATCCCGAATGTGGGAGTCAAACCATAAGCCCAGGTATTTAAAACTAGTGACAGGGGTTAGGGTGGTGTTAGCGTTGGTTCTGATCAGGAGCTCAGTCACTGGAAGCTTTAAAAATTTAGTCTTGGTCCCAAGTACCATTGTTACAGTCTTGTCAGTGTTTAAAAACAGTTTGTTTTTGGGAAATCCAGTTTTCGAGTCTCAAAAAGTCAGACTGAAGTATGTGTTGAAGGTCAGAGAGGCTATGGCTGTGTGCATATAGGATTGTGTCGTCTGCATACATGTGTATTGAGGCTTCCTTACAAGCTGTGGGAAGATCATTAATGAACACTGAGAAGAGTAGGGGCCCCAGAACAGAGCCTTGCGGGACACCACAGGTGATATCCAGGGGGTTGGAGTTAGTGCCTGAGATGGACACATGTTGGGATCTTCCTGATAGGTAGGACTGAAACCAGTTTAAAGCATGCTTCCCTATTCCAGAGCTCTGGAGTTTGTTAAGCAGGATAGCATGATCAACTGTGTCAAAAGCCTTTGCAAAATCTAGGAATACTGCACCAGTGAGTTGTCCCCGTTCCATTCCACACTGGATTTCATTGCAAACTTTTAGCAGGGTACTTACGGTGGAGTGTTTGGGATGAAACCCAGATTGGAATTGGCTAGGGAAATTTGTCTTGGTATAGAAATTGCTTAATTGGGAGTGGACACATTTTTCCATGACTTTGGATAGAATTGGGAGAAGTGAGATTGGCCTGTAGTTTGAGACAGTGTTTTTGTCCCCACTTTTGAAGATTGGGACAACTCTGGCAGTTTTCCAGGTCTTAGGGATATGGCCTGCAGACAGGATAGAGTTGACTATGGACGCAATTGGGTTGGCAATGGCTGGGGCACCAAGTCGTAGGAACCTAGATTGTAGTAAGTCAGGTCCACATTGGCTGCTTAGTTTTAGTTTGAGGAGCGCTTGTATAATCTCCTCTTCAGATACTGAGCCAAATTGAAAATTGTGGGCAGTGTTGGGAGGGGGTGGGACTATAGGGGTACTCCCAGGATGAGATTCAGGTTTGTGGTTTGGGCTGCGTTTTGCTAATAAGTTAGTGGCGCACCCTACAAAGTAATCATTGAATGCATTTGCAATGTCAGTGGGGTTTGTCAGAGTAATATCCCCCTTAGTGATATTACTTGGTGGGGTTTGAGGAGAGAACCCAGTCTAGCAAGGAATGGTTATGCGTGTTCAGGTTTATCCGTGTGGGTTGGGAAATGAGTTGCGATAGGTTAAGTGACTTGAGTTGT
>CM071570.1:138388311-138510298 GCA_036426205.1 Ascaphus truei | reverse complement strand
AGTTGTATCTGGATTTTTGTGGTTTTTAGGTCAAACCAATTGAAGTTGAAATCTCCAAGAACTAGCAGCTCACTCTTCTCATTCAGAGAGGAAATGGAGCCAAGAATTGGTGGGGATATCAGTCAGGGATTGTAGAGGGGCTTTAGGGGGGCGGTAAATGCAAGCAAGCAATTGGCTTAGAAAGAAGGCAGATTTTGCCAACTAAATTTCAAAGAGGGATGGCTTGGTGGGCAATTTAACAGTGTAAATTGTAAGGTGTCTGCAATATAAATAACACCCCTCCTCCTCTCTTTGAACTCTCTCTCTCCTAAAAGGGAGTATCCTGAATGGCGATATTTGCATCAGGGGTTTTAGGGGATAGCCATGTTTCTGTAAGAATGATGGCTTTGGGTTGTATGCCCTTAGTTCATCAGTTGGCAGCAGGCTCCGGATATTTATATGAGCGACAG
Source organism: Ascaphus truei (assembly GCA_036426205.1). Taxonomy (NCBI): domain Eukaryota; kingdom Metazoa; phylum Chordata; class Amphibia; order Anura; family Ascaphidae; genus Ascaphus; species Ascaphus truei. Next base: position 138,509,849 of record CM071570.1, on the reverse strand, counting down.
ATAGCCCTTTGTTGGAATTTAAAGGTGAATTCTCAGGGCATGGGACAGATCTAAAATTGGAGGACCTGGGTTAGGTTCAATATCACCTGCTAAAGAGAGTAACAGTACAAGTAGGAATTTGGGTAGTTTTTTGGTTGTAAATTTGTGGTGTTTGCTATTAGAGTGAGCATGTGGTTGGTGTGCTGCTTTTTAGAGTTCTCCACCAACATTCAGAAGATAGTGCAAGCTTTTGAGTAGTCCAGGTGTATGGTGATGTTGGGTGTGGGCCGTGGAGGAGTTTGTTGTGGATAGAGGGAGTAACCCTCCATGAGCCAGGAGAAGAAAAAAGTTACGATACATAGCAGGTTCATTATGCCAGAGGTAGGCAGTGCTGCAAGGAGCTGTTGTGACACAAAGTGAGTGTGTGCAGACTAAATAGCAGGGGTGTGCCTGGTCCTTTCAAATGTTTTTGTGCATTGCAATGCTAGAGTCAGTTCAGGGTTTCAGTGTATTGTGCAGTCATTTTTTGGAGCGCTGCAGTTAATAATTTGTAAAGGGGTGGGGGTTTAAATATGCAGGTTAGCAAGCATGGGATCATAGTGTGATCTGAATAGCTTACCTTTTGTTGGTCGTGAGTAAAAAGAGTTTGCAGAAAGAGGCAGTCCCCATCACCTCTAGTCAAACTATAACTTCTCACTTAAAAAGCTCACTTTAAATGGCTCACTATATCATGGCATGCAGTTCCTGCAAGGCAGGAGTGTCTTAGGTATATACAGCTAAAGCTCACATGACCCTCCTCTCCCCAATAAATCAGCTTGTTCCAGTTGGTCAATTGAGCAGCACAGAGTTAATAGGGGAGAAAAAAAATACAACCTTTTGCTATTCAAACATACTAACTTATATCAATGCTAGAGGCCGAGTCAATCTTTTACACAGTCTTGCACATCAGAACATACTTTATCAATGCTAGAGGCCAGAGTCAATCTTTTACACAGGTCTTGCACATCAGGAACATACTTATTCAATGCTAAGGCAGAGTCAATCTTTTACACAGTCGCTGCCATCAGGAACATACCTCTGTGAATGGAATCCTCCCGTTCATTCTCACGCTGGTGCACGCACGCTCTCCCATATTTGCCTTTAAAGCAGCAGTCCAAGCTGCCGTTTTTTAAAAGCCAAGTTCCGAAAGATCCGTTCTCCTGTGATCGATCGGCAAAGATCTCGGCTCGGGTTCACTAAATAGCTGTCAGTACAGCAAGAAGAGGACCAAAGATGCAAAGTTCTGTGGGTACGATCATGTGACCAGGCAGTCACTAGATACAATTGGTGTCACGCTAAAGAGGGCAAGTGCCAGAGCCTGTTTCAGAAGATGAAGGGGATGTGACTTGGTAATAGTTCTATAGAAACAAAAAATGCTCGTTACATTATAATACATTAAAAATATAATTTTTTTAAATGCTACTGTACAAGTCTCTTAGTTTTTTCTCATAGTACAGAACTAATTTATTTAAAATAAAACATGCTTGGTCTGCAGCTTTAATATGCCAATATTAAAATTGTTCCATAAATCCACATTTATAAACATAATATAAGCTCCTATTGGGTATACAGGAGACGCTGGCTTCCTTCTCCATGCTGACCGTGTAAGTTCAATCATTTCTACATCACGTTGCGTCTGGTATCTTGTGTTGCTGGATTTCAACTTTCCCCGCTCGCTCTCCTCAAGAATTTTATTCACATTGCATTTTATTTCACTTAATATGTATTTCCTTCACTATACAGATTCTTGAGCTAGGTAGTTACGACATAGGACACAATATCCCTGGCAGTTATTAGTATATACATATACATCTATGTATTTCTGGCTAAATGTGTTTTAGAACTACAGCAGTTGAGACTCAATTTTTGACCATAAAATAGGTACATTCAGCTGTTTACTTTAGTTTTTACCTTGCTTTGATTTTCATTTTCACACTGTAGTTTAGTGGTAATTTTTGAAGGGGTGTTCAGGGAACCCCAAACCAGATTAGAGGCAGAAATTACGTTTTGGTTTCATTTCTGCCTCGGATTCAAATCCATACTAGCCGCGTTTTGATTCAACTCTGATGTATGTGGTTTTACTGAGGGGGTCATTGTTTTACTGCCCACAGCTCAGCTACTAATGTCCGAGTACAGTAGGCCTTGGCAATTATATGCTAAATTAGATTATACGCAAAATCTGCTAAAATGCACCACTCCGAGGTTTTCAGTTGCAGAGTTCTTAGATTAGCTCCTTTTGTATTGATTTGTGTGTCATTATGCAGGCTTTTGTATGGAACATTAACATTGCAGAGGGTGACCGTTGAAAACAATAATATATTAATGTATTTTAAAAATCAAACCCCTTATGTTCTCAGTGCAATTTTGTAGTTATTTGATGGAAAAGACTTAACTTTGAGGGGGTTATTTTATCACCAACATGACAGGTAGGATAAAATCATGATAGGTTGGGTTTAAGGTGATAAAATAACATTGACGTACAAGTATTGCGAATAACGACTTCTACATGCTTGTCACCAATGCTTCAATATGAATTAAAGCTGCAGTTCAGTCAATATCCTCATGTGTGTTTTTTTTAATAAATCAGTTCTGTAGTGAAAAAAATACTTTTAGCATTTTCTGTTTTTAAAAAAACTACTTTTAAAGACCAATTTTCTTGTATTCTATTTTAACAGCCTTTGCTAAGGCACTGCCCCTTCATGTCCTGTCACACCCCTTTGTCAGCCCTGCCCTCCTCTAGCACATGTCAGTGCAGGAGTGCTCATGAATATTCATGAGCTTCCACTGACAGACAACAGAATATAAACAGATCCCTTCACTAAAAAAAAAAAATCAAATAATAAGCTAAAAAAATAAAAATTATAAAGACTGAAGTATGTGTTGAAGGTCAGAGAGGCTATGGCTGTGTGCATATAGGATTGTGTCGTCTGCATACATGTGTATTGAGGCTTCCTTACAAGCTGTGGGAAGATCATTAATGAACACTGAGAAGAGTAGGGGCCCCAGAACAGAGCCTTGCGGGACACCACAGGTGATATCCAGGGGGTTGGAGTTAGTGCCTGAGATGGACACATGTTGGGATCTTCCTGATAGGTAGGACTGAAACCAGTTTAAAGCATGCTTCCCTATTCCAGAGCTCTGGAGTTTGTTAAGCAGGATAGCATGATCAACTGTGTCAAAAGCCTTTGCAAAATCTAGGAATACTGCACCAGTGAGTTGTCCCCGTTCCATTCCACACTGGATTTCATTGCAAACTTTTAGCAGGGTACTTACGGTGGAGTGTTTGGGATGAAACCCAGATTGGAATTGGCTAGGGAAATTTGTCTTGGTATAGAAATTGCTTAATTGGGAGTGGACACATTTTTCCATGACTTTGGATAGAATTGGGAGAAGTGAGATTGGCCTGTAGTTTGAGACAGTGTTTTTGTCCCCACTTTTGAAGATTGGGACAACTCTGGCAGTTTTCCAGGTCTTAGGGATATGGCCTGCAGACAGGATAGAGTTGACTATGGACGCAATTGGGTTGGCAATGGCTGGGGCACCAAGTCGTAGGAACCTAGATTGTAGTAAGTCAGGTCCACATTGGCTGCTTAGTTTTAGTTTGAGGAGCGCTTGTATAATCTCCTCTTCAGATACTGAGCCAAATTGAAAATTGTGGGCAGTGTTGGGAGGGGGTGGGACTATAGGGGTACTCCCAGGATGAGATTCAGGTTTGTGGTTTGGGCTGCGTTTTGCTAATAAGTTAGTGGCGCACCCTACAAAGTAATCATTGAATGCATTTGCAATGTCAGTGGGGTTTGTCAGAGTAATATCCCCCTTAGTGATATTACTTGGTGGGGTTTGAGGAGAGAACCCAGTCTAGCAAGGAATGGTTATGCGTGTTCAGGTTTATCCGTGTGGGTTGGGAAATGAGTTGCGATAGGTTAAGTGACTTGAGTTGTATCTGGATTTTGTGGTTTTTAGGGTCAAACCAATTGAAGTTGAAATCTCCAAGAACTAGCAGCTCACTCTTCTCATTCAGAGAGGAAATGGAGCCAAGAAATTGGGTGATATCAGTCAGGGATTGTAGAGGGGCTTTAGGGGGGCGGTAGATGCCAGCAAGCAAGATTGGCTTAGAAAAGGGAAGGCAGATTTTGCCAACTAGAATTTCAAAAGAGGATGGGCTTGGTGGGCAATTTAACAGTGTAAATTGTAAGGTGTCTGCAATATAAAATAACACCCCTCCTCCTCTCTTTGACCTATCTCTCCTAAAAATGGAGTATCCCTGAATGGCGATATTTGCATCAGGGGTTTTAGGGGATAGCCATGTTTCTGTAAGAATGATGGCTTTGGGTTTATGCCCTTAGTTCATCCAGTTTGGGCAGCAGGCTCCGGATATTTATATGAGCGACAGATAGCCCTTTTTGGAATTTAAAGGTGGAATTCTCAGGGGCATGGGACAGAGCTAAAATTGGAGGACCTGGGTTAGGTTCAATATCACCTGCTAAAGAGAGTAACAGTACAAGTAGGAATTTGGGTAGTTGTTTGTAGGTTGTAAATTTGTGGTGTTTGCTATTAGAGTGAGCAGTGGTTGGTGTGCTGCTTTTTAGAGTTCTCCACCAACATTCAGAAGATAGTGCAAGGCTTTTGAGTAGTCCAGGGTGTATGGTGATGTTGGGTGTGGGCCAGGATGGAGGAGTTTGTTGTGGATAGAGGGAGTAACACCTCCATGAGGCCAGGAGAAAGAAAAAAGTTACGATACATAGCAGGTTCATTATGCCAGAGGTAGGCAGTGCTGCAAGGAGCTGTTGTGAACAAAGTGAGTGTGTGCAGACTAAATAGCAGGGGTGTGCCTGGTCCTTGTCAAATGTTTTGGTGCATTGCAATGCTAGAGTCAGTTCAGGGTTTCAGTGTATTGTGCAGTCAGTTTTGGGAGCGGCTGCAGTGAAATAAGTTGTAAAGGGGTGGGGGGTTAAAATATGCAGGTTAGCAAGCATGGGATCATAGTGTGATCTGAATAGCTTACCGTTTGTTGTCGTGAGTAAAAGAGTTTGCAGAAAGATGCAGTCCCCAGTCACCTCTAGTCAAACTATAACTTCTCACTTAAAAAGCTCACTTTAAATGGCTCACTATATCATGGCAATGCAGTTCCTGCAAATGCAGGAGGGTCTTAGGTATATACAGCTAAAGCAGTCACATGACCCTCCCTCTCCCCAATAAATCAGCTTGTTCCAGTTGGTCAATTAGCAGCACAGAGTTAATAGGGGAAGAAAAAAAAATACACCTTTTGCTATTCAAACATACTAACTTATATCAATGCTAGAGGCCAGAGTCAATCTTTTACACAGGTCTTGCACATCAGGAACATACTTATATCAATGCTAGAGGCCAGAGTCAATCTTTTACACAGGTCTTGCACATCAGGAACATACCTCTGTGAATGGGAATCCTCCCGTTCATTCTCACGCTGTGCACGCACGCTCTCCCAATATTGCCTTTAAAGCAGCAGTCCAAGCTGCCGTTTTTTAAAAGCCAAGTTGCCGAAAGATCCGTTCTCCTGTGATCGATCGGCAAAGATTCGGCTCAGGGGTTCACTAAATAGCTGTCAGTACAGCAGAAGAGGACCAAAGATGCAAAGTTCTGTGGGTACGATCATGTGACCAGGCAGTCACTAGATACAATTGGTGCACTGCTAAAGAGGGCAGAGTGCCAGAGCCTGTTTCAGAAGATGAAGGGGATGTGACTTGGTAAATAGTTGCTATAGAAACAAAAAATGCTCGTTACATTATAATACATTAAAAATATAATTTTTTTAAATGCTACTGTACAAGTACTGTATTTTCTCATAGTACAGAACTAATTTATTTAAAAATAAAACATGCTTGGTCTGCAGCTTTAATATGCCAAATATTAAAATTGTTCCATAAATCTCACATTTATAAACATAATATAAGCTCCTATATGGAGTACAGGAGACGCTGGCTTTCCTTCTCCAATGCTGACCGTGTAAGTTCAATCATTTCTACATCACGTGGCGTCTGGTATCTTGTGTTGCGGGATTTCAACTTTCCGCCTCGCTCTCTCAGCAGAATTTTATTCACATTGCATTTTATTTTCACTTAATATGTATTTCCTTCACTATACAGAATTCTTGAGCTAGGTAGTTACGACATAGGACACGAATAATCCCTGGCAGTTATTAGTATATACATATACATCTATGTATTTCTGGCTAAATGTGTTTTAGAACTACAGCAGTTGAGACTCAATTTTTGACCATAAAAATAGGTACATTCAGCTGTTTACTTTAGTTTTTACCTTGCTTTGATTTTCATTTTTCACACTGTAGTTTAGTGGTAATTTTTGAAGGGGTGTTCAAGGGAACCCCAAACCAGAATTAGAGGCAGAAATTAAGTTTTGGTTCATTTCTGCCTCGGATTCAAATCCATAGCTACGAGCCGCGTTTTGATTCAACTCTGATGTATGTGGGTTTTTACTGGAGGGGTCATTGTTTTACTGCCCACAGCTCAGCTACTAAATGTCCGAGTACAGTAGGCCTTGGCAATTATATGACTAAATTAGATTATATCGCAAAATCTGCTAAAAATGCACCACTCCGAGGTTTTCAGTTGCAGAGTTCTTAGATTAGCTCCTTTTGTATTGAGTTGTGTGTCATTATGCAGGCTTTTGTATGGAACATTAACATTGCAGAGAGGTGACCGTTGAAAACAAATAATATAATTAATGTATTTTAAAAAATCAAACCCCCTTATGTTCTCAGTGCAATTTGTAGTTTATTGATGGAAAAGACTTAACTTTGAGGGGGTTATTTTATCACCAACATGACAGTAGGATGAAAATCATGATAGGTTGGGTATTAAGGTGATAAAATAACATTGACGTACAAGTATTGCGAATAACGACTTTCTACATGCTTGTCACCAATGCTTCAATATGAATTTAAAGCTGCAGTTCAGTCAATATCCTGCATGTGTGTTTTTTTTAATAAATCAGTTCTGTAGTAAGAAAAAATACTTTTAGCATTTTCTGTTTTTAAAAAAACTACTTTTAAAGACCAATTTTCTTGTATTCTATTTTAACAGCCATTTGCTAAGGCACTGCCCCTTCATGTCCTGTCACACCCCTTTGTCAGCCCTGCCCTCCCTCTAGCACATGTCAGTGCAGGAGTGCTCATGAATATTCATGAGCTTCCACTGACAGACAAGCAGAATATAAACAGATCCCTTCACTAATTATGTCACCAAATTTCGATCTATCAATACATGGAGAACGAATTGACCTGCAGCTATACAGTTCTATAGGTAGAGATTGCCCACATAAAACTATTGAAGTAAAAAAATAAATTAAAAAAAAAAAAAAAAAAGACTGAACTGCAGCTTTAAGTGGCAAGTATAACATTCCTATCCTTAGGAGTATGATTCTAACATCCTTGTTTATTGATATACTACATTTTAAACAAGATTATTGTACATAAATATGAATTACTCACTGGAGACACAAAGTATGTGTAGAACCTAATGCTGCAATTCATGAAGCTGCAACGAGGGGTATAGTATCCAAATCCGGTGTGAACTGCCATTGACCTGAATGTCAGTGAACACTGGGTCGGAGTGTGAAACAAAGCAGAGAGTCTTTGTAAATCCTGGCCTATTGAGGCAGTTTTGAAGAAAAACAAGCATTTTCATCCGGCCCATAAACATCAAAATACTTCGCTACAATTTTGGGGTTCCATTTTGAGACTCCGGAAGTGTCAGGAGGAGTTTGGGAAGCGTTATATGGCACACATGTTGTAATGAGATGAATCACATTCTGCGTCTCTATGCTTCATTATTTATCAATTTAACTTGGCCCAAAAAATTCACCAGATCTGAAGTGGTCTAAATCTTTACATTCAGCACCGGGATCCAACATTTTTTTATTAACAAACACTTTAATCTGCATTGATGCACAGATGTATTTTGTCACACAATATTGGGCATTTCCTAAACTACAGCCAGCACACACCGTGTTGATGCCAAACTACCTTCAATAGCAGATGAATAGTGCAGAACAGAATATAATTAGGGTATAATTGTCAACATGGACACGTTTTACACCATTTAAAATTCCTTTTTGGCACATTTTTGCAACTGCAAAACTATGGCAAAAAAAATGCATGAGATATAATAAAATAAAAATAATAAAACATTCCATATGAAACCAATGTCAAGTTTCATCTTTTGAGAAATTTGGTGCAGTATTTTTTTCACTGGTTTTGCCCCAGTTTTGCAGACCCCCCAAAAGGGTACAAAGTGAGAGGTCTGTGTTGTAATAGCTTCTATCATGCTTAATAATCTCATGTTCCAACACTTAATAAACTAGTTTGGCACTTGATTGGTTCTAGTTCGGTTTTACTCCAATTGTATGGTTGTTTGGATCTACTTTGAAGAAGGTTAGCGAGGGCGAGTGCCTTGCCTTCTTATTTATAGGTCGCTGATCTCTGCAGCACTATAAAATAAGACTAAGAACACGTGTGGAATGGAGATCTAGTGGATCCATTGCTTTCAATATGTAAAGGGAGACTGGTCAGTAAATATAGGCTTTATACATTAATAATTTTGCTAGTAACTTAATTTCAGGTGACACAATCATTAAAAAATACCTACTGGATGAGTAAAATGGGTGTAGCTTGGTTGTTCTTGACATTAAATTTAAGGTGGCACTTTTAATGTCTCATCATCCATGTTATGAATGCAAACTTACCTCTCCCTTAACGTGACAGCAGTAAGAGAGAGAGAGAGAGAGATTTCCACTGTTACAAATAGAAGGCTTAAGCCTTTGTTTGTCATGTAGGGGAGTAGCAAATTGAATCCAAACTGTCTGCCCAGCCAAGCTAATCAATTTCAGCTATAACCTTGTCTATTAAATCCTAGATATTGCTGAGGTTCAGACTCCACTTTCTAGCATAGACCACTTTCCACCTCTCCTTCTCCAGCACTCTGCTGTCCATAGAATGGGCCTTAACATATGCATCACTACATACTATGGCAGGCACTGTAAGAGAAAGACCAATGTTATCTACTGTAATTCAATAAACAGTTACCACATCACTTTCTTTATCTCACCTATTTACACAAGCAATGAAAAACTCAGGGGGAAAAACAGAAAATTGCCATAGGAAATCTCTGTCTCTTAATAACTCTGGTCACATGATTGAGATAAGGGGGGGATATATTTAAGGACAAAGGAGCATTTTGGCTACTTTCCACTAATACAGATAGTGAATGAGATTACTGAACTATGTATAAGAGGCTGCAGTACATCTACAGTACCTACAGTACCGCGTTACTTGTAATACTCCTGCTCTAGCTGATATTCACACTGCTAAGATCCTATTACTGTGCTGCAGAAAGGCACACACATACTGTACATGTACCATTTAGTTTTGTATTACAGGCATATTGTGACGATTCAGGGGATTCCTTCCACTCCTCTTCTGGGGACTGTCACTCTCCTGACTCCTCCTCCCAGTCCCTACAGGCCATTCCCCTGACTGCCCCTTCTGTCTCCTCCTCTTCTCTCCCTGACCTATCCCTGTTGTCTCCCACTTCTCTTTCTGCTCCTCCCCTCTCTCCTATTGGTGTGTCTCCCTTTATAATCCCTGTCTGTCCTCTCTATCGTCGCTCTGCATAGTTCCTGTTTCCCTGTGTGTGCTGACCTATGCTGTGCTTCCTCTGTGTCTCTGCTGTATCCTGCTCCTGTGTTACTTTGGATTTCCCTGGTTTTGACCCCTGCTTGTCCTGGACTACTCTGCTCTCTGTACCCCTTGAACCTTGCTACGAACTTTACTTTGCTGACCTCTGGAATCCTTGGACCTGGCTTTTGTATTGCCTATTATGTTAGACTAAACTACTTTGTTGTCACTATTTAAATCTTATTTAGACACATTTTAGTCTTTCTTCTCTTTGTAATACTGATAGTATTTGATTAGTAGTCCTCTCTTTATATATTTTTTTGATACATATATATTTTCATAAGCTGTCTTTAGTACTTTTATGTTTTTAAGTTAGTGTGTCTTGCTGTTAAATTAATAAAATCTTGTTCATTTTTTCTGAATTGGCGAAGCATCTGTTTCTTTTAAGCAATCTTTATTTTATAGATTAGTTTAAGGTGTAATTTAGAGTGCTACTAAGGGGATTGTCTTTGTCCTTTTCAATTGTGTGTCTTATATATATATATATATATATATATATATATATATATATATATATATATATATATATATATATATATATACTCATGCTGCCTGGTTACTCAACCCAGTGTCCCCAAAGAACCCTCCACCATGCGGGATCAGCGCTGATGGTACCGGTGGTTGTGCACTTATTAAATACCTTCCGGCTACTCCAGCAGCTGGTAACAGACTTCAAAAAGGATCTGCGATGCAACGTACTGTAGTCTCTCACAAGTGGTGATGTCCAGCAGCTTGGCCCAAACCACTGTTCACACACGCAGCTCGGAAAACACTGTGTCCCTATCTGCTACTACCGTAAAGGAACGGAATGTCTCTCTCTCTAGGGTGTTCCCTGCAGCACCACAAGCTAAGGGTGACTCGGTCTGCACTGGTACTGAGGGGAAATCTGGCCTACGCAGGTGGGTCACTGACCCCCTGCACAACACAACCTCTCCCCTTGCTCCTCCGGTGCCCTCTGACTAGCGTGGTCTCTCCCCCATGCTTCCCTTTCCTGCCGCCAGCAATCCCTGCACTCCTATTTGTTCCCTGGTGTCAGGTGGCTCTGCTGAGGCTCCTGGAATTGTAGTTTAACTTCAGAGCCTCCTGGTGATTGGCCAACCGTTCAGCGCTTGCACTGTGCATGTGCGAACTCTCTCCGTGCATCCGGTTGCGCATGAGTATTGCGCAATGCCCAAACAACATGGCGGGCCCTGTGCTATCGGGCCGCTGCGGAACCTCCGACGCTCCCCACAGCACCCCCGTGATTGCGCCCTTGACGGAGGTACGAGGGGGAAACAGAACACCTACATTCTCCCCCTGGTGGAATCCAACGTCCCCGCTTGGGAACGTAACCAATCACACATTTACACAATAAAATGCATATATGAAAATCAACTTATCTGTATACTCTACATGAGATTATACATTTCACTGAACATCCAATCACAGATCTCACTATTGTGAGCCCACTGCTGAGCCTCATAAGGGGTGCCGAAACTGATCGTGTCATCCTCATGGGAGGTTGACCCGCTCTTGGCTTCTATGCAGGTGCTCTTCAGTTACTCTCCTGGAGAGTAACAATTATCGCTTGGCAGTTCAGTCTCTTCCCTTGAGGGGCTCAATGTTTTGACAAAGTCTTTGAGGCACAAAAACAGGGCTCTGTGGGTCTAAAGGCTGGCTCATTTGAGTCAGCTTATCTGGCGTTGGACCAAGGGGCCCTTTACGTAGCTCCTTCGGGAGATGCCCCAGCGGTCGGAAGGCCCCTTTGAGAGGTTCCCTCCAAAAGATTCTCAGAGGTGGTATTAACTACAGTCTCTGGACCATCTCTGTAACATCTGACTCTCCATCTTGCGAAGCAGTGGGCACTTCCAACTCTTCATCTCCTATTGAGGGATGGGGAGGAGATGATTTCTATGCCATACCTTTACCCGGCCTTCTGATGTCTTTGATACGGTATACCGGGAGGCCAGGCATCGCGACTCCACTTCATATACACCATCTTCCAACGGTTGGCCAATTTGTGCTTTCCGGGGACACCAGATTGCGAAGGAGGACAGCATCCCCCAGACGAATTTCCTTATGGGCCACTTTATGATAATAGTGTCTCTCTATTACTCGCATTATGTGCGCAGCCGCTTTCTCTGCCCGCTTATACTGTATGCTGCTGCAAGCTGTCCTGTAATAATTTGCATACTGAAAATGCGTCCTGCTGGACACCCCATCGGTAGATATCCGTTAGACGCACATCCACTGGTACAGAGCTTCTGTCCAAACATTAGGAAATAAGGCGTATACCCTGTGGACTAATGGCGACTACAATTAAAGCATGCACTAAAGTCACTACGTGCTTACTCATCAGTCTTCTGTGAGCTTCAGAGTACCCCAGCATGTCGAGCAGCGTTTCGATTAAAACGTTCAGGCATAGCGTCCCCTTCCGGTGGGTAGGGTCGGGTGTAGTTCGGGACTTGGTGATATTCAGAACTTAAGCAATTCTCGTATGAGGTTACGTTCAAAGTCCCGGCCTTGATCTGAATGCAATCGATTTGGCAGCCCATAATGAAGGAAGTATTTCTCCCATAAGACCTTAGCCACAGTCACAGCCCATTGGTCTTTGGTAGGAAAAGCTTGAGCATATCTGGTATAGTGATTGTGATCACCAGTACGTTTCGATACCCCCGGGTGTCAGGTTAGATGCAAAGAAATCCTACACACCAGATCATAGGTCCTGAACTCTTCAGATGAGCCATGGGTGCACCCCGGGTGGGTAGTGTTTTCCTTTGTATACAACGGGGTGCACTGCTACAATGTATCTCCACAGACTCTCTCATTTGGGGCCAATAGAATCGATCACGAGGAGCCAGATGTCTGTCAATGCCAAGGTGACCATGGTGTCATGCAACGCCCGGGAGTACCAGGGTTGCAGACTGGTTTGGGAGAAATAACTGCGCCCTGTCAGGATGGTTGTGATACGGTATTTACCCTATACAATAGACAGTTTTCAGTTCGAATTTTCAATCTCTTCATTAGTAGGGCCACCAGTTCTTGGGAGATCGTTTAAGTATAGACTATTTTGTTGCAGCGCTTCACGAACTATTCAACACACTGGATCTTGAATTGATATTGCAACCAATCTTTCCAGGCAATAATTTTATCTGAAGTGACATCATTCCTTCTGGATGGCAGTACGCCCTCGGAATCGCTTTTGATTGACACATCAATGAACCGCTATCCTTAATTCAGAAAAAGCTACTCGATCATCTACCACTGCTGCTATAGAGCAATGCCGTATGCCAGGTCCCGGGATTTCCTCCAAAATTCCTCATCTGGAGTAGGGTTGAGCCCGGGTCTTCGCGACAGAGCGTCCGCACCTATGTTCGTAGGCCCTGGCTTGATTTGAGTGGAATTGATAATTCGCAGTGGCCGCTAGCCTGGGTGGACCTGTGGGCATCCAGTTTGGCGAAGAAGGTTGATATAGGTCATAGGATTGTTGTCAGTCCTAACCTGATTCGTGCGGGCGCCATACAGGTAATCGTGCAACTATCACTATAGCCCACTTCAGGGCTAGGAACTCCAGTTGTTATACGGATGGTTTTGTTCACTTGGGTCAGGCTTCGACTGGCATACGCCATCGGCCGGAGTCCAGTGTCATATTTTGGTATAACACCGCTCCCAAGCCATTGTATCTTGCATCCACATGCAGAACATACGCCCGATCAGGATTGCTTATGACAACACCGGAGCCTGGGTTAAGTTTGTCTTCAAAGGAAATGATGAAGTATGGGCGGTCACTGCATAACGGAACTCAGCCAAAAATAAAATAAAATCAGCTTTATTAAATGGTAATGCTGTACATCACAGAGAGAACCTCTGACGCGTTTCGTCCCATCAGGGACTTATCAACGACGGGACGAGAAACGCGTCAGAGGTTCTCTCTGTGATGTACAACATTACCATTTAATAAAAGTGATTTTTATTTTTATTTTTGGCTGAGTTCCATTATGCAGTGACCGCCCATACTTCATCATTTCCTTTGCTACTATTTGGCTGGAGCACGCAGGCAGTCCTTTCTGCATTGGGAGCCATGTCTCCTCTCCAGCGTGCAACGCATGGTGCCGCCCCCTTGGGTTGTGAGGAGCGCCAGAGCGCATGACACGCTGGGTTTGTCCCAGAGAAGCTGTTCAGTTCCTGCGATGACATCACATACATGCGCAGTGTTTTCAGAGCTGGGACCGGCAAGACGGAACGAGCAGTGAAGACACCAGGTTGTGTAAGGGCAGCAGGCTTTAGTATCCCGTGAGTACAGGAGAGAGGCATCGGCGGTTGCTTCTCTTCCTGTCTCTATCTATTCCCTGCTCATTAGCCCCCCACCCAGGTTATCAGTCTGTTTCCCGTTCTTTGTTTAGACTTTTATTGTTTCATTGAATTATCTGCAGCAGGATTGCCATTTCACAAACATTATATACATCAGAAGTTGCACAATACGAATATCAGTCATATGCATGTTGTTGAGCACCGGACATTACGGGGTTCATTCCCCTTACTTCACATAAGTTTGTCTTCAGTCCTAGGAAGGCCTGTTCACATGTAGTGGTCCACTTGTCCCCAAAAGGCGCTTGAGCTGAAGTGGCTTTCCTTCCCGTGTCTTCGGGGTAGATTTTGAGGAGGTTGTTGAGAATTTTGGCTTTACAAGAATAGCCTTCCACAAATCTTCGGTAATAACTGCAAAATCCCAGAAATGACAGTAGTTCTTGGACGTTATTGGGCCACGGCCAGTTCACCACTGCTTCTATTTTCCCAGGGTCGGTAGCTATTCCTTCGGCCGACACAATATGACCCACATAAGTCACTGACGTGCGGAAGAACCAACACTTATCCATGGACAGCTTAAGCCCTTCGTTACTGAGTCGATCCAGCACTTTCAATAATCGTTCCTCATGTTCCTCCAGAGTCTTTCCGAACACTATGATATCGTCCAGGTACACTAGGCATTCGCGAGGTTTCATATCCCCAATGGTCTTTTCCATCATACGCTGAAAGGTGGCTGGGGCGCCACATATACCTTAAGGCATACGCGTGAACTGATAAAATTCCAAGGGACAAATGAAAGCCATCTTCTCTTGATCTTCAGAGTCCATGGGCACCTGATTAGTATCCTGACCTCGGATCCAGCACACTAAACCACTTATTCCCGGAGAGAGCGTTCAGGACGTTTTCAATTCGCGGAAGGGTGTACAGATCATGTACAGTATGGTTGTTCAAGGTCCTATAGTCCACACATAGGCGTACCGTCCCGTTCTTCCTGCGCACTACCACGATGGGTGATGCATAAGGACTACGTGATTCTCGGACAATACCGGCCTCCTCCATTTCGGTTAGCATCCTCCTCACATCTTCCACATCCCTCGGAGCGATGTGGCGAGATCGTTCTCGGAAGGGCGTCGTATCGTTTAGTCGGATGGTATGCTGGGCACTGCGGCTGCACCCCACATCCATGTCACCGATGGAAAATACTTCACGTCGATTTTCCAGCTTGGTCTGTAGCCTTTTTTCCAATCCTCTGTCAAGGGTGAATCTCTGAAATCAAACGCCAATTTAGGAGCTGCAGTGGAGATGGTAGCGGCCGGCGGCCTGGCTTCGGTCCTCCCTTCTGGAGTAACAGGATATATTCTGCCCAGCTGCTGCCCGTGATCAATGGGCATGGGCTAGGGAGAAAGGTTCCTCACGTAGACCTGTGTTCTATGCGGAATTCTAAACGGCCACTCTTTCACTGAGGCCACCACCCTGTATCCAAACTGCTGGTCATCGTCTGCAGTACTCTCCAGGGACAATAGTCGGTCCTCCTTGCGTCTTTCGGGGTAGCAACAAGCTGCTGTCATCATCCTTCCTTCCCCTGGGGGAATCTCAGTCAATCCATGCTCAATTTTGTACAACACCCCATGCTCTTCTTCGGCAGCGATCCTACAGCATGCTTCTTGTAACGCCGGGCATGCGGCTAGAGCCAGCAACAGTAGTTCGCCCGCCTCTTGCAAGTACATACGGATGATGGCTTGTACAATGTCCGTATTAGTCCCCATGATTATAGGGGCACTGGGGTTGTCCTGGGGTTCCGGCCACACTAACGCTTCCACTTCCATGGGGTGATGCTTGCCGGTATTCAACTGTGGAATGTCCAGATGTACTCTCACCACTCCATCGATAGGGTAGTCTTCATGGCTTAGCCCTCTTAATCTCGTGAAGTCTGCGGACAATAGGGGTAGCCGGTGAAGGTGCTTATCATAGAAGGGTCGATATACAATGGTTACTTGAGAACCAGTATCCAGCAAAGCAGACACATAGATACCCTCAATAACGACCTTGACTATAGCCGGCGCTGCGTTAGCCCCCAGACCAGTACACTCGTTGGTCACAAGGGCGGTCTGGGGGGTGCACAGCATGGATTTCGCAGGTCTGGACGCCATCCTCCATTTTACAGGACAGTGGGAAGAGATATGCCCCATCTTGCCACAGCCGTAGCATTGGACATTACTCCTTATGCGACTGTTTCTGAAAGCAGGGGAAGATCTTCCCAAGGTTGAGCCTCCATGGTCACCCTCTTGTTCCTCAGGCTCCAGCTTGTCTTGACTCGCTCCCCCAGCGGACCCCGCTCTAGCCTCTCCTTTCTTTACTTGCTTGTGGGGAACCCCTGTTTTCTTGGCTGGATTCAAATCCCGACTCAACAGCACGGTCTCATGAGCCTGTACTCGGTCCATAAGTTCGTCAAAGGACAAGGCTTGACCAGGAACGAGGCATCCGCTGACTCTTACGGATACCGGATGTAACGAGAGAAGTCCCCTCAGAAGTTGTGTGGTTCACAGCCCTTTCTGCATCAGCCTTCTGCACTACCTTCCTCCTCACCAGAGTCCAAAGATCCAAATGCAGACGCCTAAGAAAGTTAGATACCATTTCTCCATCCTTCTGAGCCAGCGCATGGAATGTGGCCATGAGTGCGAATGCGTCCACCGGGGTTCCATAGGCTTTGGTGAGTGCATTGAGTATCCCATGCATGTCTGCATCCGGATGATCATCTCTGTAACAATGCACCATATGGGAGGCGGGTGGTCGTAGGCATTCAATAATTCACTGCCTCCTCACGGCGTCAGTGCATGACCATTCAGGGAGTACCTGCTCAGCATGATCCAACCACTCCTCAAATCCTACCTCTCCCAAGGGCGTCGGTTTGTCTCCGGAGAACACCTTCAACTTCCGGTACTGATGCGACTGGGTAGATTGATGTATAGCCTCCGCTAGCACAGGTATGGTCAGATCATTAGGCGTGATATTTCCTGCCGAAGGCTATTGGTATCAAGTCTGGGCATACTGCTCCTACTCAGAGGGCCGAATGGTGGAGGGGGTGAAAGATACTCCTAGGCCCATGGCGGCTGGCCACATGGGGTTCAGACTGCTCTCAGGGGTACGGAAGGGAGTATACGTTACTGCACTTGACGGGCCAGGGTACTCCCTCTGTGGTGTGGACATAGCCAGTGCTTCGGCCATGCCCACCTCTACCAGCGAGCAATGGATGCCCGGGGCCTCAGGTAGGATTAATGTAGAGGGTACTGCTTCTGGGCATATGTCCCGTTCAGTGGCAAATAGTACTTTACGCCATGTGTGATCTGCATCATACTTATGGTCTATAATTCGGGCCGTGGCCAGAAACGGAAGTTTCCTCACTTGATCCCCTATGGTGCCCAAGGAGGTGGCTGCAGGGACATTCCCAACGGCAATGGCAAAGGTCAGTGGAATATGATTTTGTTGGGTCAACTTGCGCACCTCGGTCTGTAAGGGCACAAACATGACAACTGAATAGCACAATTTAATTTCTGAATGGGGCACCCCAGGTCTGAGATCTCAGCAGCACCTCCAAATGTAGCCCTCTTTTCTGCTGATATGGAGGGACTACTAGTGCTGTGTGTACCTGCTGGCTCAGCGAGATCTGGGCCTCCGCTAACAGGGAGCCTGGGGTAATAATAGGCTCTTGGCAGCGCCTCCACTTACCCAGGATCCCCAATAAGTGAGATTTCCCTAGGTAAGAATAATGATAACACACCTCAACTTTGTAACCTTTTACTAATACGTAATTGCATAACCTTAGCTTACACCTATTAGGAATAACACACATATAATATCGTATATGAATAGCTGATATTCAGTACTGTATACCTGTGGCCTGGCCACGCTCCTCATAGAGTAATGTCACTTCCCACAACCGCGTGCACCCCACACCGTGTCCAATTCCTATATAAATTACTTATATATACTATATTATATATATATATATATAGAGTATACTGATATAGCTATATACACATATTATATATCTTCAGTAATCATTATTATATAAATTACTATATCTCTATTATATATATATATACCGATTATATAAGCTTTCATGGTCGTTGTTGTTCGTTTCTTCCTCTCTTTCTCGGCTCAGTACGCCTCCTGTCGTATGCTCGGTGTCGCCGTCTGCTGCGTCGTTCTCGTTTCTCTCTTTCGAGAACCAAACTCATCTCCTTGTCACTCACCCGTGTCCCCCAAAGAACCCTCCACCAATGCGGGATCAGCGCCTGATGGTACCGGTGTTGGTGCACTTATTAAATACCTTCCGGCTACTCCTGCAGCCGGCAACAGACTTCAAAAAGGATCCGCCGATGCAGCGTAGTCTCTCACGAGTTGGTGATGTCCAGCAGCTTGAGCCCAAACCACTGTTCACACACCGCAGCTCAGGGAGAACACTGTGTCCCTATCTGCTAATACAGTAAGGGAACGAAATGTCTCTCTAGGGCGTTCCCTGCAGCACCACAAGCTAAGGGTGACTCGGGGTCTGCACTGGTACTGAGGGGAAATCTGGCCTACGCAGGTGGGTAACTGACCCCCTGCACACACACAACCTCTCCCCTTGCTCCTCCGGGGCCCTCTGGCTAGCGTGGTCTCTCCCCCACGCTTCCATTTCCTGCCTGCCAGCAATCCCTGCACTCCTATTCGTTCCCTGGTGTCATGTGGCTCTGCTGAGGCTCCTGGGAATTGTAGTTTAACTTCAGAGCCTCCTGGTGATTGGCCAGCCGTTCACACGCTTGCACTGCGCATGCGCGAACTCTCTCCGTGCCTCCGATCACGCATGAGTATTGCGCAATGCCCAAACAACATGGCGGCTCCCTGTGCTATCGGGCCGCCTCGGAACCTCCGAACGCTCCCTCACAGCACCCCCCGTGATTGCGCCCTTGACGGAGGTACAGAGGGGAAACCAGAACACCCCTACATTTGTTTCACCCCTTTATCATTTTTACATAGATTGTTGATCTGCGTCATCATCATAACCTGTTGTTTCTTAGAGACCTTGAGTGCCCACAACTGGGATTTCATTTTTTTGTTCAGTGTACAATTCCCATAAAACACACGTGGGGATGATAAAGCAAAGTATGTACCCAATATTGATTTACTAGTAAAGAAATTGGATATTTACAATAGTGCTTGACAAAAATTATACATAATTAACCAGCTATTTTTAAAGATTTTTTTTTTGCTGGAATACGTCACTTGCAGTGAATTGAATTTATTTTGCTTGTACCATGAGCTTAACGGCAGAAATCAATGCAAACGTCTGTTCGGCCACAGTGTCCCCGTAGCACATTACACTGCATGCCACCATGGCAGCACAGACGATATCAATTAATAAAAAATATATATATTTCATCTTTACACAAGCTTTTTTTTTTTTTTTTTTTATAGTTAATGGTTTATATATATTGTGTTTTAGGTTTATTTAAGGCAGCCTTTTTTCTCAAAGGAAGTGTTTTGCTTTCTGTTGATTCAATACCTCTTTGTAATGAGAGATACAGAACGTTTGTAGTTAGAAGAGAGAGCATATGTTTAAAAGGGCTTTCATTTTAGGTGTTCTTTTAAAATATTCTATGGGGGGAATGCAGCTTTAACAACCTCATTAATAGTGCACAAAAGCAATAAAAAATAATAATAAAACATCATAATATTTGTACTAATAAATGAATTCTGTTACCAAATATTAAAACAATGATGTTCAGTAAACTTGACGTCTGATATGCACGATGTAAAATATGATTCTGTACTGGATCACAATGCCGTTCTCATCAACGTACAACTACTGTATAACTTCTACTCTACAAAGTCTACTGTATAACACCTACTGCACATTTAATGTACAATATCTGCTATATAACTTCTACTGTATATCTAATGTGCAATATCTACTATATATCCACTGTATAACTAGTAATGTACAACTACTGTATCACTTTTACTGTTCAACTTCCAATGTATACTACTGTATAATGTGTACTACTGTATATAAAGTCTCCTGTACAATCTCTGCGCAATAGCTCATTTGGACATTTGGTGTTTTTTAAAATCACTATTTTCTGGTAAAGTGAAAATGTATTTTAAATTTAAAAAAAATGTACATTGTCTACCTTTCATTACAGATTACAAAGTATATCCACTAAATATAACCTGAAAATTGTTTTAATTTAATATAAAATAGGTTATAATGCAATCTTAATACAAACTACTGAAATGTATAGAAACTGTATTGCTGGTTATACTCTGGTATTACGCTTTGTTTGCACCACTTCCTTAGGGTTTTTTTTTTGCCATTTATTCAGCTCAATTAGAACGTGCTGTCTATACTATATACTTATTTTACTCTTGGATGTAACATTCGGGATAAAAGATGCAACATTCAATAAATATGTGATATGAGAATGTTAATGTGAAAAAAGGCAGTTTACCTGGCTGTGATTTTCACTGGTACAATACATACTGCCAAACTGCCTGGACATTAACAGAGTGTAATCCCCATAAGAAGAATTTCCTGTCCAAGTATTAGGCATGTTACATATTATTCAAGTGAATGGGCCACAGGGGGCTTTACAGTTTGGCCCTTCCTAGTAAATAGAACCCATACTGTGTTATCTTAACACATCTGTAATTAATGGTGTAAATGATATTGCTCATTACATTATTTGTAGTGGCAGCAATGAATGGATGCGCACAGGCACAGGTATTTGTTTACAAAATGATAATGTGTCTGAAAAGACAAATTTACTTGACAAATGTAGTTGTCTCACCCAACTGCAGCAGCGTCGACGCGCTACATCGCCGCCAGTACTATGCTACCTTCAATAGAGAAGCATAGAAGAGTCCCGAACGTGTGCGCGCACGTAGCCACGCCGCCACCATGCGTGCAGCCTTATGCATTTGCGTATAGTGCGCTACGGGGAAACCGGCGCTTCGCGCTACCTACAAGTTTGTATTTCCTGCGTGACGACCAGCTCTGTGATGTCACGGCCACGCCCCTGACACGCCTCCGCCTGCTGGACAGGAAATCTCTCCTGCTGCAGGTGAGCGTGCGCTGCGCCTAGAAGCGTGGAAACGGGCGCTTCCACTATAGCCGTGGCCTTAGACTAGTGGGCTAGAGCAGCGGAATCTACCCAAGTTATTCTATTACTAACATGGGAGTGCCACTATAACGTGGCTTCATTATTTCAAGTGGAAGAAAACGGCATAGTAATAAACGTAAATGTTGCAA
Source organism: Ascaphus truei (assembly GCA_036426205.1). Classification (NCBI taxonomy): domain Eukaryota; kingdom Metazoa; phylum Chordata; class Amphibia; order Anura; family Ascaphidae; genus Ascaphus; species Ascaphus truei. Next base: position 138,488,520 of record CM071570.1, on the reverse strand, counting down.
CACTACCACAAACCGAGGCTGCTTTAAAACAGATATTACAGGCAACTGTATCTACAAAGACTTGGCTGATATATCCTATTCTATCATTATTTTGCACTCAAGTTAACTTTGTATTCATTGCTCTTAAAAGGTGTAAAAAAGGCCTCATCGTTTTTGTTACCACAGAAAATTAGGATTTATTAATTTTATATTATAATTTACTGTTGTGCAATCTTTGTACATATACTTTTAACGCGGTCGTGTTTATTTTTGTACACATACGTTGTTGTTCCCATTACTGCTAAAAAAAAAAATCAAGAAAAGACAGATTAATTTGTAGGTATAAAAAGTTAAAATAAAATCAGTTTGTCCTTCTAGTTACTGAGACAAACCAATTCATACATACATTTGAAGTACTGTAACCTCAATATCAAATGGAGATATTCCAATAACAAACACTGACTTAACGGGGTTAAGTCCTAAATACACCGTAACACTACACCAATCAAAATGTGTTTCTGTTTTTTTAGCATGAATAGTATAGCTCAACCCCGTTATAACGCGATCCGTTACAACGCGAATCCGCTTATAATGCGATGTAAGCGTGGCTCCCAATTTTCGTATTTATGAATACTTTACAACACGATTATTGGTATTTTAAATACTTTATTGTACAATGCATACAATTGTACATGTAGCCATGTATAAAAATGGTATACAGCTCTTTCTCATGCTGGCAGTAAACCTGGTAAGTATGCAGGGTTGCCAGCAACAATCATGGAGGTTTGCCCTCACACCCTGGTGAGGTGTCATATGTACACAAGGGAAGTGACAACATGCTCTGTGTCCACTGTTAGTGACACAAGAGGTGTGGCTGTTTTCTGAGTCTATATAAGACACTGAACTGCCTAAAGCTAGTGTGTTGAATCAAGGATTCTGTTCTGTGCAAGTGTTCAGTCTGCAGCAGTTCAAGGCTGTCAGATCTAAGTACAAGTTGCTTACACACCGTGATCAGGGATCTGACACAGATGGTGATCTCCCTTAGGGGAGAGGTGATCCAACTCTATTGAGAGAGAAGGAACTTTCCGAGAGGGATGCACTTCACCAAAATGAGCGGCTAGAATGACCGCTATGAGGGGCAGTCTGTCCAGGATGATGTTAATAAAGAGGTCATTGTTCACCGCAACCCTTCTGTGTGAGTGTGGAGTCATTCTGCAGAAGGAGGTACCACAGAGGAGGTCCTCATCAGATACATCCCCCTGCAGCCGCAGAGATCCTGATGAGGTGGAGGCACTGCCTCGTATGTGAGTAGGACTCAGACCACACTACCTCAGGTGCCTGTCGTGCTGATATCCCCAATACCATCCACCGGGAGACTCAGGAGTCCTGTAAGCCAGCAGGTACACCACACACTATACATACATGTAATGGGGCCAGTAGACCACAGGGGCCAATGTGAGATTGGGTGGGGGCCGAGAAACCATTACATACATTATTTCTAACGCGATCAGCTTATAATACGATGTGATTTTTGGACCCCAAGCACAGCGTTATAAGGGGGTTGAGCTGTATTTATTTGTCTCTATAATGAGGGTAAATGAGTTTTGCCTCAATATATAGCAGATTATTCTATAAACTCTGATGTTTGCGATCGCAGTGCTATTGTCAGCTACAGAGGTTATAATATAAGCCCAATTAGAGTTCTGCAGGCGTGGAACTAGAGGGCAGCGAGGACCCGCGGTCTTAACTCTCTTTCAAGAAATATATTTTTCCCTGGTGGTCGCCAGCTTTGCAGCTAAGAATTCTGGAGGACAACTTTGCAACCCATAATCCATAGCGTTGGAGGGGGCCAGAGCTGTGTGGAATGGATGTGGGGCACAGAAAACTGGGGCTCACTCTTGTTCTGACCCTGGAGTTCTGCACAGTACCATTGTTTTTTCCCCCCATTAACCGTGACCACTGCGGACAGCAGTAAAACGACAAAAAAAAAAAAGATACTTCACCTGATTTGAGTAATTTACACATAAGAAAAGCTGCCACTACTACGTTTTGCTTCCCCATTTATTTCGCTTGATAAATAGCGCATGTAATACGTGAGTTACAAATACCGTATAGAAAGGTGGAGGTTGAAAAGCATGCCAAGCTAATGCGACAGACAGGTTACAGAGGAAATAAGTGTGCCTGTGCATCAATTCATCATTATGTATGGCACGCTCCTTTCTTTCTCTTTGTGTATACCCAGCTGGTGCTGGCAAACCTTAAGTAACAAGGACAAAGGAATCTTTAATGAAAGGGAATGACACACAGTGGGTTAGGAATAATAAAAAAAAAAAGTTTATATATTAACAAGAGAGATGATCAAAGCATTTGACTACGGCCATTTTTTGTTCATCAAGTCTCTCTGCTTCTTTCCCCCCCACCACCCCTCCTCCTCCCTCACTTCTACAATACTGCCAGTGTATACAGTGCTTAACACAGAATGTTGTGACTGCAAATGTCATTATTGAAAAGCTACTTGAACAAAATTGAACAAGTCATACTCAGTGATTGTGTAAAGGAAAAAGATGTCAGAACTAGAACCAAGGAAAATTCACACACACCTTGAGCTATAATAAAGAATGTATATTTATAAAAAGATGTGGCACAGAAAAAATATTGAGGTCTTTTAAATCAATATTCTGAAACCATTTGTCATAATTCTATAATCAGTGTACAGATTTTTACTTCCTTAAAACAAAGGTGTGAGTTTAAAAAAATAGACCTCAGACCATATTTACGAAGCAGTCTTCTGCCATAAGACACCTTCTAGCCCCTTGACTTATATAATGTAAGATGCACTCCAACAGAATTGCTGTGTAAGTTTGGCCTCAGGTGTATCGATGTAGCAGACGAATTGCAGACTTTGCTACCTGCTTTCTTAAATATGGAGATGTGACCATGACATGCTGTTAAATGGGGCTGTTTAAAACAGCAAGCTAATGAAAACAGTTAATCTTGTGTTTATGCTGAACTGCCGTACTGTAAGTCAGGGGTAGTCGTCTCGCAATCTCACATCTAGATTGTAAGATCTCAGGAGCAGGGCCCTCATTACCTCTTGTATCTGTTTGCACTTGTCTTTATTTGTATGTAACACTGTTTAAGAAGACTTGAGCCCTCGGCGACAGGGTGCCATTACCGGAGGGACTAGTCTCTTCCCCCTACCTGTGGGTGTGGACTGTGTCCCCCTGGCCCCTCCCACCCCAATGGCCCCTCTCGCCCCTCTGGCGGCGGGGGTGAAGTGACAGGGGGAGGGACCAGGGAGGTTATAAATAGACAGTGGTAGAGGCTTGGGGTCAGTCCACGCCCTGCAATGAAATTCATCAACCTGGAGCTGCTTATCAGCTCTGGGCAGGGGCTTGCTCCCACGTGGCTGGCTGCAGTGGCAGCAGCTTCTGTAGCTTCGGCAGCTCATGGGGACTGGTAGGCTGTACTGTCACTGTGGGAGCCCTCACTTCAGTGGGGCCACATTTGAGCTCTCACTGGGATGGGGGAGAAGAGACCACACTTGACGGGATCAGACCCCATCTGGCTCCCCCCCTGGGTTGGGTGTGAGAGCATACCCCCCACTGGGATGGGGGAGGGGGACAGAGGCCCTTCTAGTGCCTTCACTGGGATAGGGGAGGATGTAGAGGCCCCCGATCGATCACCACTGAAATGGGGAGGAGGCAGAGCTACATCTGTTCCCCCACTGGGATGGGGAGGAGATCCCTCTGGTGCGCTCCCCACTTGTTCCCCTGGTAAGTGGGGGAGCGGGAGCATATGCCCCACTTGTGCCCCCACTGGGTTGGGGGGGGTGACACCCCCACCATTGCTCCCATCAAGATGTGGGTGGCAGGAACCACACGGGTGCCCCCACTTGATGGGGAGATAGGGGCTGAGTCCCATGGGAGCACCGGGGTAGCGTACTTGAGCCGCCATGGGGATGGAGGGGGCAGAGACCCGACATCTCTTCTGGGGTTGAAGGAGGCAGCGACCCTTCCCTTACAACACTTCAAGGGGGGAAGGTGCAGGGACCCAACTTATACCCCCACTGGGAAGGGGGGACCATGCACATACATATGCCTCGGGTTGAGGGTATCAGAGCTTTTTGAGCAGCTGCAGGCTGAAGCCCGGGCCAACGAGGGAGTGGAGGGTCTAGCGTTGGCTCTCAGGACTAATGGTACCAGCAATGCCCAGCTTCAGCAGGAGATTGCCGGTTTGCAGTGGCGCAGGGATGCCGGAGGTGACGGCTGACCCAGCGGAGTCATGAGACTACCTGTACAGGTGCATTCTGACAGAGGTGGGGCACGAAGCGGCGGGAAGGCAGGCTTGAAAGACAGCCAGTATCGCTGAGTGATGGTGCAGAGGGGAAGAGGCACGGAGATCCTCACGTGTTGCCACCCCAAGTGAATGTCACGTTGAAGAAGGGAGCTGCTGAGGAAGCATGACGTGTGCAGAGGGGCTCCAGGGGCAGAGGGCCTCGTGTGACACCGCCTGAGGTGCGGGTCACACTGGAGCAGGGAGCGGACAATGTTACTGCTCATGCAGATCGAAGGGTGCCTGCCAGTGGCAGAAGAGAGCAGAAAGGCACAAGGTGGAGAAGTGCAGCAGCAGCACAAAGAAAGGCTGGGGGTAAGTAGAGGGCTTTGCCCTCTGTATGTCCCCGAAGGTTTGCTATTTCCCCTGCGTGGTGGCTGGTCCACAAGTGGTGGGGCCTGGGGCCCATCTAGCCCCTGTGGGAGAGGAAAGCTTGGGGTATGGGGGGGAGTAGGAAAGCAGGCCATGGGGTCAATCAAGGCAAGCTTTGTTATCATGGCAGCAGGTGGGTCTGGGTGTGCTCGGCCTGGTAGGGTCAGCACAGGCTCAGCAAGGGAGGAGGCAGGAAGCACGGTCGGGACTCGAGGCCTAAGGAGGGAGCACTATTACGCTGGAGCAAGCTGTGATTCCCGGTATGGCCGGACTGGGGTCACCACCAAGTGTGGGAGCAGCTTGGGGCACAAGGTTCACGCAGTCAGAGGTTGCTAGGCTGGCTACCGCAGGGGTGGCTGTTTACCATGACAGCAGAAACTGTAGAGGCCTGCAGGGTAGCCAATGTATATTTTGAGGACGCATGCACGTGCCGTGCCAGCCCACTGGGGCTGCATCTGCCAGTTGACATTAAAAAAGATTTGGGCAGGGAATTACGTGGATTTATTGTCTCTGCTGCCAGTGTACAGAGAGGTGCTCGCGGGGTCCGCTAGGAAAGGGGAGGCCAAGAAAGAGAACAGAGAGAGGCGCCTTTCCACTGACCTCTTCGAACTGGCTTCAGGCCTTTGTGATTTTACCGAGCGGTATTGGTGAAAGGTCACCTCACTTATGTTCGGCTTTGTTCAAACACCAGGTCATTATAGGAACCATAGCGGGGCTGGGCTGGTGGGCCTATGACGAACAGTTTTGTCAGAAAATGCCTATGCGGAAGCGGTTGTCCTGGGATGCAAAGGACATGGGGTTTGGATCGAGCTGCTGACAACAAATAGGCCAGTGTCCGTTCACCGGGGGGGATGGAGGGCTGATAGTGAGGCTAGTTCCAGGGCACTGGTCGTAGCAGGAAAGTTTTTTGCTGAGCCTTTAAAGAGGGGCAGCCTATTGGCTGCCAATTCCGGCATGATTGTTCTTCCTGCGGGGTTGCAGACTCAGCGGCCAGGTGCTACTGGGAGAGTGGACGCCGGGATGGCAGGGCTGTGCAAAGGGAGGCTACTTCAGTGAGAATGGGTGCGATGGCACCGGGGCCGGAAAGGTCCCCCAACAGGGAGGAGACCCGGCTGCTACAGGCCGTGTTTTGAATGTCATTCGAGGAACAGGCAGGTACCTGGGAGAAGCATGTCTCACCCCCCACTGGGAAATTTGTAAAGGGGCATTGAACTATCCCGAGTTTGAGTCAGCGATAACTGGGTTGTTTAAGGCTGATGGGGTGCATCGGGCAGACATTAGGTCTGATTCTTTTAATAATGCAATTAGGTTGGGCTTGACGGTGTCCTGGCGGGTCTGGCGGTACGGTGCTACTATATGGGGGTTATAATAGCCCCATAGGTGGCGGCAGTTGGGGGGAGGCGGGGTAAGTGCGGGTAAGCTTTCCAGATGGGTCTCCATGGTCGGTAAAGCCCAGTGGTGGCTGGGCGTGGCGAATGGACACAGCTCGTTTAAACGCGAGTTCCTGGGGCCCATTCTGACCAAACAGCCGGGCAGCGTCTGACTAGGGGGAGTTACGGGCTATGGGTTTGTGTACCTGTGGCCTTTACCCAGTGAGTGAGCACTCTGGCAGGGGGTTGGCACTTATCAGGTTAATTGATGTTTTAATAAAAGCCGCAGCCTTGTACCTCCAGACCTTGTGTTTGTGGTTATGTATTGGTTATGGTGGGGTTTGTGACACCAAGTGTAGAAAGGGGGGGAGGAGGGAGGCCTCTCAGTCTCCTAGGTCATGTAATTGATATCACTCTGTACCACCACTGTATAGTGCTGTATATGTACCACTGTATAGTGCTGTATATGTACCACTGTATAGTGCTGTATATGTACCACTGTATAGTGCTGTATATGTACCACTGTATAGTGCTGTATATGTACCACCACTGTATAGTGCTGTATATGTATCCCTGTATAGTGTTGTACATGTACCACTGTATAGTGCTGAGGAATATGTTGGAGCTTCACAAATAAATGATACTAATAATAGTATGTTTGAGAAACTCCAATATGTATTTATTGAAATTGTATTCTGAGCGATTTATAAAGCTAATCCTTAGCCTAAAACCCCAGTGGAAGGAGAGAGGTTGCACGGCTGCTCAAGAGGCGTCTCTGATAGGAGAACTGGGATTATATTTCCCTGACTATAACTATAAATGATAGGACACCATTTGTAAAAGCCCCCGGCTGCACAACGAAGGCAAAATTAAATACCACATTTATTAAAGATAACCCCCAAACTGCTCATAATCCGATCTTTTTATACCTTGCGTATTTTCCTTTTTTATAGATCTTGCATATGATATGATTGTTCTTTCAATCTCTTTCACTATCCTCTGGCTTGTATAGTACTTTATCTACCCCCTCACTAGAACATTTAGAAACTTTAACCCACAACAGTTTCTGGATGACCTTACCAACTGCCCTTGGCACAGAATCGATTTAATTCCTGACCCTGATTCTGCGCTCGCCTATTTCCCATCTGAGTTCTTAAAACTCTGTGATACCCAGGCTCCACTACGCAGAATAAGGGTTCGGGGGGCCCACCTTCCATGGGTTACACCTGACCTTATAGCACTCTACCAGCTCAGGGATGCCTTGTGGAAAAGCTACAAAGTAACTGGCACTACCAAGGATCTCAATCACAACAGATGCATGCGGAATGTGTGCACAAGGCAAACAAGGCACGCAAAAGCACAATATTACTCTGACAATCTCCACCAGAACACATCAAACCCAGCTAACTTCTGGAAGGTTATCAACAATATATTAGGGGGATATTACTCTAACAAACCCCACAGACATTGCAAATGCATTGAATGATTACTTTGTGGGGTGTGCTTCTAACTTATTAGTGAAACGCAACCCAAACCACAAACATGAATCTCATCCTGGGAGTACCCATATAGCCCCACCCCCTCCCAACACTGCCCACAATTTTCAATTTAGCCCAGTATCCGAAGAGGAGATTACACAAGCGCTCCTCAAATTAAAACTAAGCAGCCAATGTGGACCTTACTTACTACAATCTAAGTTCCTATGACTTGGTGCCCCAGCCATTGCCAAACCAATTGCTTCCATAGTCAACTCTATCCTGTCTGCAGGCCATATCCCCAAGACCTGGAAAACTGCCAGAGTTGTCCCAATCTTCAAAAGTGGGGACAAAAACACTGTCTCAAACTACAGGCCAATCTCTCTTCTCCCAATACTATCCAAAGTCATGGAAAGATGTGTCCACTCCCAATTAAGCGATTACTATACCAAGACAAATTTCCCTAGCCAATTCCAATCTGGCTTTCACACCAAACACTCCAATGTAACTACCCTGCCAAAATTTTACAATGAAATCCAGTGTGGAATGGAACGGGGACAACTCACTGGTGCAATATTCCTAGATTTTGCAAAGGCTTTTGATACTGTTGATCATGCTATACTGCTTAAACTCCAGAGCTCTGGAATAGGGAAAAATGCTTTAAACTGGTTTCAGTCCTACCTATCATGTAGATCTCAACATGTGTCCATCTCAGGCTCTAACTCCAACCCCCTGGATATCATGGATGTGGTGTTCCACAAGGCTCTGTTCTGGGGCCCCTACTTTTCTCAGTGTTCATCAATGATCTTCCCACAGCTGTAAGGAAGCTTCAATACACATGTATGCAGATGACACAATCTTATATGAACACAGCCATAGCTTCTCCGACCTTGAACACATACTTCAGTCTGCATTTTTGAGACTCGAAAACTGGATTTCCCAAAACAAACTGTTTTTAAACACTGACAAGACTGTAACACTGGTATTTGGGACCATGTCTAAATTTGTAAAGCTTCCAATGAATGAGCTCCAGATCAGAACCAACATTAACACCACCCTAACTCCTGTTACTCGGTTTAAATACCTGGGCATATGGTTTGACTTCCATTTACCATTCGGGATGCACATTGATACCCTAACATCTAAAACCTATGCCAAAACTAGGTGTACTTTACAGGAACAAATCCTCCCTAAGTCTGCTGGTCAGAAAGCGTATCGCACAGCAGATGCTAATGCCAATTATTGACTATGGAGACATAGCATATGGCTCAGCACCCCAAAACCAACTTAGCAAACTTGACACCCTCTACAATTCAATATGCCTTTTTGTTCAACTACAACACACATCACTGCGAAATGCTCAAAGAACTAGACTGGTCATCACTCGAGTCCAGGCGCAAAGTTCACCTTTCCTGTCTTGCCTTCAAATACTTTCTGGGCAAGCTACCCCCGTATCTGAACAAGCTCCTCACCCCTACCACATGCAGCACTTATCATCTGAGATATGACTCCAAAAGACTATTCATGGCCCCAGGGTTCAGCAAAGTATCGGTCCGCTCCTCCTTCTCTTACCGTGCACCCCAAAACTGGGACAATCAACCTGAGACTCTCACAACCTCCACCAGTCTAAGCTCTTTCAAAACTAAGGCTGTCTCACATTTTAATCTGGTCTGTAACTGTTACAGTATATACGCCCATAATATATATTATCTCTAACTGTGCTTGCTATATCTTGTATATAATGTACTGTATAACCCTGCTCACTTAATGCAACTGTATTTGTAACCATGTATTATTTGTCTTAACTCTATGCCCAGGACATACTTGAACACGAGAGGTAACTCTCAATGTATTACTTCCAGGTCAAATATTTTACAAATAAATAATCCCCCACCCCCCATCTTTAGATTTTGTCACTGTCTTTTGCTTTCATTCTCTTCTTGCTCTTGTTCTGTTCCTGCCTACAATATCACTCTTTATGTCTTCTCCTATCCCTCTGCATGTCACCTTCTCTTATCTTCTGCATCCTGCTTTTATTTATTTGTTCCTTCTGTTCCTTTGTATCCTCCTTTCTCTTCTGCATCCTGCTTTCCTTTCCTCTGCCTCTCCTCCTCACCTTGTCCTGCATTTCCCCTTCTTTTATTTCTTTTTTCCTTCTGTACCTTTGTATCCCCCCCCCCTCGCCTCTGTTGTTCTCCCCCCATGCAGTACCCTCTGTCAGCCGGCAGGTGGCGCCTCGGCTCTTGCATCCCAGGCGCCTCTAACTCACCTGTCCGGCTCAGGCAGTGGAGACCCGGGGAGGGGAGGTGTTGTTTCTCCTGAATGACATCACCCCGGAGATATGGCGGAGAAGCAGCAAATGCAACAGCAGCAGCAACGGAGATCAGATAGACAGGAAGACGCGATGAGTCTCCAGTCAGCAGGTAATGTACACCTGGGAAAGGGAGGCTGACATGCAAGAGAGCTGCCAGGTCCTGAGTATGTGTGGGATAGAGAGACATGGACACCTGTGCTCGTGTCACAAATCAGCATGAGATCTGCAATGCAAAGTATCTGTGTGAAACTGCAGTGCAAAGTATGTGTGTGATCTGCAATGCAAAGTATCGGTGTGATCTGCAGTGCAAAGTATATGTGTGATCTGCAGTGCAGAGTATCTGTGTGATCTGCCTGTCAATAGAAATGTCACAGTCAATAAGAAAAGTGATATTTTGATTATTCAATTTTACATTGTAAAAAAGAATCAGAACTTTCTGGGTCCCTTTTTGCAGAGAATGTATATGCTCCAATAACAGGAAGAGGGATGTTTTCAAACAGGGAAGGCAGAGAGCTAGGGAGAGTGTTAACACAAGTCTCATTTTCTTTGAGCTGTGCTTGTAATTAACAATCGTAAAGTCCTACAGCAGGGGTGGTTAACTCCTATCTCCAAGGGCCACCAACAGGTCAGGTGTTCCGGATATCAGTGGCTCAGCCCAGGTGGCTGTTGATGCCACCTGTGCTGAAGCAGGGATGTCCTGAAAACCAGACCTGTTGGTGGCCCTTGAGGACTGGAGTTGGCCACTCCCTGTTTTACAGTATATCCCCTGATATCCTCATACTGTCAGGAGGAGCGCCCTGCTTGGATTACTTAGACTGAGAAAATCCTAGATGATCTCCCTCCACATTACACCTTCCGCCAATAATCTGCTGGACATGCAACGAACTGTGGTGTTAAACGTCTGTTAAATAGAAGTAACTTTTTGTTTCCAAATTGAGCCACTAATATACCTCTTGCGTTTGTCGTTGAAGCTCAATGTTTTTGCGTTTCATGTTTTATTTCTCATCCTTTTTTGCTGTCCAGTAATAAGACCCCAGGGGTCTGGGGACCAAAACTCGGGTGTTCATTTAAAAACTGCTTAAGAGTCAGTAACTTGTGTTAATGTGTATGGGGTGATCTCCTCTTTCTGTTGCAGTTAAGGAAACAGTTTAGCATGTGCAGCTTGTGACCTAGACAAGCAAATACTTTTCACGCCTACCTAATAACCACTTTATTATTGCAGGGACTAGCAACCTATGCAGTCTCCTGGCTGCAAAACTGGGACAATAAAACGTATCAGAAAAACATTTTTGTTATTGAAATGTGATATTTTTCTGTCTGCAGTAGTTTTTCCATACAATTGCAGCTGGCCGATTTGATAAATAACTGCATATAAATCTAGATTCTGCTATTGTGCATTTTGTTCAGTCTGTGAGTTATTCAGAGCGTTGGTTAAGCTTGTTAATTTAAGGTGGCCGCCTCCTCCAGCCGTTGGATTGGCAAATATACATATTGATGGTCAGTTAAAGTGCTTTACTGGACTTTATTTGCTGTATTTTACGCCAGAACTTGCACTTGTTGGATTCATTAATTAAAGTATCAATCAGAGTTTAGAATTGTTCACTGATTAACTCAAATCAGGGAATTTTAGCTTGTTTGGTAATTAAAAACAGATTTGACTGCAAACATATTGCTTACACTAACATACAATCAGTGATATTGCGAGTTTTGCTAAACGCCGTGGATTTAGAACTTGATCAGAGTCTGCAAACTATTCCCCTAAACCAAGGCCCAAAACCTGGAGTCTCACCTGGGACTAAACTGAAGTGATGACAGAGATTGTGTTAATAGATTAAAACTAGGCGATCGATGACTTTACAAAATCAGACAAGTATTTAATATATATTTTTTTGCATTATTTTTCAAAGTTGTCCTGGTAATGTTTGTAGACGATGTAACCTGAACATTATTGTGGCAGGTAGTGCACTTACATTAGCTCCATCTCTCAGCTGCCCATGCGTTTTGTAATGAGACATGCAGTGGCTGCGGATACATATGATTACTTTATCATTACGGTAAAGTAAATGTTATTGATTATCAACCTCTTCCGTGTCAGGGAAAACAATGCAGTTTGCCAGAATTGAGACGTTATTAAACCCATATACTTATTAGTTTCATAAAATCTGTGATTCATTCAAAAGGATGGCATGCGGGACTGCATGTTAGAAGTGACTCCCTCTGTAATTGTCATATACCTGTACATTTGTAAAATTCAGCTAGCATATACAGTTATTTTCATTTTGGTATACTAAAATACAGCATATATCATTCTATAGCTAGAGGCATTTGGCTTTTCTTTATATTGTTTAATCTTTCCATATGCATGTAAACAAACATTAGAAATATGCAAAATACGTTTCATGTTTTCCTACATATGTTAAGATACATGATTTGTTATGTAAGTATTAATTTTCCGCCTTTGGCATTTCCATGCTGTTTACAAAGTCATGATGCCTTCTTTGGAGAAGCGTTAACCCCTATTCCGCTGAATGCAGGTTAATGCTTCACTAATGATCCTGCATAATATTGAATAGGGACCTTGGTTTGTCAAAAGGAAACTTGCTCTTGAGCCTGCAGTCATTGTTGACAGAAACATAAACAGATCTATATCCTCTCTGGTGGATTTAGGAAGCCTGAGCCTCCCTGTTGTTCCCCTAAATCAATAGGCCTATAATTGGGAAATGCGCAGATATTATCCACACGATTATTCCAGTGCAGTTTGTGATACCACTGTATGCATATATACTATGTGTCTAATTCAAAAGAAATCACCATCATCAACTTCAACCAAATCGTAGAATAGATCCACTGGTCTTCCAGGTACGGTGGGTTGCAAGACTCTCTCCTCTCGCCCGTGCTCCATATATATCTATACTTTGTATTTCCTAACTTTTTCCAAGCATGAGAGAGAGGCCGAATTCCTTAAGTGTGTGTGTGTGTGTGTGTGTGTGTGTGTGTGTGTATATATATATATATATATACAGTGTTCGACAAACCTATACATTTGCTCGCCCCGGGCGAGTGGATTTAACCCCCGGGCGAGTAAATATTGGCCCAAGCAGCACACGTTTGGTACTAGGTGGCGAGTAGATTTTTTTGAGTTGCAGTAGATTTTTTGGTGATTTGTCAACCACTGTATGTGTGTGTGTGTGGGTGTGTGTGTGTGTTTGTGTGTGGTTCTATATATATATACTTTATATATTATATATATATATATATATGATATATATATATATATATATATATATTCATTGATAATATAGTCTATATTGTATTGCCATTTTATAGATGCAACTTTATAATCCAAATTGAATTATCTGCAACTCTTATCCTTTTTTTACTTTATTTAACATAGTTTTGTCATTTATTTCTCTTATAACATCAATGCTACTTCTTTTATGTGACGCTTGTTACACTCCTTATCTTCTGTTTTACACCTGTGCGGTAGTGATCTAGCAATGTACCCTGATGTACTTGGGTGTTTTGTGGACATTCTTGTACATGCAAAAATGGTGGGTTTGTTTTGTTTCCTGTTTCTAGCAATATGCATAGTACAATTGGGCAAATTAGTCCCTGCAGACAATCCACATCTATTAGCAAAAATACACAAGTTCTGTGATTGGTGTTTTGTATAGTTTTTTTTCTTTACATATCTACAACTGTCCCTTGAAAACATTAACAGACCATTGTCTTCTTATATTGAATTGGTTTTTTTTGTTTTTTTTACCTTTCACTTATATATTTCACTTTTTTTTTTCCATTTATTTTTGTAAGAAAACGGGTATTTTTTTATTTTTTTTAAACATCTCTCTTTCTTGCAGCATAAATTGAGTATAACCTCCCCCTTATTTAACTGAATCGGGCTCATTAGATCAAACCCAGTCCCGCTCCTTTTTAATAGCACAAGTGGGTGTGGCACGGAGAAGATCAACATTGCAGGGGTTCTTCAAGTGCAGATTATTATAATTACGTCTCCAAAACGGGTGTAAGACAGACATCGATTATGTGCACGTTTTACCTGTCTCACCTGACTGTTCTGCTAACACAGAAGGTGCCTTTCTCCGGGACGGTGTACTGTATAGTTAAATGGGAGTGTTTATCATAAATACCTACTATATGTTTAAACAGCGTGGCTTGCAATGAGACCCAGCTGGTTAAATGTTAACAGATATTTTATTGGGAGCTGTTTGGCGAGACGAGCGTTGCTATTACTGTGAGCAGCTCAGCCTGTGACACAGGTGGAGCTGGTTGCGGTTCTATGTGCTGCTATAATGTGAGGTGGATGCTTTCAGGATGCAGGTGTGGTTTTGGTTGTGGAGTTTCTGTCCCAGCCCTCTGTTTCGGGAGGGAGGAGGGAGCGAGCAGAATATGCCAAACACTCAGTCCCCGCATCTTTCAAAGGCAAGGGAGCAGTCACGTATCCCACAGAGAGTTTGTTGTTGAGTTGATACTAGCCTGTAAAGAATAAAAGATGGATACCTAGATCTTCTTCTTTTTTTTTATATATATATATTCATGTGGGGCTATCAAATTCTGGCATCCATAAACCCCCACGGTGCTGGAGAGAACCGTGTCACACTTGACTAACATTAGGCATGTAATATAGGAAGCGATGAAGAAATCCTCACAGGAGGGATAAGTGAAGCCCAGCAATGGGGGAAAAGCAGGGAAACGGCGCACCAAAGATAAAATAAATCTAATTTATTCCGAAGTGACCAAAAGGAGACATCCAAACAGGGGCCAAAAATGCACTCTGACGCGTTTCGGGCAAAGCCCTTTGTCAAAGAGTAACTCTTACTTTATTTTGAGAGGTGAAAAGTGGTACCCTTTACACTTTAAGTTCCCCAAGATGTACACTGCACTCCATTTCCATTCACATCCTGGGGTCCTGCCTCTGACCAATTGATTGCCATACCAAGCGACCACTTACATGGTTAAAATGTGCTCATTTGCTTGTCCACATTGGAGTTGTAGCCCCCTTTCCCTGTGACTAAGGGAACACGTGCTGAATACCTGTTTTGGCATACAGGAGGCCTAATCCTCTGCCACTGGGAGCCTGGGGTGATCGTGTTCTATAAGTGTACAGCGCCTCCAACTGAGAGGGATCCCAGCACTGCAGGGTCACCCCCCTTCATGATCAATTAATGAATAAAGTTACACACACACACACACACACGACTACTTATCTTTACTAACACCTATATCTATAATGAAATAACAATACAGTCCCACATACAGTACCCACACAATATATGTGCCCCGGTGAGATCCCCCAAAGTACTGAGGTGCACTGGGCACCTAACCACCCGGTGTCCACAGAGCCAAGCTCACCCAAAGTGGGTGGAGTAGCGCTACCCCCTGTGTGGGGCTGTTGGTACCTTCCTGGTTTCCGTGCAGACTAGGGTATATGGAGATGATGGAACTGCGGAACCGCACAGTGATGCCACGACGCAGTCTAACGGATCCTTTCTCTCCGCATCTTGTGGGAGCTCTGGTTGGAGGAGGTCCCTTAATGTCTATATTGTGCCTGTGGTCTCTTCCACGACCACAGGCAACACACACTACATGGTGTCCGTTCGACAGTGATACTCAATACCACTATCAGCCTAGCGTAGTGACTATGCTAGGGGCCTTCCCTACAGCAACCTAGAAGGGACTTAGGGCCTATCTTGAGCCAAGGGGGAATCTGGCCTAATCCGGGAGCCACTGCCTGCCGGACACTACCTTCTCCCTTGGTGTCCCTGCTCCAACTGTCAGCAACTGTCGCAACTGCCAGCAACATTCTATCCTGCATCTTTGGCTCCTTGAGCCCCATTGGCTCTCCTGCCCACGTGGTATTGCAACCCTTGAGGCTGCTGGGACTTTTAGTCCCTAGGTCTCCTCTGCGGAGCCTGCTCTAAAATGGCCGCCATACTGCGCATATGCAAGACTGCTACGGCGCATGCGTGAGGCAAAACAAAATTGCGGCCCCCGCTGTGGGTTGCACCGCGGAGCTTCGGCGACTTGGTTGCCACACAGCCCTGCTCTTGACAGGCCGCAGCCTTACCGGAGCACTCCCTGCACCTATGTCAGGTCCGCCCGCAGTGCTGGCAGCACCCGAGCAGATCTGCAGCCATCCCCCGCACCCCGCAGATCTGGAGGTAGGTGATATGGCTACATCCTCCCCCTGGTGGAGATTCCAACGTCCCCGATTGGGAACAACATACAGTTGTGTGAAAAAGAAAGTACACCCTCTTTGAATTCTATGGTTTTACATATCAGGACATAATAACAATCATCTGTTCCTTAGCAGGTCTTAAAATTCGGTAAATACAACCTCAGATGAACAACAACACATGACATATTACTCCGTGTCATGGTTTATTTAACAAAAATAAAGCCAAAATGGAGAAGCTATGTGTGAAAAACTAAGTACACCTTACTGCTTCCATAGGAATTAAGATGCTAAGTAGCAGACAGGTGCTGCTAATCAAATGCTCTTGATTAATTGATCATCAGCAAGTGTGACCACCTCTATAAAAGCCGAAGTTTTAGCAGTTTGCTGGTCTGGAGCATTCAGGTGTGTGTTAACACAATGCCAAGGAGGAAAGACATCAGCAATGATCTTAGAGAAGCAATTGTTGCTGCCCATCAATCTGGGAAGGGTTATAAGGCCATTTCCAAACAATTTAAAGTCCATCATTCTACAGTGAGAAATATTATTCAAAAGTGGAAAGCATTCAAGACAGTTGCCAATCTTCCCAGGAGTGGACGTCCCAGCAAATTCACCCCAAGGCCAGACTGTGCAATGCTCAGAGAAATTGCAAAAAACCCAAGAGTTACATCTGCGACTCTACAGGCCTCAGTTAGCATGTTAAATGTTAAAGTTCATGACAGTACAATTATAAAAAGACTGAACAAGTATGGTTTGTTTGGAAGGGTTGCCAGGAGAAAGCCTCTTCTGTCTAAAAAGAACATGGCAGCACGGCTTAGGTTTGCAAAGTTGCATCTGAACAAACCACAAGACTTCAGGAACAATGTCCTTTGGACCATGAACTTCTCTGTATACCAAAGTATTCTAGAGTGAAATGTGAGGCCATCTGTCCGACAGCTAAAGCTTGGCCGAAATTGGGTCATGCAACAGGACAATGATCCCAAGCACACCAGCAAATCTACAACAGAATGGCTGAAAAAGAAAATAATCAAGGTGTTGCAATGGCCCAGTCAAAGTCCGGACCTCAACTCGATTGAAATGCTGTGGCTGGACCTTAAGAGAGCTGTGCGTAAACAAATGCCCACAAACCTCAATGAACTGAAGCAACGTTGTAAAGAAAAGTGGGCCAAAATTCCTCCACAACGATGTGAGAGACTGATGAGATCATACAGAAAACGATTACTTCAAGTTATTGCTGCTAAAGGTGGTTCTACAAGCTATTGAATCATAAGGTGTACTTAGTTTTTCACATGGCTTCTCCATTTTGGCTTTATTTTTGTTAAATAAATCATGACACGGTGTGATAAATCATGTGTTGTTGTTCATCTGAGGTTGTATTTACCTAATTTTTATACCTGCTAAGGAACAGTTGATTGTTATTATGTCCTGATATGTAAAACCATAGAATTCAAAGAGGGTGTACTTTCTTTTTCACACAACCGTGTGTGTGTGTGTGTGTGTGTGTGTGTGTGTGTGGTGTGTATATATTATAAATCTATATATACTCTACTATTATACTACTATATATTATTCTATTCTCATCTATCTCTATCTCTCTATCTCTCTCTTACATCGTATATATTATATATACTATCTTATGTGTGTGTGTTTATTATATAGATATATATATGTGTGTGTATATATATATATATGTGTGTGTGTATATATGTATGTATGTATGCATGTATGCATGTATGCATGTTCTTTCAAGACTAAAGCTGTTTCACATTTTAATCTGGTCTGTACCTGTTACGTACACCAATACCTTATTTTATCTGTAACTCTTCATGCAATGTCTTTATAACGTATAACACTGTTCACCTAATGTAACTGTGTATCTCTAACCATGTATCTCTGTGCCCAAGACATACTTGAAAATGAGCGGTAACTCTCAATGTATTACTTCCTGGTAAAAGATTTTATAAATACATTTTATATTTATACCTATCCCGACTTAAACCAGTGCAAACCCCCCCCCCCCCCCCCCCCCCGCAATAATGTTTCTTAATTAGTCTGGTACATGTCTTTTGCACCAGTTTGGTCCCAGTTTTGCAGCCGGGAGAAGTTCAAATATTGCGTGGTGAGTTTGTTTGATGCATGTAAACGAGCTCCAATGTTTTTTATTTTTCCTATTTATGTCAGAACAAAGCTCCTCATCTCTGATTACAATATAGAAATCTGATCACCAGGGTTGTCTGTAATACGTTCATTCAAGTAAACCACTGCCTAAAGGAGGAAGGACGGTCAGCATTGGAGTTGAAACTCTTATCCTTGCATCGTACAATTTCTGTATACAGGCATACCCCGCATTAACGTACGCAATGGGACCGGAGCATGTATGTAAAGCGAAAATGTACTTAAAGTGAAGCACTCCCTTAATTTCCACTTATCCATGCATGTACTGTACTCGTCATATATGTGTAAAACTGATGTAAATAACGCATGTGTAACAGGCTCTATAGTCTCCCCGCTTGCGCACAGCTTCGGTGCAGGTAGGGAGTTCAACATTGCTGTTCAGGACGTGCTGACAGGCGCATGCGTGAACTGCCGTTTGACTATTGGACGATATGTACTTACTCGCGAGTGTACTTAAAGTGAGTGTCCTTAAAGCGGGGTATGCCTGTATTATTTAAACCTCTGCAGAACCAATTGCTTTACTTTGAACTTGCCATTGTGTGAACTTTCTCATCTTTTTAAACACTTGATTATCCCCTGCAAAACAATGTCATGTACGAAATTCCTTTATGTATTTTTTTATCCCCGGTATGGGTCTGTGACATACGGATGAAAAAAATGAAGGTTTACTGGAAATTTCCTTGGTTTAGTCCTCATGTGGTTTTTGTGTTGTGTGCATTCGGCGCAGTTTTGAGGGCTTGGACAACTACAAAGATAATCGTAATTAATATAACAAGGGAGGAGGGAAAGAGAAAAAGTCTTATAATTATGTATCATCTTCTGGTTACTTAAGTAAATTGTCCTCAGTCTTTTCCTCTGTAGTGTTACTTCAGTGCAGTGTCTGCATTCTCGCCAGGACTCACTTCGCTCCAATATGGGTTGTCCGATGTTAAATGCCTTTGATTTTGTACAGCAGATAATGCAGGGGCGAGCTTCGATACCTTTATCAGAGCTTAGTTACCCCACTGAGTGTCTGTGTTATTACAGAGCTTCTAACAGTTGCAAATTCGTTGTGGACTGTTGTGTGTTTTGCTTTTTTTAAACATTAGATGGCCGTGCATTGTTTGGTTAGTCAACACTTTAAAAACATTTTATATTCTTTGGATAAAGCTTTTTTGGAAGTAATACACTGACCACTTTACATTACTCTGGCAGGATTTGTAATTATTATTTTAAAACAATTTTAGGTGTTAAAAATTGTCCAATATGGCTGTAGTGGCGTGAATGCATTGAAGGAGCTTGGTTGGAAAATCTTCCCCTTGGTAGCAATTACCCCTTAATGCAGGGGGGGCGCAAACTTTTTTCCCTGTGCCCCCCTGCCAACGGTCTCCTCACTCCCGCGCCCCCCCCCCACTTACCTCCGCTCCGACGCCATGATGTCACGTTGCCATAGCAACGTGACATCACATGACCTCGCGGCGTCATTTGACGCGGCGACGCGGGAAGGCAGCCACTGGAGCCAATGTAAGTAAAGGCTTAATTTAAGTGCCTTTGGGAAGCGCGCGGGGCCTCTGTAAACCCCGCGCCCCCCCGCAGGCAGTCCCGCGCCCCCCAGTTTGCGCACCGCTGCCTTAATGCATGGTATCTAGTGACATCCTACAGTGTATAAAGGATAAACTATTTTTCATATCTTTTGATAAATCCGTTCATATTGTACTTATATATATAAATGTCCACAGTTAAGGGGTTATCCCAGCTGATGCGTTAACTACTGTATATAAATATAATGGTTTAGTATTGTTACGGGAGACTAGTACTTTTAACACCGAAACCTTCAGGGATCACAATCACCAAGCACAGGACAAAGCAATTGAATAAACGAGGTTTATTCTGGCATAACCAGCAACTACACAAAATACACAATATCACATACATTCACCACACTGGGGACCTGGGGGGGAAGTCTCTAGCTTCGACTAGGTGCAGGGACCTGCTCAGTGGTGGGATTCAGAATTGTTCTTACCCGAAACTGGTTCTTACCTTCAGCGGCGTCCTCCCGTCATCTTCCCACTGAAACTCTTTCACCTGTCCGCGCGGCGGGCAGCATCTCCCAGCATGCTCCGGCATCACATGTTCCCCCTGCAAATCTTCTCTATGTAACCGAGCTGCATCAAATGGCATGACAACGCAACGCCGCGTAACGTCGTCAGGTAGTGTCACGTTGCCATAGCAATGGGCGCCACGTGATGCCGTTACATCACATGGCATTCCTGTTGGCATGGCAACGTGGTGCCATTTGGTGCTGCACGGTCATATTGAGAAGATATGCAGGGAAAAGATGGCGGGAGATGATGTAGACGCCGACTGCTGCCCGCCGCCCGGACAGGTGAGAGAATTAAGCACCGGTTCGGTGAAATTTTAGTGACTGGTTCGCACGAGCCGGTGCGAACCGGCTGAATCCCACCACTGGACCTGCTTCAGTAGGTTTACCCTGTCCGCTTCTACTCCAGGAATCCAAAGTGCTATTTGTGCAATAGCAACGTTGAATCTGCCGCCAGCTTCGCTCCGGGGGATCACTCTCAGAATCCCACTAACACACAGCTCTGATCGGGACTCTGAACTAACTTACACTGTTAGCGCTGGCTCCTTACAAAGCTCTGTACTGCCATTTTTAAAATTGAGAGGAGCTGGCAGCCAATCACAACACGAACCAGCAAGCTAACAGCCAATGGTAGGAGGGGAGTGGGCTTAGGGACTCAAGGCCTGGAGAGCGGGGAATTTGAAACTGCCCAAGAGAAACAGTGCCTGCGGGACTCAGATCCGGCAACTGATTCTGTTAGCCAGTCCTCTACCTCCCGCAGGGTAGGCGCTTCAGAGTCTGGGCAGTTCAATGGCTATACTCTCAGATCTGATCAGCAGCCCCAACCTGTGTCCTAATCCTATCCTTTCTATGGAACAGTTCAACTAAGTGACTTACTGAGACTGCTTCCATAGAAAGGACAACACAGAGGTACTTTACAGGTATAAAGCACCATTTACACATACAGGGCTGACACCCAAATCACATTTACAGTGATTACACACATCACTATACATTACAGACAATGCTAGCCACTAAACTGGGGGAATTGCTAACACAGGGAATAAAGTGTTTTACAGACAGTTTCTTGATACATAAGTGTTTTACATTCCCTCCCCAGACATTAAATACATTTGTGAAAGACAGTGGATAAAGTGCTCTGCTACTACAATCAAACTCAATAGTAACCACAGATAAACCCAAGTGAAATAAGTGGTTAAACAACGAATAATTCTAAGAAAATTATTATTACGTGATCCTAAAATGTATTGGAAGAGAGCGTCTGCAGCCGTAGATGCGGGGGTGGCTCAAACACCCCCTAGAAATATAACAGAGAAAAACACAAAAAGTGCATTAAATAAACTATTATTCGGTTACACAGTACAAGGTAAGTATTCTGCGTACATCAAAGATTAATTAAAACAGCATTTCAAGAGATATTGTTACCCAAGCGCCAACCGACAAGACCAGGTCTCTCCAGTAAGATGTCATCTGGTGTTCCACAGGTTTGTACTGCCTGATCTTGAGTTGTCACTCTTAGTGCCCTTGGACAGTGTCTGTGGTGGGTCTGTGGTTTCGTCGCTAGTCCTGTTCCACACGTGAAGTGTGATGCAGGTGAAGGTGTCCCAATAATACAGTTCTACTGCTAGATGGTTGTGAGGGATCCATTAGTGGGAGTAGTATACTGGCGGTGGTTCACTGCATGTCTGCATCCAACCGCCTCTCCATTTAACAGTCAGTGACGTCACTCGGCAGCGACACCGTGTATCACACGCCCCGATCCTCTCATCCGTCAGGAAGTCACATCAGCAGCAGATTTTTTGGATGTTATAATCGTCTGATCACTGAGGTCTCAAATCGCAGTACTTTCCAACGCGTTTCGAAACCGCAAGGCCTCTGCCATCACAAGTATCGAGATAAAAACTGAATCAGTGAGCAAATTCCCCTAAGCAAAAGGGTCTGCATAAAGCAAGATCTATTTCAATATCCCTTTATCATTGCCACACATTACCCATTGGGGATAAGAAGTCTTCATAGCATGACAAATTCCATACCTTACCTTGATTATACTTCTACAGCATTATTCTCTACACAAAGGGATTATTAAACATGCTACTGGAAGAGATGGTTTATGCTATCCATATATGTTTGCATATGTAGTATCTGTTACATTTGTTAACTTATAATGCTGAAAAGTAAAAGTGTGACATTTGAAAGCACCCCCTTACTCAGATGGATTGCAAAGATTACATTTACAAAGGGCACCCGTTTACCATTCCATTTAACACTCCCATTGACAGATTCTTAGGCCTCGGACACGCTTACCGCTGGCGTGCTGAGGCGCGCTGAGGCTCAGGGAAAGCGGGTGCTTTCCCTGGCCTTGCGGTTGCTTACCGCAAGAGCTCTCAGCAGGCCGTCAGGGGGCGGTCCGGGGGTGGGCGCGTCACTGGCCGGGGGCGGGCCAGTGACGTTACGGAGCTGGTTCGCCCTCATTGGGCGAACCGCTCACGTGACCGGCCTGTCTCACCGGCAAGCGGGGGAATTTTAAATTACCCTAAGACCTGCGCAGGTGAGCCCCTACTAATTGCGGCTGTAGGGGCTCAGTGCTGAGCGGGAGCGCGCCTCAGCGTGCCTCCGCCAGCAAGCGCCAAACATGGCCAAGGCCTTATGCAGGTTTGTCGGAGTCAGCAGGCCTGCGCTCATATAATATTTTAAAACCTCCCTTGCATTAATGTGAAGTGGTTGAGGGAAGCTGAAACTACCTCTACCTACTGTTGCTATATTTCAAAATAGTCAACCTGGCAAAAGTGCATAAAGGAATAATGGGGATGTCCCCAAATCCCAACTCCTTGAAATACAATTGGAAGGCCTCCCCAAGGATCTTCCAGGTACTGCGGATGCAAGCCTCTTCTTCATGTTGCTCCAACGCATTTTGTGATCTCATCCTACCATCTTACTTTTGGTCGTCGTCTTGCTCTTTTCATCTCCCTTGGAATCCAGTCGAGTACAATCTCCAATGATGGTCCTTCTTGCTACATGTCCGGCCCACTGCCATTTTAATTTCTTCCTATGTGATGTATAATAGTGTGTACACATGCACACACACGCACACACATTCACACGCACACACATTCACACGCACACACATTCACACGCACGTTGACACACATACCACACGCACGTTGACACACACATACCACACGCATTCTCTCATTCCCACACGCATTCTCTCATTCCCACACGCATTCTCTCATTCCCACATGCATTCTCTCATTCCCACACGCATTCTCTTATTCCCACACGCATTCTCTCATTCCCACACGCATTCTCTCATTGTCACACGCATTCTCACACACGCATTCTCTCACACACCAGTCTCTCACACACGCATTCTCTCACACACGCATTCTCTCACACACACATTCTCACACACACATTCTCACACACACATTCTCACACACACACACACATTCTCACACACACACACATTCTCACACACACATTCACACACACTCGCACACATTCTCAGAGACACACACACATATATGCACACGCACACAGAAAGAGACAGTGTATTATTTATGTTTAAATAAGAGACTACTTTCTGCTTCCACACACATATACACACAGATATACACATACATACGCACCCACATGCACACACACACACATATATATATATGCACACACAAAGAGTGTATTATTTATGTTTAACTAAATAAGAGACTACTTTCTGTTTCCAGTCACTGTACAATCCACTTAGTTTTTACTTTTCATTGTTTCCTGTCTACGTGGAGGTGACAAGGAAGGTGCTATTTGCAACTCCCAGCTAATGCAGTCTTCCATACCGTTTCAAATAAGCTGCCTGCCCTAATTACATATTTGCTGAATACAGTGAAAGTTGTGAGCAAAGAATACACAGGGATGTCTGACTTAGATAAACACAGATGGAGAGATTGTGGTATGCAATGGAACTTTAGGTTGGCAAATACGGCAATTGTCCTGAGCCCTTTTCATGGTTTTATTTGCTAAATTATTATTAAAAGGGATATAGAGCACAACTCTCATGTATTTTCTATGTGTTGCATACTACTGCTGTGGTTAATGCCTTCTCTACCAAGAAAGGGAATTTGAGAAGAAGTCGTTGGCCCCATAGTCTGGGTGAGGCAAGCAAACGCTACTGTCCATTGTAAGCTCCTCGGGGCAGGGACTCCTCTTCCGAAATGTTACTTTTATGTCTAAAGCACTTATTCCCATGCTCTGTTATTTATATTATCTGTTATTTATTTGATTACCACGTGTATTACTACTGTGAAGCGCTATGTACATTAATGGCGCTATATAAATAAAGACATACAATACAATTTGCTTAAAAGAAAACTGCCGGTTTTAGATTGCATAACAGGCATATAGGTTATGATAACATGATGATAAATGTGCAATAATAATTATATTTTAGCTCTAATGGGAAGAACAACAATGTAGGGGGTAAGGAGTTGAGATTCTGGGGGTTAGTGCTACTCCCACTTGTAATGGATGCCCATTCTGTTCTCATTTTTAGTTTTGGGAGTTTTATTTTTAATCTTCCGACTCTGGGGTGACCCTAGTTCTTTGGTCGCCGGAGATTTAATAACATTTTCCAATCGGAAGCAACGTCATCAGATGATAACAGCACATCTTCCTTTGGGGTGACCCCAGAGCCATCTTGGGGAAAAAAAAATCGGAATCCACCAACATTTTTAAAAGTTATTTTCTTGGTAACATGGAGGTCGCCAGAGCACTGCTGTTCAGCTCCAGGATAAAATTCCCCCCCCCCCCCCCCCTCAGTGTACAGTAGGTAAAGATTTTTTTTTTTTAAATAATAGTAAATTTGCGGCTTTAACCCTTTTGCTGCATGAGAGGCCAGCATTGTGAAGCAATGCGTTGCTGGTACCTCTGGCAGCGAAATGCTTGTGGTGAAATATCTGCTTTAAACCTATGTGAGTTACACTCATATAATGTTAGTATTGTGCATGTCCTACTCCTTTTACAAAAACATACGATTAACCTTTAGGCTGCACTAGGCTCTGGGAGAGCTCCATTTGAACCTTTCCGGACATGTAATGTTTCTAAAGCTGATATCTCCTGCATGGAGATAATGATACATCAAATGTAAAAAAAAGTGGCCCATCAAGGAGGATTGCTGCTTTCAGATATTAAGTTTTAACAATTTGCAGATTCTTACAAAACAATTCGTCATTGCTCCTGAAACACGTTTAGCCAGATGTGCTTCCAACATATAAGCCTCCTGTTACCTGGGCATTCTCAAGGGGACTCTGCACGTAACCAGTAGATATAATAGAATATCTCCTGTTGCTTTTAACATGGGAGGATTATCAAGATGAAAAGTAAGCCGTGTATTCTACTTTAAATCATGAATCGTAGAACTTTTCCATGTCACTGAATACATCTGTGTTATAAGCTACTCCCTTTTCCATCTGCCTCTTTATTTTCTTTCTTTGAAGTTCACTGCAGGTGGCTGTCAACCATCTATCACCAACCACCTATCTCTACCAACCACCTACCACCTCCTACCTGTCATCTACCAACCACCTACTTCTACCTGTCATCCACCAACCAACTACTTCTACCTGTCATCCACCAACCCCCAACCACATATCTCTACTAACCACCTACCTCTACCTGTCCTCTAGCAACCACTTACCTGTACATCCTCTCCCTTCAGATTTCTGAATTTAAACCCTGACTCTCCTTCTCCCGCTCGATCTCCTCCTGGGGAGCATTAATTGTTATTTTGACGAACCTTACGTTTCCTGGGCCTCTCACTTTCTTTCCCTAACTTCCAACTTTGGCCTTCAGCAAAGGACTGTTAAGAGCACCCACACAGATGACTACTACCTAGTCAGAGTCCATAAACTGTTCATTTTCTGATTTCATGATCTACTCTCTTCCACTCTCATGGACCACTGGCTCATGTATTTTTTTAATCTCTCACTCAACTCCCTCTGTGGCTCCTAAACCCCCTTGTTACACTTGAGACCTGAATTTATGGACCTCTCGACTCTCCAAAACACCTTGAATTCTAAACTGCTCTTCTGATCATGACCGTTTAGCCTATAAATCTATTATCTCCTTCTGTGAACTACCATGTACAACAGTAACAAGGCTAATCCACGTCATCTATTCACTTAATCCTCTGACCCCACCTGCAACATGTTTTTTCTCCAACAAACAAGCCTTCACTAATTACCTCAATGTGAATTTTATCTGACAGTATCCGTCTGTACCTTCTTATGCACCCCTCTGTTTAAGACTCTAACCATTCCCTCCACCTTGGATTACCTAATACCTTTTTACAGAGCTACTGTCTGGCTTGCTCCCTCCCTGCCTACATAATGTTGTTTTGATCCTAATTCCTCACACCTCCCATCTCCCATCTCAGTAAAACTCTTCTCCTCCTCCTATTCCCCGCATTTACCCACATCTTGAACATCTCACTTGACTGGCAAATTTACCCCTATATATCCCATTTTAAACACGCACATTTAGAGGCTTCTTCAGTATGCAATGCAATCACTAAATCTCATGTTATCCATTGCGAAAACAAGGTTAAATACTGTTTGTCAGTAGCTTCACCACACATACTGGTTTTGAAATGATCCTTTTCACCACATATTTGAAATGCACACTTTTATTTGATATATGGGTTATTCATTAAACTGCAATTGGGGCACTGATAAATAGCAACCCCTGTTGAAGGCAATGTGAGTTTCTGTGCAATAGTGTCCCTATGGTCACGTGGCAATTAAATTATATATCCACATAAGCTTTTAAACTTTTTGCTGCTAACCCAGATACCTTCAGGCTACCGGGAAATGGGATACTGTAATCACTTCGGTAGTGATCACATGGCTGCAAACCAACAATGGAAGTGGAGGGGGCTCCATTTCTGTTTTGGTCGGGCTTGTGGCTTCGGTGGAGTAGTTAGCCCAATCAGCCCCTAAATAAAAAATGTACCTGGTACAGCGCACGGGCTTCCAGAGTGTCGGGGTTCCTGCCATATCAGGAACGTTAGTAGGGCAGTGTAAGGGTTAAGTGATACTCTCACTCATACTTTCCACTGATCAATTGTGCCGGTAGGGGCAGTCTCGCATGCATATTAAAGGTTAAGCGTGCATCAAGATGGAGACCTATGTAACCGGTCAAACTGGCCATCTTAGGTAGCCAAAATGCCTGCCCAGTACGTGTTTGATGTCCCCATGTAAGACCATTTATTCCCTATGTGTATTTTGTAAGGCTCCATTGTGTGGAGGGCTGGTAATTCACTCAGCCTGGCCAACATACAATGAAACCTGGGGCTATTATCTATTTTGGGCTAGGTGAAGTGCTTGGGAACACTGGGGAAGTGGGAAAGGGCATGAACGGGGGAACACATAGTCACACACAGAACACAAGAGCGGAGGCAACTATTTTCATGGAAGGTATCATGCTGAAACTGGGAACTGAGACCTGGGTTCTAGCCCCATCGGCTTGATTCCCATTGGTCCGTTTGAATTTCCCCACTCTCCTTAAGCCGCCCCTGTGGCCTGTCCTAAAGCACTGTCTCCCCCCACAGCCCGGATTGGTCTGTCTTGGACAAGCTCTCTGCCTCTGATTTGGCTCAGTGACAACAATATTTTCGCTAATTGGTCTGCACCCAGTTTTCCATGATTTCAAATGGAGACCGGGAATGTATGTACAGTAAGTAGACGCCGATCAGTGCTCCATAGATTATCTGGTGGTTCATAGCTAGTCTTGGTGTTGGAGACTAGTAGGAAATTTGAATCGAGAACCGGGTGGCTATCATCCCGAGGTACTGGGTTACTTGAACGTATCGTGGCAAACATCCTGGGTAAGCTAGCTACGCCAGCTCCCAGTGATCTAGGATTCCCCCATAACCCAGTATTTTGGTGATTCGAGCCGGTGTTTGTGCATTGTGTTGCTCCAGTTGGCCTCAGCCGAATATTTAACTCCTTCATTCTTGTTGGTGCCTGTGATCCCTGTGTCATCGTCTTGTCTGCCATGACAATTTGCATTTATATTTATGCTGCAGCCCTCTAGAGAGAGAATGTGTAGACGCCTGACCACTGATAAAATGGCTGCTGTTGTGTCATAAAAGTATTTGAATAAAATGTTTGCTTTATGATTTCTAATGAAATTAAGAATAAGAAATAAAATCATTTTTGAAGAGTCCGCTGTACCCCTAATCTCTTCATTGCGGCGTGTTTGTTGAGTACAATAGCACAGGCTTTTGCAGAGATCGCATGATTCCAGAACGCTCCCCGCCAAAATGAGAGGATGTTGTCACTTTAAAGCAGCAATACAACACACACCCTCCTTCCTTTTTTTGTTTATTTATTTTTTTCCCCCTCTTTCTTCTTTTTATATGTAATGCATGTGACAATGTATAATTCTACTTCCTTACCTAAGCTGGCAATTGTTTGGTGCTCCTGTTCTAAATCTGTCAAAATGCTGATTGTGTGCCTAACATAATGGCTGCCTTTCAGTTTCCATCAATCCTTCAGTCAGTGTAATTCAGCAGCTACAATGTATCCTTATATTACTAAGGTAACATTTTCTATTACAGTTTGCAGCTCAAACTGCTGGGAATATTGGCAACAAAGTATCACAAACAGGAAAGTGTTGCAAAGATCTTACATTACTTGGTATATGGGCTAAGACCTGCAATACAAATCAAAGGATGCTTTAAAACTCTTTAAAAAGGACATTGAGTTAAATGTTTTTTTTTTTGTTTTTTTGTTTTTTTTAAATAAAACAGTCACTATTATCTACAGTAATACTACAGAACTGTTTTGGTTTTTGGGGGGGGAGGTGGGAAGGTGTTGAGCTTAAACAATATAAGATCCCACTTGTTTTGTTGCTTTTATGGTGGATGTACAAGCCGATAACTGAATAATGCTTCAAATAAACACAAGGAACTCCTTGCAGGGCGGTCGGCATTTCTGAATAATAGAATATTTATCATTTGGTAGCAGGTAGGGCAATGGGCAGGTTAGGTAAGTGAAATGGTCCGGATCTGTTTTCGGTTTATATGTTTCTCTGGTGGCAAAGTCCTATAATGGGAGCAAAACAATTACTCTGGTATCAAGTTCAGTGCAAATAAATACATTGTAATAAATGAACTATGTCCAACTGTGTGTCTGTACATAGTGACAGCTGACAACCTGGGCCTACAGATTTTAAACCCAGCCTTGTGTAAATTCAGCGTATCCTGTGTGGACAAGGATGTTAGAGTAAAACATTGCTGTGCCCTCCCTGTCTTTATATTTGAAGAAATAAGTATCTGGCAATGCACCAAATTTTATGGGGGGGGGAGGAATAGTTTTGCTGCAGTAGGCCTCGATTATATCAGATGCTGCTGAGTTCAGCGCGACCCTGTGACGTCACCCTGCGTTGCCCCCGACCGGCATCTTGATCCAGGAGCTTCAGCAGTAAAGGAGACAAGGAGGCGTGGCCGTGAGCGGTTTGCCCTCATTGGCTGAACCGCTCACATGACGCGGCCGTCGCCTGCCAGAAACAATTAAGTAAATTTCTTCAGGAGACTGCCGTCCTGCAGCTCCAGGCGGCGCGCTGGTATGTAAACATAGATAGGATTTCTGCCATTTTGTTTTTGTGCCGCGTTGCGCTAAGCGACGTCGCCGGCATTTTTTTGGTATAATCACGGCCGTCGGTGGGCTGTCTGACATGCGCTTTTATTAATGATTTAGACACAAAATGATGGAGGGGTTTTGCAGTGCACAGAAAATGTTGGTTCTTTTACGGATAGGACTGTGGATTACTGAGAGTATTCTGAAAAATGTTGCTCTTTGCTTTTCTGCAACCACCGCTCTGCTGCCAAAGGGGACACATGTATTGCCAACCAATACGTTGTCTCCTCTGCGGTCAACGGGCTTGAGTGTTCATTACACAGTAGATAGCGCCTTCATCCTATGCCATTTGTTCTAGTGTTAGGATTGTATGATGCAGGGTAGGGGGATGCTGAGACAGCGTGGCATACAGTAGTACAGCGTATGTGACTGTAGCGGTGGATTCTGGGCCGTGTTGTAGCTGTGGACACCACGCAGGCAAAGGCTTTGTTACAGCACAAACTTATTTGCAGAACTCAAACTACATACAAGATAATGCGGTGGGTGCTACTAGAGATGGGTGAACCACTCCAAATCAGTTTCCCAGGTTTTCCCCAATTTACCATTAAAAATCCGCTCCGCAGTGTAAAATCCACTGACGCATTGTTACCGTTTCATTCCGCACGTGTTAAGATACGATTCGCTGGTGAATTTCAATAATTCACAATGCGGATTGCTGAATACACGGATTGGATTCTTAAAATCCATCGGCGGAATGTGAAATCTGCGGATTGTCGGTGCTAAAAATAAATCCGCAAAAGGCAAATCGCCATTTTTGAGTCTGATCTGCAGAAATCCGCAGACCAAACGAACCAGCCGATCCGTGGCGGATCCAAATCCGCCAAACAATGTGCCCATCTCTAGGTGCTACCTTGCAGGTCTCTGCCTACGTGCTCTACCTCAGTATTCCTCACTTCAGTGGCTTCCAGCCTCTCTATATGTACAGTAGATGTAATCCAGGCCAGCAGTTTCCCATGCATTCTCTGTGCAGGCTTCAGCCCCAGTGTTGTTCTTATCAGCCTTTTATTAGACAGAGAGCTAATGAGCTCTTGCAGCAGTGCATCCGAGTGTGCAGTGCTAGCAGTCCAGCACCACCCTCATTAACCCCCTGACTGCAACAGTGATGCACAGCAATTTCCAATTCTGTGCTCAGGAGTTGAACTACTCTATTGGTAATATTCCTGCCCTTCTCGTGGACTAACTTGTATCTGATCTCCGTGTAACCTCCTGACTTCTGGCAGGTCACCTTATCTCTCTACTACAGGCAGACAGATTGGGAGTTGTACAGGGCTGGATATTCTACTTACAGTGCTGCATAAAGGGATTTTAACTGAGATTTTACAAAGTTAAGTCCTCTGAAATCCAAAAGACAGATGGAAAGTAAAGAATTAATGTATTGGGCTAATTTTGGTCACTACTACAAGGAAATGCACATTTGTATTCACTTATTTCTTGATTGATTTATGGAAGTACTTTGCTATGGTTACAGATGTATTTAGAAATCAATCGTTTTCTCAAACATACAAAACTCCCCTTCCCCCACCCCGCCAGAAAGAAGAAGACGTTTAGAAATTAATTTGGCCATCACCTGGTGACACTAATATGGAAATGTGTCGCGTTGTATAGTACAGGGGAAAGGAAGCCCATTGTACTCAATACCCCCCCAAACAGTGAGTGATAGCTAGTGGTCTACAAAACCCAGGAGCTGTGCAGTTATGTGACCCCTGCATCGCTGTACTCTGCTAAGCACCCTCATTTGGGACCTGCCCCTACCCAGCCGTACCCTGTCTCCCCTGGGGAAATGATAGTGCATGTGTGCTGTTTGTAACCTCACAGGTCTGCAACACCCATGACCCAGCATTGTCCTGTGACATGCACATCTGATTACTCACACTGGGGAGGACATGGTCACCAGTTGATAACTGCTGCTTGTGCTGAATATGGCGTGTGATGTTGCACAATAAATTGCACAAACGCAGGAGTGGAAATGTCAGATACTCAGGGTGCCACCCAACAGAAACACAGCGGGGTGAATGGGACACTGCTTAACCTTTTCACTGCTGAAGGGAATTGATGTGCACTGCAGCGCCCCCCCCCCCCCCCCCCCAAAGCCTGGATAGATTTTCTATGTCATTACAGGGTTTCTTTATGGCCTCTTGAAATGGCAGCGTGATGAAGACGGAATTGCAGGGCACCGATCTGCCTTATTTACACTATTTGCACTATTTGAAGAGAAGGGGGAAAACGCATATTAGGTCCTTGTTTAACCCTTCAGATCCTGCCTTTTATTGCTGCCCCAGGAGGGCTGTGACCTCCCAGCTAATGCTCCGGCATTTGCATCTCCCTAGTGAGGCTCCTTCTCCCCCTTCCCTGGGGGTGGTGTTGCCTGTCAAGATGTCAGAGAGGAGCAGATCTTATCTGTGTTTGGGTTACACTGTGAGGGGTGTATCTGAGAGGCCACCCATTGCTGCTCCGGTCTGTGTTTTGACAGCCATGCCCCAGGTGTCCCTATTATGCAAGCACACAACCGGTCCTACCGCCCTGCATGGGAGAGGAGGAGGAGGAGGAGGAGGAGGCACAGCCCAACCGGCTAGGTCAGCATCACCTCTGCTGCTGCGAAGTACCCTACTGCTGATCCGGAGTGTAACCCTGCTGCTGCTGATCCGGAGTATTACCCTGCTGCTGCGAAGTACCCTTCTGCTGATCCGGAGTGTAACCCTGCTGCTGGTGCTGCTGATCCGGAGTATTACCCTGCTGCTGCGAAGTACCCTGCTACTGATCCGGAGTGTAACCCTGCTGCTGCTACTGATCCGGAGTGTAACCCTGCTGCTGATCCGGAGTATTACCCTGCTGCTGCTGCTGCTGCTGCTGCTGCTGCTGCTGCTGCTGCTGATCCGGAGTGTAATAATTCTGCTGCTGCTGATCCGGAGTGTAACCTGCCTGCCGGGGAAGCACAGGAGAGAGGGGGCATTCCTGCAGCACAGGCAGCATTACAGCAGCAGCTCTCCTCCTCCTCCTCCTCCTCCTCCTCCTCCCCTTCATCAGGCGCTGTCCCTGTTGTCAGGGGAACTGAGCAGCGCTGGATCACATCTTCTCCTCCTCCTCCGGTGCTGAATATCTCAGTGTGCAGGGAGCCGGTCAGGATTAGCAGAAGCTGCAGAGAGGGGGGAGCACAGCTCGCACTGCAGGTGGAGGGGGGCACATTGCAGAGGATCCCCCTCCTCTAACCCTCCCCCCCCCCCTCCCAGGGGGATAATTGTCAGCTGGTCCCACGTCCTCCCCCTCTACCCGTGTAGGGTGGGGGAGTAACATACAGATGCCCAGGCTGCCCCGGGGACGGATACATGCTGATATTTGTGAGACCCCGGAAAAAAAGGGCACCGGTAAGTGACATGCTGGGGTCAGCTACCCCCCTCCGGCAGGAGAGGATGAAGAAGACGGGGGCCCGGCCAACACCCCCGGTGTTATTCACCATTAATGAGGAAGAGGAGCAGCACAAGAATGGGAGCAGCAGGACAGTAAAAGGTATGTATTTGTGTGTGTGTGTGTGTGTGTGTGTGTGTGTGTGTGTGTGTGTGTGTTTCCTACAATGCAGTTATTCAATGCTGTCATCATTAGATGCAGCATTAATATTTAATGCTACAGTACTATCATCATTCAATGCTGCTACAGTATCATGATTTGGATGCAGAGTTATTCAGTGCTGCTCTCATGTGATGCTGCTATCATTCAATGCTGCATTACTATTTAATGCAGGGCTGTGCTGTATCTCGGGCAGCAGGGGGTTTACTGGAGTACCTGAATCCAGCCAGCAAACTGGTTGCTAAGGCTGTATGCTGATTTGCATTGCTTCAGGAGACAGTGCCGATACTAACACTATTATTGCCACGATCAGGGCAGATTTTATTTCCTTTACCACTTATCCCTGCATACTGTCTGTAACTGGCTGCCAAGGGTGTGTACTGAGCTAGGTTACCTAACATGTTTCCAACGACAATCCAGACATAAAATATTTTAGTAGTATAGGACATGCAAAATGTTTGGCACGTTCCAGTGTATTTGGTTGCTGAGGCTGTATATTTACCTGCGGGGTGTCAGGTAACCGTGCTGATTCTCCTTTCCGTCATTGGAAGTGTTCATCGCCTGTGCTGCAGACTCCTGGCACTGAGGAGCCATTGCATTTAAGGTTTCATTGCTAATAAACCGTCATTTTTCATGTTCTCCCATTCAGTAATTCCTTCAGGGGTAAAGGGCCTTCCATGCATTGCAATATATTTAAAGCCACTCTGGCAATGAAGGGATTTCAGTATGTTTTGAATTGTTAGGCCTTGGCTTGTGGAAGGGCCTGCTGTGTAATACAGATGCCTCCACAAGCCAATGGGATAAGCATAGAATTTGACGGCAGATCAGAACCACTTGACCCATGTATTCTGCCCATTTTCCTATCTGCTGTAAAACCTCAGACCCCATTTGATCCTTTGCTGGCCTCCTTTGTACACACAGAAGGACTTGTGCTTGATGTTAGTATGGTAGCGTGCTGTAATGAGCTCACAGAGGGGGTTCTTTGCTGTCACTTGCTGTGTAGTGACACTGCAGGTTGGAGAAGCTCCTCTGCCAGAGTACAGGAATCTTTCCATTTCATTTCCACTTGGGCAGCAGCAGCAGCTGAGGAGAGTCAAGGGTGTAACTGAAATCTTTCCATAAAGATAATCCATTATTAACCTATCCCTTCTTCATTAACACCAACAGACAACATCAGAAGCAGTCTATAAATAGAGGTTTAAAAAGGCATGGTTGTGTATATGCATGTGTAAGATCAAAAGAATACTTGTTTTACAGGCTACATAAAAAAGAAACTCTTTGTATGTGAGGTGGCAGACAATTATATAGCAGTGGCCAAGCACCATTTTACAGATGTACAGGTTATATAGCCCTACTTGGATAACCACATAAATACAAATGTATAAAGGCATATTACTGACTTTGGATGTGGGGTTTTCAAAACATATTTGTGACATAATATTATGTGAGTATTGCAGCACTGTGCACAACCCAGCATCACAGGCCCCAATTCCTAGTGCCGTGTAGCTGTTTTCCCTCTGATTGCAAAGATGTAAGCCTCACAGAAGACAACGTACAGGATATTTAATAGGGGCCATAGCATGATAGAAGGAATGACGTGCATTTCCCTCCCCCCCCCCCCGGAGCAGAAACACTTACAACTGAAGGAAGCACGTTGCAGTCCTCTGCAAGAGAAATAAAATGGTGGTTTGCATCTCTCACTTTACGAGGTGGCATTTGAATACTAGAAGGCTATTTTTTTCACTATCTTATGAACGAGGAGACCTGCAGAGCTGAAATTGGCATGGTTCAGCTATGGGACCCCCTGGTTTCCACCCTGGTATCAAAAAAGTGAGGCGAGCAAGGTGGGATTGTTGATTTAAAGAACTGGACTGGGGAGCGAAAGATCTATTTAGATTCTCAGTGCCAGCTCCTGTGATCTTGAACAAGTCACATTGTCTGTCTCAGGTACCACAATTAAATAGTAAGTTCTTTGGGGATGATGACATGGTGTTGGTTAAGTATTGTTGTAATTCTTGGCTATTGTTCATGAGGCAGTTTGATAGTAATTTGTTTACAGTACTCTGCGTCCTTGCATCATACCTTTTTGTTCTTCTTTGTCTGAGAAACTCGATGCCAGAGACTCCAGACATTCGGCAGCATGGAAAAGGGTAAATTAAAAAGTGAAGCTTTGCGTTCATACTGGTCCTTACCATCGTGACACCAGTGGTGGAACTGCCACCGATTTTGTCTGCAGGGCCCATGGCATTTAGGGGCCCACCCTCCCATGCGCCGGAACATTCTTCTCTCACTTATTTTAGCCTACCTGTGGCTTTATGCTGCAGGGGAGGGAGACCACCCAGTTGTTCCTAACATGGAGGTTAGTCCCCATCGAAAGTCTGACCCATCTTCTGCAATTGCGCCCTCTGCCACCGGTTAAGGTCCCGCTCAACAAGTAGAGCCCAGAGAGGAGGAGGGGGGGTTCTTATTTGCACCAAGGTCCACAGATCCCTTGTATAACACCATACACATAGTTTTAGCATCAAGAACCTTACTACACATAAAGTGCCTCTAGTCACTCCTAATACAAACCTGCAAAGCACCACTTCAGACACACAAATGTCACACTGCATACACCTTCCAATACCCAGACCCACAAATTATGTTCCCTCCCGAGATACAAATGGCACGTAACACACAGATTCGAACACTAAGACTGTGTTTTTTTGTTTGTTTTTTTTTACTCAAATTTTATTAAATGTGTTAAGGAGGGGAAGGTATAACAATACTTTTGATTCAATTGTCAAGATATGCTTTTCTCTTACAGCGAATTTCTAGTAAATAAAATAGATCTTGGCATAGATCTGATACAATTTCTTCCCCTTACCCATTAGAACAGTAATTTTAAGTTTTTCTGCCCATCTGTAAACCGAATCAAACTCGCCCCAACCAGTGGGGCCCAGCTTTGCAGTACGATGGGTCTAAACCTAAGAAGTAAATAAAGAGAAAAGAAAGGAAACAGAAAAAAGAATCTCGAGGAGAGTGGGGAGGAGAGGAAGTGGGGCAGGGGGTAATGTTAAGAAAGGGGAGAGGAAAGGAGGGGAGAGGGAGGGGGAGAGGGAGGGCGCGACGGGCGGGGAGGGGGGAGGCAGGGCGGTCTGCGGGTCCAACTCACTCCCTACTTCTAGTTGGGGCATTGATATTTTTGATCTTTGGGGGCTGTAATAGCACCCGGCACTCCGGGTTCTATGTTTTAATCTTGGAAATCCGCTATCATGGGTCCTAGCTCCGGCCAAGTCTCTGATCAATCCATGGTTCCCAAGTCCTGTTGAAATCATCAGTGGATTGTCTCAGAAAGTCCGTCATTTTTTCCATTTCCATAACCTCGTTGATTCTCCTTTCAACCGCTCTCCTACACTAAGGCTGTGTTTATACTGCTGGCTGCAGCGACGGCGACACTACCCGTGATGGCTGTAGCGAAAGTTGCACACTGGTGTGCGATGTCGCTGGTGGCAAGGAGCTATGTGATTGGCTGTTGAGTCACGTGGTGCGGCTGTCTCTGGAAATCTCATTCTTTTGACTACAGCGATTTTATTCGCTGTGATGTATCACGTCGCTGTCGCGCCACTATGGACAGTTGCCATGGTCTACATTAAGTTGCTTTGCAGCTACACACCATCGCCAACGCTGTAGCCACTATTATAAATGCAGCCTTGGGCTGCGTCCCCCATGCCGCTGACCGCGCTCATGCTTGAGAGTGGTAACGTCGCCAACTCTCCAAGCATGAGCATTCGGCTGTCCGGCAACTTTTTCGGTAAACGCGAGCGGGGGGTGGGGGCGTGGACTAACAGTGACTGGTGCTGATTGGCGGAGGAGGTCATGTGACCCTTCAGCGCGCCTCAAACTCAATTTTATCTGTCTCGGCAAGCGCCTAGTGCCCGCAAGCGTATGTGCACGTGTGCGCGCGCCTCGTGAGCATGGCCTGAAAGATAAAAATTGATTGTGCTGACCATGCCAAGCGCAGTCAGCGGCAGCCTTAGGCAGTTTCTTCTGAACACATACATCAAACTCTTAGTAAGAGTGAAGAGTGATACTGTGTCTGCTTGTAGAATATGGTTTTCTTATTTAAAAAAAAACCTAATGTAAGATAAAGATGATGCAGTTTAATGTCTAACCTGAACTGTAGTCCGATCTTCGCCAAGCTTCTCCAACACCTGCATGAAGAAGGGATTTGAGTGGTCCTGGGCGCTTTACGAGTGATATGGAAACTCACACTTCCCACACACCCTCCCAACATGCAATGACAAATTACACGCGCACATTATTTCCTCAATGCACAAATCTAACTTTCTCTTGAACGTACAAAATAACGGAGCAGAGCATAGTTCCTACTGGAACCACAATGTACCAGCAGCAGCAGCGTATTAATATAAAAGGTGGGAGAATATGTTGGCTCCTCCCGTGTGTGTCTTTGTGGTGAGCTGGACCTGGCATAGGCACTATTTGCCCACATTTTCAGCACCCTTTTCCTCTTTCCTCCTTGGAAAGGAAGCGACGGCAAAATGTGAAGTACGCATGAGTGGTTTGCAATGTAATTTTCGGGGTTCTTTTGAAATATACATTTTTTTTTACATTGCTAAAAACAAAACAACGTTTGTTATGAAGAGGATTATGCTTGTTTAAGGAAGGCCGTTGACATCATTTTTTCTTTCTTCTTGGTTGCACTCAGCAGTGTTGATCCCTAATGCACTGCATTGGGATCCTTGCTCTACATCAGGAGCGGCCAACTCCAGTCCTC
This sequence comes from Ascaphus truei, assembly GCA_036426205.1. Taxonomy (NCBI): domain Eukaryota; kingdom Metazoa; phylum Chordata; class Amphibia; order Anura; family Ascaphidae; genus Ascaphus; species Ascaphus truei. The sequence goes on along the minus strand of CM071570.1, from coordinate 138,450,203 downwards.
AAGGGCCATCAACAGGTCAGGTTTTCAGGATATCCCTGCTTCAGGCCCGGCTGGCTCAGTGTTTGACTGAGCCACCTGTGCTGAAGCAGGGATGTCCTCAAAACCTGACCTGTTGGTGGCCCTTGAGGACTGGAGTTGGCCACCCCTGCTCTACATCACTGGTTCTCAAACTGCAGTCCCCGAAGCACCTGTGGTCTGACTTTAATGGGGACCACCTTATTTGCAGCATACAGCTATCTCTATTGCTGTCTGCAGGTCAGAGCTGAAGGTCGACTTTAGTATTTATTTTTAAGTTGAACTCCATTGGCGAGTGGCTTTTTAAACGTGCACTTCCAATATCTGATTGCTCATTGGCTTCATAAAGATTTCTGTTAATGTTTAATACAGGCCAGTCTTCTTTCAGATTGTACATACAGTAGTTAGTAGATGAGGTTGAAAAAAATACACGTCCAATCAAGTTCTACATCTGCTAAATTTAGATGACGAATACTTATCCTATATTACATTATACCAATGTTGATTAACAAGCCCACTATTGGTAACACATAACCAGAACTAGATATAGGTCTGAAGCTGGCGCCCGCATTCCTGAGAGACCCAACTCCAAATGTCCCCCGTGGAAACATCCCCTACTGTGGAAACAAAATGTAAGTTTAAATCTCCAGAGGCACACGGGCCAATAGGAAATGGCAACATCATCCGTTTAAAATAAATAAATAAAAGTTACACTAGAAAACAATGCTTCTTTAAAGGAGCAGTCCCACATAGCTTAACAAAAATACAAATATGGTTAAAGCAAGTATCTTCATTTCGCGTGTATAATGATTGTTTACTTCTCTTGGGCATACTTAACAGCTGCAAATATTATAAATATATATATATATATATATATATATATATATATATATATATGTAGCACATGTACCCCCTCCCTCTAGGAGATACGTGTTGCGGCTACAGGTGTTGTGGTGTGGCATACCTGTGAGGGTTCAGGAGAGCTGAGTTGTCTGCGGTGATATGGAGACCAGGACAGGCTTTTGATGATCACTGACGTTCTTTACTCGGTGCTTAGCGCCTGCAGCTGTAGTGGGCTCCAGAGTGCCCAGAGATCAATCCCCACTAAAGCACACTTCTTTACCCCTACACTCAGATAGGAGTATGATGAAAGCAAAGGGATCTTTATTGTGGCAGTCACTGTAGATCTTTCACAGCGGTGCATAGGGTCATCGGAGCATCCCAGGCCTCTGGATGGTTCTGGCTCTCCTAGTGTGGAGCCTTAGATCTCCCTGAGCCAGCCAGCCATGAGGGCCTGACTGGCCTCTCTCTCCCACAGGGAGAAGAGACAGGCCCCACACCTCCACTCTTTTGGAAGGTTGGGAGAGAACTCACTAAATTTAGCACTGCCTCTCTGAGGAACCAGAAGGGGAGGGCTCAAGGTCTGTACCATACCTGATAGGCTATACACAGGCCATGAGTCACCACCACATGAGGGGGGTCAAAAGCACACAGAATGGCCTGTCATAGCCTAGACTTCTAAGGAATTATGTGGCAGGGGGGAAAGAGAGGTAGCATAGACTAACCATGATACATATTAAAAAGACGGGTACTTTTTAACGAGCTTCAATCAACCATGAAGTGTATTTGTTCCCGATTCCCCTCCTTTATTTTGTGGTTGGTTGCAGATGAGGATAAATGGTATTACTGAAGATAGTATGCAAAGGTGTTATTTACCATTACATAGTGAGCAATATATATGGCTATCCGCTGTAAGAGGGACTAGCTTTAACAATGTAGTTCAAACATATAGCAAATATGTACTTGCATTACTAGGGGGACACCATATATACAGTGAGCAGATAAAAATGAATGGAGGAAGTCGTGATATATGGCCTTGAGAGGGGAAGTCAAAATATAGAGAAGGCTTATACACAGAAGGGGTTTATTTGAATACTGTGCATGGTACACCTCCAATTTCCATATCTCAGCAGTGACTATCATTTCAAAGGGGAAATGTCCCACCCTTATCAGGACACCCATTGTATTTGTACATTGTGATGAGTGAATGCCCCCCCTCTGCCCCCACACACACAAAAACACAAATACCTGTATCTTATGGATCACCATATTTATGGTGAGGACAGGGAAAGCATGGCGTGTCATTGCCTCTGGAGATTGGATAATTTCTCATAATGGAAAAGGGGTCAACAATATTGTGTTTCTTTTCAGAACTGCTTAGAACCGTGTTATTGGTTTTAAGAAAAAGATGATTGCCATTTAGTAGAGACGTCGATTTGTTTTTCCTCTTGTGAAACAGAATTGGTTAGGATGTCTTCTTTCTTTTCCTTTGAATCATAGGAATGTTAGAACATAAGTGTCTCACACAGTATGTTATGAAGCAAAAAGAAGGCATATGCTGTATGTACCACGTGTATTCACTTTACATATTCCAACTTCTTTTCTATTAACAGGGAAAACAGATTGCAATTGTTTCCCTCGTGGAAATCTGTTGAATATGCAGACGGATATTGTACATGACTTGAACATTTGTATTAATGCCTCTAACATTGCAATAGCCCCTAAAAAATGTGTGATGCGTCACTAAGTTTATTTTACCGTAAAATAGATGAACAGAAGAGCACGTTATTGCGTGGTTGTGCGCCAATGTATAACAATTCCGCTTGGGGCTGGAGTTTGGATGTTGGTAGCGCCCATATGTAAATGACATGTAGCATTAAACTCCAAGTGTGCACCATAAATGCAAAAATGATTGAAGTAAAAAAGACAAATCATTCTTAATAAATTCACATGTATGAACATGACACACACCATAACAAGTATAAGAACACTTGCAGCAAGTGTAACATGAGTAATTGGAGGGGAAGACAAAAGGTCCCACGTTTTACCCAAACGGCGATCAATAAATGTTATATTTTTTATTAAGCCCATTGGAGTGCCTGGATATTCTTTCCTTCTAGCTACAGCTTAACCCCCTTTATAACGCTGTGCTTTGGGGTCCAAAGAATCACATCGCGTTATAAGCGTATCGCGTTAGAAATAATGTACAATTGTATGAATTGTACAATAAAGTATTTGAGATAGCAATAATCGTGTTATAAAGTATTTCTAAATACGAAAATTGGGAGCCCCGCTTACTTCGCGTTATAAGCGGATTCGCGTTGTAACGGAGCGCTTTGTAACGGAGTGCTTTGTAACGGAGTTGAGATGTATAAATAAGGTTCCTGGCTCGCTACTTGATCTCCTGAACACCCGTGAGTGCTCCTATTGCAGTATACGACATGAGCAATGACATGCCAACGTATGCTGCTAATGATTTTAGGTGAGAAATAGATTTTTTGACGCAATGCACTCTTTCAATTTGTTAAATGCAAAACAAAACAAAGAAACGTCTTTATACATCGCCCTTCGAGTTTTTTTTATTAACATATGACGCCTTGGCGAATCAACGACATCAATAGAAAGGAGGAAGAGAGTGAATTCTAAAAAGTAAGAATCTGCTCACTGAGTGCTCCAAAAGTAGTTATATTAAGAAGAAAAAAACAACCATTATAAAAAGAGGTGCAGCAAAAACATACAAAGCTATAAGACAAAACATCTTAAAAAGGACCAACCCACCTTCGAGAATTTGCAATGTTTCAGGAAAATCCTTTATCGGGAGATTCTAGTACAGTATAAAGAATACAAATGGGACCCTTTTACACCTATGCTGGTGTGCAGGATTACACCCACATTGTCTTGGGTGGTCACCTTTTACTGCAGGGTTTTCCCGAAACGTTGAGCAGATGCTTACTTTTTAGAGTTTACTCTCCTTCTCCTTTTAGTTGTTTTGCTCATGCTCTGTGGGGGAGGGGGGACCATTGGACAGATTGGCGCCTGAGACAAGATATATATATATCCTAGGGAGTTGACATCAAATGTCTCTTATCTTGGCTTTCTCAGAGTTGATTACCTTGTCGGGGTACTGGATTCGTGCAGGCTGGGCATTGGGAATGCAATGATGGGCACCAGGAGCTTCATACAAACAGCATCTTTATTAATCTCCATAGAATAGAGACTGTATCGATCCCACACTTCACATTGTGTATAGTTTCGTCGCCGTTATCTGTCTGTGCTGTCTGCTCTTTACTAGCTGCCCCTATCTCGGCCCGCTAGGAAGGTGCTGAGGGTTTACTAATTCCTGTTATCTAAGGGATGCCTCTGATATGCAGCATCGGAAATGCTCCATCTCCTTTGGGCAGAGGGGCCTGGTACTATTCTCTCTCTGTGATCAGTATCCCCGTCTTGGGTACTAATGCCATCACGTGGCCCGAGTGAGAGTCGGCTATGGACCCTCCGATGGGGCTGGTCCAAATATGCCTTGGGGCTATGCCTGTGGAGCCCCTTCTGGGTAGGTAATACTTATCCTATACTATACATATGGTCCTATGTACACTATTCACAGTGAGATCCCTCTGCTTCAACTCCTCTGGGGATCTAGTCTTCTAGAAGCGCATCTCTTTCTTTTGAGATATATATATATATATATATAAATAATATATTTCTCTCTCCAACTGTGACGTCACTATCACTGGGCAGAAAAACATTGAGCTATGATTCTGCCTAGGCACCCAGCACCATGGGATGGGGAAGAGGCATTACTTTTGTGTGGGCTCACACAGTTAACCCCTTAAAGTCATAGTAATACCAAAGAAGGGGAGGCGGGTGTTACATATGCAGTTATTAATTGTATGGTTCTATATTGTGGAGTGCACAAACCCTTAATCTCTATTACAAATTTAATTAAATCGATCAACCCTTTCTACAATTTTAACACTCATTTCAAATCACTAGAATAAGTTCACAAATAGCAGGAAAAAAGGCAGCACAGCATCCAACAGTGTTGATGGTTTTCTAATTTTCTATAAATCTTTCTTAGTATACAGTAGGTTTTCACAAAGGGTTTACTTGCCTTTGTAAAAAGATGTCAACCTTATTTTGAAGACCTCTATTGTATCTGCCATCAGTCTCCATGGGAAATTAATTCCACACTTTAGCTGCCCTTACTGTAGAGGGCCCTTTCCTTTGATGCTGGTATAATCTCCTTTCCTTCAAACTTAACGGATGACCCTGTGTTGTGTGGACTGCACTTGGGCTGAATAGTTATTTTAAAGTGTCACAGTACCATTAGATTATTGTAATTTGCTGACGGAAGATTTCATAGGCAAGTTTTCTGCAATCTGCTGACTGCTCTCTGTACTTCCAAAAGTATTTACATTTTGAAAGACTTGTCAGATTTGTAGAATGTATTGTCTTTGGTTTTATGTAAAATTCGAAGACCTCATTTAATATGAATAAAGTATTTATTAGTAAAATGTAAATATAAACATTTTCTATTCTTAACATCTCATCCTGTCATTTTATCAACCCCTACTGAATGATTATATTATTCATTTAATTATTTAGTCTTAATATATGTATAAACAGCAAAAAAAAAGAGAAAAGACACTGTATGAAGTATAGACACTATCATACAGATAAGTCCCTCTATAATGCACTCAATGTCTATAAAGGGAGTACCCTATTAATAAGTAGCTGTACAAGAGAAATAGTCTGGTCCTATGTGTGTTAATATATGTATCAATAAAATGTTGGTTGTTAAAGAACAAACATATTTATTCTTTTGAGTAGTTCACATAAGTAATACATATTTTTCTGCTCTACAAAAGTATCAATTTGCTGCAAAGTACTATGGCTGTGTTGTACAAATTTTAACTTTTTTACTTTGATTTTGCAATTTTTTTACAAATATCCAAATACAAATTAATATTCTATAATAAAAAAATTCACAATTTGTCATCCTTAAAATATTGAAATGAGCGTTGCGTAGGTAATTGTTTTGGGTGTTTTATATGGACTGTTCATACATACTCCAGCATACATTCACATTTCAGAATCCACACGTACAAATCAAGCCAGACATACCTTGCTCCAAAAAGCTGTACTCACAAATATAGCTATACCAAGTAGTGACAGCAAAGTACAGGATATTTTTGTGAACAATTATTTGAACAACAGTAAAGTTAGAAAGTTTAAAAGTAACTTTGTAAAAGAAAAAGAAACTGCCCTCTATTGTCACATACAGCACATATAGCTCGTACAAGACCATATTTAACCTTGTTGCAGCTACACTTCATGTACCTTTGTGTATTCAAGACATGGCAAACGAGACTTTCTTTTGTACCATAGCTCAGATTTCCTACAAACGTATAATCCATACTCTGAGTTTGTCCTCTGGCACAATGTTGAATGATCCGGATACCATAATCCCTGTTTGGAAGCTATGGGTTTGATGTTTTCTTTGGTGAACCCAATGTCAAGAGTGTGAATAACACTTCAGTTGATTTCAATATGCCCTATTGTGTGACAATGTTGTGTTTTTTTTTTATCTGTACTTCTTAGGAACTCCGTATTTGTCAGATTGCATATTTAGTTTTTTCTACAGGATAGAGTGAACCAAGATAAACATTTCCTAAAATGATTACACATGTATAAAGTTCACAAGAGGAAACAGCTCTGTGTTTTTGGACATCACTGTTAGTCAGGTGCCAGGTTGTGAACTGTTTTGCTCATTAACTTAGCCATTGTTTCCCTGTGTTGCACAGGTACACCTACACATTGTAAGTTTCATTGACTGGTAGGGTCAATATGATTTGATAAATTAATATAGTGCTTAAAATGTTGGTATGAATACCAAATGCACGGTTGTCTTAGTGTGATTTTCTGCAGGCACAATTGTACCATGATTATCTATATTACATTATCTCGTGATATCTACCTCTTACCCTACTATCTGCTTGCAGGAATATTTTGTTACTGTCGTGGCCCTGTATCAAAGTTCTGAACATGGGTATATTGCATGATATGGTCTGTGGTAACTTTCATCTGGCAGGAAAAAGATGAAGCTGAACGATGCACAAACCAAATAGATAGTTTTGAGTCCATGGAGCAGATTTATCAAGCGCAGTTGTGTGTTTGCACACCCAATCCAGTGTTGCCCTATTGACTTGAATGGATCAGGATCAGGCGGGCTAACCTGTACTGGAGCTTAGTGAATTTGGTCCGCTGCCTCAGGCCGGGCTTATAGTGCTGGCGACGCGACGTTGCGGCAAAACAAATGTATTGCCGCTATCACGTGCGCTTATAGTAGAAGCGACACGGAGGCTTGGTCGCGATCGCTGGAGGTCAAGTCAATTAGATTTTTCCAGCGACCGCTGCATGACGTCACTATCGCCAGCGATGGCACTATAAGCGCAGCCTAATGCCGCAGTTGAATGCAGTCCTGTTCCTCCTATGGCACAGGGAATTGGTAATTAGCACAGGAGAGGAGTCGGGCAGTACAGTACAGTATTATCAGTGCACTACGCAGCTGAGCGATCCATGCTAGTGACATCTTCGCACCGAGGACAGAAGGAGAGCGGCTGCTGGGGTGACCAGAGGTTGAGGGCAGCAAGTAAAGCCCCAGAGGGCCACCTGTTTCCCACCAATGCTTAACATTGCAATAACTGAATCACAAAAAGGAATGGGTTTTTTTTCAGTGTGCCAGTTTTTTTTGCTTGAGAATTAATTTAATAGCTATTTGTTAAATTAGGTGGCTGCTCTGTACAGATTTCTAGACCTATTCATGCAGAGGCACAGCTACTCCAAACAAAATAATGGCCAGTGTTTCCAGTGCAAGGCTGTGATGTCTCTGATAGTCTGAGAGATATTCCCCCTTGTGCCAACACAGTACTGATGCTAATGTGATTAAAAGCATTAGATCATACGCCATGCCATTTTACAAAGCTAGATAGTCTTCAGTGCCGCTCCCCTCCCCTTGAAAGAGAGTGTATGTACAGTATGCCGCCTGGCATTTATTTTGTACTAATAAAATGTGAGGTCTCTCCCAGGGATATCTTATATTGATGCTATTTTTGTGCGTCTCCCGTCATGTTGTGAATGTCACAATATGTGCCTGAGGTTTTCTTTGTACTTGTGATGATGTATATATGATGCAGGCTATAGATCTGTTGTAACTCGTAAAGCAGCAATACTACATTATTATTTGTATATGTAAAATATGTGACCATTTATAATTGTACATTGTTAACTAAGCTGGCAATCGATTGGTGCTCCTCTTCTAAATCTGTGAAAATCCTGGTTTGTGTACATACTGAAATGGCTTCCATAACATTGTGCTGCAGTGCGTGACATTATATTACTATGTGTAACATTATATTACTATGTGTAACATTATATTACTATGTGTAACATTATATTACTATGTGTAACATTATATTACTATGTGTAACATTATATTACTATGTGTAACATTATATTACTATGTGTAACATTATATTACTATGTGTAACACATTGTTACAGTGTCCAGTGACAATCTGCTGTTTGGAACACAGCAACAGATCTGTTTGTGATACATTGTAGCCAAAGGCCAGAGCTCAAAAAGATGTGTAAGAGCCTGTTTCAAAAGAGGAAGTGGATATTATTACTCTCTCTATGGTTGCTGTAGCAACCAAAGGATAAGTACATTTTAAAAAAATCATTAAAAATGGTAGGAGTTAAAGAAAAAAAGAACTAAATGCACATACTATTATCTAATACTACAGAACTGTTTTATTTAAAATAAACTATATAGGATATAATCTATTTTTTTACTGTTTGCTGCTTTAAATGTGTATTCTCTGCTCAGCAATCTCATGTAGAACCAACACCACAAGGTCGAAACAGTCTGTCTGTGAATGGGTTTATTGGCTTTGCATCTCATCCCAGGCTATGTTTAAAAGCGGTGTTTAAAGCAGCACGCTTTGGCTTAAAGGTTTTCCATGCAATGTGGACTTGAGACAAAAGGTGCCATTGTGTGCTAATTTACATGTCATTTCCCAGAATCCCTTGCTGCAGTGGAAGCACTGTATGCTAGGTGATAATGGTGAAAAGCAGGGTTGCAGACCTGTCCAAGACATGTGAATGGTGTTTCACTAAGTTTATATATATATATCTATATATATATATATATATTCTATAGATAATTATATATATTGATATATCTTATCTAGTATATATATATTATGATATATATATAATAATACTTGTATATATATATCCTAAATGATCCCATATTAAAAATAGAAACTGCTTTAGAAGCAGAACAAGAGTTCTTGAAGTAGGTTAATATAAATGGCAGTGGACTGCTGATTTAAACCTCTCTTTGTGCTCTTAAAGTGCAGTGCCTGCTGGTGACCTACAAGCAACACAGATAAATAACATGGTTTACCAGGAATAGTCCCTGTTGGTATAAGTCTATAGAAAAGCACCAGTAGTCTGGAATAACTGTAGACCGCATAAAAAGGCTTGTCAAATTCACCAAAACTACCATTTGTAATCATTAAAGTACCACAGACTACATCCTAAGAGAAGCTCTCTAATCTATCTTCAACAAATTGCTTTCTCACGTGTCCTAGTTGAGCCACCCAGAAAGCAGGAAGGTTAAGTCCATGTAAATAATGTTTAATAACTTAAATGTATAGACAAGCAAAAAAAAACAAAATCATACTTTATAAGCTATCCTGATGTATGGAAAAAAGCTGCACATTTCGGCGTCTCATTTTGCTCAGTGAATCACCCATGCCTCGTAATAACAAGAAAAACAGCATGTCACAAGAAGCAGAATTATTGTAATTAAAAGCAACATTCATTTTATGGCATCCACCCATTTCCTAGCCCATGGGTTGTTTGTGGCGATTGGGTAGTTATCTTTTTACTGTGGAAATGCTGAGTGATTATCTCTTCCTCCGGCACGTCTGAGAGCCAGTGTACCTTATGCTTTACTGTTCTCTTCTGTGTGTTTTTGACGGGAGAAGGAGAAACGAGAGATTAGAGTTCACACACACACAGAGCTGAACAGTGCGTTTACTAGTTTTACCGGAATAAAGCTGAGCTCATGTGACTCAGTGGCTGCAGGTCACCTGACTTGCTGATTAACATAAGCAGCATACAGGAGGCCCAGCCACGTCAGCAGAATCTGTGTACACGTATTCCAAAGGGGCCGGATTGGGAAATAATTAGGACTAGGAGGGCCACGAGATTTAGGATATAGTTAAAGCTGCAGTTCAGGTCCCTCTTTTTTTTTTTTAACTTCAATAGTTTAATGTGAACAATCTCTACTTACCTAAAAAAAAACTGCATAGCTGCCGGTCAATTCGTTCTCCGTCTATTGATCGGCAAAGTTTGGCGACATCTTTAAATATGGGGAATGTAAATCGTTGCTATAGGAACAAGCATGCTTGTTAAAATAGAATACAAGAAAATTGGTCTTTCAAAGTTGATTTTTTTAAAACAGAAAATGCTAAAAGTATTTTTTCTTACTACAGAACTGATTTATTAAAAAAAACCACACATGCAGGATATTGCCTGAACTGCAGCTTTAAGAAGGTTTCAAAATATATTACCTACAGCCTGCAAGCATCTGTATCATATATATTTATATGAACGATTTGGGTGCCCTAATACATAGGGTCTGGCACTCAAGGAGTCCCATGACATAGTGGCTACGTCCTGGCCTCTAACAGCTTGTCTTTCAGGTGATTTCAGGTTAATTTGACCTGGCATGAAGGGAAACCGAAGAGGAGGACTTCTCTTCCATGTCTGGACTCAGCGCCGCCGCGATTGCGTGATCGCTGTGATCATGTGCAGGAGGAGCTGTAGCACACTGATACCGCAGACCCTCTGGCACCCAAAGGGATACTAACCATGCTTAAGAGTATGGCGTTTGTATTTAATTGTAATGAAATTAGCATGAGCAGACTGTCCAAGACATTTTGCCAGCCAGATTTGGCCCACAAATGCAACTTGACTATAGTGTTACTGCCGATACCTGGCGTTCCCCCATATATTCCTAGACTGGGAAAGCAGGGGGATCGATCACCCTTGTAATACTTGCCCACTGGTAGGGAAGTGGGTTAATTTAAAATATGCCGACTGTATTAACAGGCCATCCCTAAATGGGATATAACAGTTGTCCGTGGTTAAAGGGGCTTACAAAGGTAGTTCTACTGAGCCTGACTTCCCCCCCCCCCCAAAAAAAATCAGTTTATTAAACATTGCTATTTGGACCATATTTTAGAAAGATTTTTACTGTACAATCCTTATGCTTTAGAAAACCGAAAAGAACAGAGGCTTACTAAAATAAATACAGTAAAGTTGTCTTTAACTAGAAATTGGACCTGTAAGTGTGTAAAAAAGAAAGTAGTAGTATTCTTTGATTCTAAATAGAAACGTAATGGTACCATCATGTTTTTGTTAATGCGATGGGTATGTGTAGAGCGCTACAATTCCCATTCCCAGGGGTCAGTGTGACCTCTGTTCGGGTTGTGGAATATTTCCTGACATGCTAATCCTAGAGTACTTGCTCTAACTTTAAACACCAGAGAAGGAGTGGCTCAGTGAGTAAAGACACTGACTAACACTGAGTGTGAAGCAGGGGAACCGGGGTCGGCTCCTTGTGACCTTGGGCAAGTCACTTTATCTCCCTGTGCTTCAGGCACCAAAACATAGATTGTAAGCTCTACGGGGCAGGGACCTGTGCCTGCAAAATGTCTCTGTAAAGCGTTATGTAAAACTAGCAATGCTATACAAGAACATGCTATTATTATCATCTATTTATTATAATAGTGCTCCAGAACCAGGCACTATTCAAGGCATAACAACAGTGGTGTTTATTGCGGGGCCCTAAGCAAAATGCTGGATTTTTTGGGGAACCCAAGAAAAAAATCTTTATGGTGCTTCGCATTGCTCACTGATCGCGTCCGGCACAAAGCTAATTTCCTGCGCTGTCACCCTGCACAATCTCCATCCCTTTAAACAGAGCAGTAGCGCCCAACTGCTGTTGGTTGCATGCGCTTGCCCAGGAGGCAGAAGCTCGAGCACTACCTCTTGACTCTGAGAGCTCGCCACCAGTGTTGGACTGGGGCATAAATTGCCCACAGGGGAAAACACATTTATATAGATATTAAACATCCTGGTTGGGGGAATGGACAAGAGAGACATGGGGGGTGGACGAGAGAGAGGGGAACGGATGAGAGGGGAGGATATTGGGGACAGACGAGAGAGAGGAGGATATAGGGACAGATGATAGAGGGGGAGACATGGGGGGATGGGATGAGAGAGGGACACGAGGGCGAGTAGAGTATGTGACCTGGAGTGGGAGGGGTGTGCAGAGAGAGGGCCATTATGGGCCACCACTGCATAGCACTTATTTCCTTTTTCTGGTCCTCTTTCGGTTAATTGCCTTTGTATAGTACTATTTTAGGAACCAGTAAATCGTTTAGATCCATTGCTACAGTACGTCTCATGTTTCTGCTATTATGCTGTATGTAAGCAAAACCTACCCATCACTATCTATCACATCCTGAAATATGAAGTTCTACCATAAAGTATAGTCGTTTCCGTCATGTGATATTACCTAACTAATGCGTATATGGATATCACAGCCTACGCTTCTGCAAGTGTTTGGAAAGGCAGATAGATTAGTTATATGCTAGGACGGCACTCAGTTTGTCTTGAAACTGAATATCGCATCTCTGTGTGAGTCTGCAAGTGCAAAATGTGAAAAGAAGGTATTGAAATAGCAGAACAATATGCACAAGCGGATGAACCTATTCATCCTCTTTCTTGGTGTTCGTACTGAAACATTTGTCTGTGAATCAAACCAGGTTAAGAGTTGTTTATTTCCCACTATTTAGAGGTAAGTATTTGCCCCCATCCCTAGCCCCTCTTTATCTTGGGGATGATTTATGCATTGTAGCCTATTGCCGTTATTGTAGGAATGCAAGTGGAGGAACGTAATTATTATTATAATTTTTTTTTTTATATAACTTGAAATGTATTATTTATTTATTTATTACTGCATTCAGAAGCATTTTCAGTGGAAATAAGGTTAGACTTGCGGATTATCTTAACCCATTAATCCACGAGGTGCATAGTTTTGCTGCACTGCAGGAGTAACTTAATCCTCACATAACCTTTCTTAGTGACACCGAGTACGCCAAGGTGAGATTAGTTAATGTATGTTTCCAGGTGCCCTGTACTTTATTACTGTAGCCATACAATTTAGTTAAGTGATCCAGTCTTTGAGCTGCCCTGCCCATGCATTCTGCATCTTGGTAGCCTTGGTATAAACCCCCCCAAAAACCATATGGCCGCTTCCAGCACAAAGCAGTTTCCCAGCATAGAAGGTGTCCTTTTAAGTAACACTGCTTAGTAACTGTGACCTTTTATGTCCCGTTCCCTTGAATGGGGCCAGGAGGTATACAAACAAAAACAGAAAGGCCAGCGCAATATACAGAATGACACAACATATAGTACAGTATGGTCGAGGAGGTATCTTCCAGTGTGCAAGGTGTCTTGTGGAGAAGCACTTCTGAGTAGAATTGTCCCGAGGCACAGTTTGGGAGCATGTAACGCCAAAAAAATGTTGCAGGAATTCTCATGGGATTCAGTGTACATATATAAATTAATAGATACATTAATAACTTCAGTTCTTTGCAGTACATATGGAGATTTACCCTGTAAATAACCATAATAATTATGGGGTTATCTATGCACTCAAGTAGTATAGAGCAATAGCATATTATATTAGTATTATTGATGCAGGACACTAAACAGGTTTTAACGCTGGATTATCTCTTATTGGACCAACAATGTTCTTTTCTTCAGAGCCTTGTAACTTCTCAAGTACAGTACAGCGTCATCTGCTTATAATGAGCTGTCATGTTAATCCGATTAAAAGAACCTGTATCCTGGAGAGAATCTCGGTTTGCTTGTGTGATGTTGTGTTGTAGAGAGAGGAGTAATACCAGAGTGTTTATGATGGTGATAGAGATCATTGGTTAAATACCTGTGTAGTGTATCCAGTTTGCAAAGCCCAATATTCTGAAGTACATACAGTATGCAGAACCCGGGGAAACGCAGACATAAACATATAGAGCTGGCATTTAAAAGCCTTATGAGTACATATACAACATACAGTATGCACCCAAAGAAAAAGGAAGGTGTGTTGTAAAAGACTTTCAAATAGCTCAGGTCTACAGCTTAAATCAGAAATATCTACTGTGGCAGAAGTGAAGAGGGAATAATATTAACAGTGATCTCATTTACTCCAGGGAAATCCGTTTCAAATCAACAACTTCATTTTCAGCAAACATTTCCATAATCTCACATGAAGGAAACATTGTTTTAATTGTTTAATACTTAATTGTTTGTAGACTGCCGTGACAATCCAATGAAACAGTTTTATATTGTAATTACTGTAATCTAATAGCATAACCTAGCTGCAGTCCAGGTTGCATTTCTTCCTTTTTTTTTGTTATAGGATTGAAGTATGGGGTCTCTGGAGCTGAACCTCATTAATTTCAGCTCCGGGGACCCCTTTTTCCTGAAATAAATACCTTTGCAGAGGGTACAGCGTATCCGGCAAGTTTATAGGTTCTGATCACGCGGGTGGGTCAATATGAAGTTGCAAGGGATGATGTCACAGCTTCCTATTGGTCAGCGTGGCGTGAGATATTTAAGCCGCCATTTCATTAGGCACACAGTCCATCCAAAGCTGCTATCGCCCCCCCCCCCCCTTCGGAGGTATGTATCTCAGGAAGCAGGGGGTCGCCAGAGCTGAAATGAATGGGTTTCAGCTACGGAGACCCCTGTTAAAATCAAATAACAAAAAAAAGGAAGAAATGTAGCCTGGATTGGTTCTGTAATGTTACATGTAAATTCCTTCAAGCTAAATAAATAGGCTGCTCTTTATTTAACTATAAGTATTGTAGTATCCCAACAAAAGCCAATAAATAAACTTGAATACTCTGTGTTATATATTGCATGGGCTGAGTTACTGCAGCATCATGCCAACCACATAACATTTCAGGTGTGAGTCCTGACCCATTGGCAGTGAGATGCTGATATTGAAAGGTTGCTGTTTGCGTTGCACAGTGTTTATACTGTACTTCAGAATGTAACTGGAATCAGATGATGATCGTAGGCACAGTATAAGACAGATCTTGCCTAAAGCAAGTTGTGGAGTTTGTTTGAAACGAAGTTTGTCATCCTGGTAAGGGTTAAATAGTATATGTTGAAGGCTCAAGCCTCTTTTATGCAAAGATGCATTTGTTGACCTGGGGAGGAGGGGAGAGAAACCGATTCCAGGTGAGAATGGCCCAGAAAGCCACTTCGGAATATAATGGCTAAAAGACTCTCGCTTTCTATAAATGTACAGCAAATAAAAATATCACTTGTGAGCACATTCACATGTCTCGGGCAGGTCTGCAACACTGGTTTCTCCATTATCTATTGGCATACAGTGCTCCCCCTGCAGCCAGGGATTCTGGGTAATTCTGGGTAATGACAGTGAGCACACAGTGTCACCTTTTGCTTCATGTCCATTTTAACATGGGGCCCCATGAGCTTATGCCTGCTGTATTATACAGCTTTTCAGCACAGCCTGGGTTAAAAAAGTGCATAGCCAGTAACCCTACTCACAGACAGATGTTTCGACATTTTAGTGTTGACACATGTATAGACATATTATGTACTGTATAGACGTATTATGTATAAAGAGGTTCATACTTTCCCAGTACAGCAAGTTATATATCATGGTTTATCTAAACCTTTTTTTCAACATCATTTATTGCTAGTGTCTTAACCTGCTACTCCTTTTAGTTCTTTCCATGTGGGCGAGTATAAGGTGCTAAACCGTCGCAAAATGTTTTTTTCCCTTTTCTTTAATGCGCATTCCTCCGAGATGTTTGTTGTATTGCCTGGGGAATGTTTCCTGTTTTACATGCAAAACATGCACTTAGTCCAAATAAATATGCATAGCAGGCTAAGATTAATTTCACAATGTCTCAAGCACTGAGCTAGCAGAATTAAAAGGAAATTGGTATACTTCAAACGACAAGAACAGAGACAAACAGAAGTGAGCGCTGTTTTTGTAGAAAGGCCTGCAGTGCAGCACAATACAACGCACAATGAAAAATCTGCTTTACAAGACAAGTAAATGTCATCTCTCAGACACAATCCTTCCAGGCTTATTATTTGTTTTTTTTAAGAAAAAATAGGAGTCATGAGCAAAACATTACAATTTTAGTACGCCTAAAACACAATAAGTAAAGACATTGTTTCTCTAGTAGAAAACACCAACCATTATTTTTGCCATTGCCAAATTCAGTGTATGAATAAAAGAACATGACACAGCTGTTGAACTGTATATACTGTGTCCTATACAGATTTTGTCGTCTTTCTCTGTGTGACACGGGATATACAGATGTTGCCTTCTTTCTCTGTGTGATACGTTGGGATTACGATGTTTTCCCTTCTTTCCTTTCTTTCTTTCTCTGTGTGATACGTTGGGATATACAGATTTTTGCCTTCTTTCTCTGTGTGACACGTTGGATATACAGATTTGGCCTTCTTTCTCTGTGTGATACGTTGGGATATACAGATGTTGCCTTCTTTCTCGTGTGATACGTTGTGATATACACATGTTGCCTTCTTCTCTGGGTGATACGTTGGGATATACAGATTTTTGCTCTTCTTTCTCTTGTGGACACGGGATATACAGATGTTGCTTCTTTCTCTGTGTGTACTGTTGGATCTACAGATGTTGCCTTCTTTTCTCTGTGTGATACGTTGGGATATCAGATGTTGCCTTCTTCTCTGTGTGATACGTGGGATATACAGATGTTGCCTCCTTTCTGTGTGTAACGTTGGGATATACAGATGTTGCCTTCTTCTCTGTGTGATACGTTGGGATATACAGATGTTGCCTTCTTTCTCTTGTGTGACACGTTGGGATATACAGATGTTGCCTTCTTTCTTTTTCTCTGTGTGATACGTTGGGATATACAGAGGTTGCCTTCTTCTCTGGTGTGATACGTGGGGATATACAGATGTTGCCTTCTTTCTCTGTGTGATACGTTGGGATATACAGATGTTGCCTTCTTTCTGTGTGATACGTTGGATAAACAGATGTTGCCTTCTTTCTCTGTGTGATACGTTGGGATAACAGATTGTTGCCTTCTTTCTTTTCTGTGTGATACTTGGGAATACACATGTTGCCTTCTTTCTCTGTGGACACGTTGGTATATCACATGTTTGCCTTCTTTCTCTCTGTGTGATACGTTGTGGGATCTACAGATGTTTGCCTTCTTTCTCTGTGTGATACTTGGGAATTCAATGTTTTGCCGTTCTTTCTCGGGGATACGTTGGGATAAAAACTCTAAGTGCAGATGTATGACAAGTGATAGGAATATTCCCTAGTCAATCTTGGCTCCTATGGCTGTTCTACTCACAAGAGATAAGATAGTCATAGGTGAGTAGGACAGCCATAGGAGCCAAGATTGACTAGGGAATATTCTGATCACTTGTCATACATCTGCACTTAGAGTTTTTTTCTTGTGTGTTTTTTTCCCTTATGCTCCCCCTGGACCGTGTGAAACAAGTTCTACAATTTGGGGAAGAGTGAAGACAACCCCACAAGAGGGTAGAAGCAGGGTTTTTTACACTTTAATATTATATTTGCATTTGCAAGTTTATGTTTATTGCACTTTTATTATCATATTAAGTTACTTATAATTAATTGATTGAGTTAGCACTTATAGGGTGTTTAGCGCCTTATTTACACCTTTTTCTTGCACTATGATACGTTGGGATATACAGATGTTGCCTTCTTTCTCTGTGTGAACCCAAGTGATTCATATCGGCGCTATAAAACACCCACAATAAAAATAAAGTGACAAAAATAGCACACAGTGATAAGGTGTGTAGCCAAAAATACTTCTCAACCTTCCAAGGAATATGTAAGGATTCCTTACAGAAACTTGATCCAAGGGGGGGGGGGGGAAGGGAGCGGTAATTACAGGAACACACCACTTGTAAGTAGGAATTTCAATAGAGCCAAGATTTGACTATTTCCTATATTGTGTGAATATACTGCACCATTATTGTGTTTATCTTTTTATATTTTTGGTGTGTTCCTGTAATTACCGCTCCCTTGGCAACATGTGTATATCCCAAGGCACACAGAGAGAAGAATCTTGATCCAAGGGGGGGGGGGGGGGGGGGGGGAAGGGAGCGGTAATTACAGAACACACCAAAAATATAAAAAGATAACACAATATGGTGCGTATAATTCACACAATATGGAAATATCAATTTGGCTCTATTGAAATTCCTACTTACAAGTGGTGTGTTCCTGTAATTACCGCTCCTTCCCCCCCCCCCTTGGATCAAGTTTCTGTAAGGAATCCTTACATATTCCTTGGAAGGTTGAGTAATTTTTTGGCTACAACACCTTATCACTGTGTGCTATTTTTGTCACTTTATTTTAGTGGGGGTGTTTATAGCGCCGATATGAATCATTGGTTCACACAGAGAAAGAAGGCAACATCTGTATATCCCAACTATAGTGCAAGGAAAAAGGTTGTAATAAGGCGCTAAACACCCTATAAGTGCTTAACTCAATAATTAATTAAAAACTTAATATGATAATAAAAGTGCAAAAAACATAAACTTGCAAATGCAAATAGATATTAAAGTGTAAAAAACCCTGCTTCTTACCCTCTTGTGGGGTTGTCTTCACTCTTCCCCAAATTGTAGAACTTGTTTCACACGGTCCAGGGGAGCATAAGGAAAAACAAACAACAAGAAAAAAAACTAGTGCAGATGTGACAAAGTGATCAAGATATTCCCTAGTCAATCTTGGCGCTATGGCTGTCCTACTCACCTAGACTATTATCTCTTGTGAGTAAACAGCCATATGAGCCAAGATTGACTAGGGAATATTCTTCACTTGTCATACATCTGCACTAGAGTTTTATACCTTATTGTATCCCACGATCCCGAGAAAGAAGGCAAACATCTGAATCCCAAGTATCACACAGAGAAAGAAGGCAAATCTGTGATTCCACAACGTTCCAAAGAGAAAGAAGGCAAATGTGATATCCACGTTCCACAGAGAAAGAAGGCAACATGTGTATATCTCCCAAGTATCACACAAGAGAAAGAAGGCAACAATCTGTTATCCCAACGTATCACACAGAGAAAGAAGGCAACATCTGTTTATCCAACGTATCACACAGAAAGAAGGCAACATCTGTATATCCCAACGTATCCACACAGAGAAAGAAGGCAACATACTGTATATCCCCACGTATCACACCAGAGAAGAAGCAACCTCTGTATATCCAACGTATCACACAGGAAAGAAAGAAGGCAACATCTGTATATTCACCAACGTGTCACACAAGAGAAAGAAGGCAACATCTGTATATCCCAACGTATCACACAGAGAAGAAGGACAACATCTGTATATCCCAACGTTACACACAGAAAGAGGCAACATCTGTATATCCCAACGTATCACACAGAGAAGAAGGCAACATCTGATATCCCAACGTATCACACAGAGAAAGAAGGCACATCTGTAATCCAACAGTACACACAGAGAAAGAAGCAACATTTATATCCCGTTCACAAGAGAAAGAAGGCAAAAATCTGTATATCCCAACGTATCACCCAGAGAAGAAGGCAACATGTGTATATCACAACGTATCACACGAGAAAGAAGGCAACATATGTATATCCCACGTATCACACAGGAAAGAAGGCCAAATCTGTATATCCAACCGTCACACAGAGAAAGAAGGCAAATCTGTATATCCCAAGTATCACACAAGGAAAGAAGGAAACTGTAATCCACCTCACACGAGAAAGAGGAAACATCTGTATTCCGTATCACCGAGAAAGAAGGCAACATATGTATATCCGGTCACACAGAGAAAGACGACAAAATCTGTATAGACACAGTAATACAGTCAACAGCTGTGTCATGTTCTTTTCATCACACTGAATTTGGCAATTGCAAACAAATAATGGTTGGTGTTCTACTAGAGAAACAATGTCTTACTATTGTGTTTTAGGCGGACTACAAATTGTAATGTTTTTGCTCATGACTCTATTTTTCTTAAAAAAAACAAATAATAAGCCTGGAAGGATTGTGTCTGAGAGATGACATTTACTTGTCTGTAAAGCAGATTTTTTCATGTGCGTTGTATTGTGCGCACTGCAGGCCTTTCTACAAAAACAGCGCGTCACTTCGTTTGTCTCTGTTCTTGTCGTTTGAAGTGATACCAATTTCCTTTTAATTTGCTAGCTCAGGCTTGAGCATTGTGAAATTAATTTAGCCTGCTATGCATATTTATTTGGACTAAGTGCATGTTTTGCATGTAAAACAGGAAACATTCCCCAGGCAATACAACAAACATCTGGAGGAATCGCATTAAAGAAAGGAAAAAAAAAAACATTTTGCGACGGTTAGCACCTTATATCGCCCACATGGAAGAACTAAAAGGGTAGCAGGTTAAGACACTAGCAATAAATGATGTTGAAAAAAAGGTTTAGATAAACCATGATATATAACTTGCTGTATGGCGAAAGTATGAACCTCTTATACATAATACGTCTATACAGTACATAATTATAATACATGTGTCAACACTAAAATGTCGAACAATCTGTCTGTGAGAGTAGGGTTACTGGCTATGCACTTTTTTAACCCAGGCTGTGCTGAAAAGCTGTATAATACAGCAGGCATAAGCTCATGGGCCCCATGTTAAAATGGACATGAAGCAAAGGTGACACTGTGTGCTCACTGTCATTACCCCGAATTACCCAGAATCCTGGCTGCAGGGGGAGCAACTGTAATGCCAATAGATAATGGAGAAAACAGTGTTGCAGACCTGCTCCCGAGACATGTGAATGTGCTCACAAGTGATATTTTTATGTTGCTGTACATTTATAGAAAGCGAGAGTCTTTAGCCTTATATTCCGAAGTGGCTGTTCTGGGCCATTCTCACCTGGAATCGGTTTTCTCCCCCTCCTCCCAGTCACCCAAACATGCATCTTTGCATAAAAGAGGCTGAGCTTCAACAATACTATTTAACCCTTACCAGGATGACAAACTTCGTTCAAAAAAAACCCACAAATTGCTTAGGCAGATCTGTCTTATACTGTGCTACGATATCATCATCGATTCCAGTTACAATTCTGAAGTACAGTATCTAAAACACTGTGCAAGCAAACAGCAAACCTTTCTATCAGCATCAACTGCCAATGGGTCAGGCTCACACCTGAAATGTTAGTGGTTGGCTGATGCTGCAGTAACTCAGCCCATGCAATATATAACACGAGTATTCAAGTTTATTTATTGGCTTGTGTGGGATACTACATACTTTAAGTTAAATAAAGAGCAGCCTATTATTTAGCTTGAAGGAATTACATGTAACATACAGAACCAATCCAGGCTACATTTCTTCGTTTTTTGTTATTTGATTGTAACATGGGTCTCCGTAGCTGAAACCCATTCATTTCAGCTCTGGCGACCCCCTGCTTCACTGAGAACATACCTCCGAAGGGGGGGGGGTGGGCGGATTAGAAGCTTTGGATGGACTGTGTGCCTAATGAAATGGCGGCCTAATATATCACGCCAACGTGACAATAGGAAGTCTGGTGACATCATCCCTTGCAACTTCATATTGACCCACCCGCGTGATCAGAACCTATAAATTGCGGATAGCGCTGTAACCCTCTGCAAAGGTATTTATTTCGGAAAAAAGGGGTCCCGGGGCTGAATGAAATGAATGAGGTTTCAGCTCCAGAACCCCATACTTCAATCCTCAACACAAAAAAAAAGGAAGAATGAACCTGGACCCGCAGCTAGGTTATGCTATTAATACAGTAATTACATATAAAACCTGTTTCATTGGGGATGGTCACGGCCAGTCTACAAACATTAAGTATATAAACAATTAAACACAATGTTTCCTTCAGTGAGATTATGGAAAGTTGCGAACATGAGTTGTGATGTTTGAAAGGATTTCCCTGAGTAAATGAGATCACTGTTAAATTATCCCCTCTTCACTTGCTGCCACAGTGAGATATTTCTGATTTAGCTGTAGACCTGAGCTATTTGAAAGTCTTTTACCAACACACCTTCCTTTTTCTTTGGGTGCATACTGTATGTTGTATATGTACTCAAAGGCTTTTAAATCCAGCTCTATATGTTATGTCCTGCGTTTCCCGGGTTCTGCATACTGTATGTATTCCGCAGAATATTGGCTTTGCAAACTGGAGACACTACACAGGTTTTACCAATGATCTCTATCACCATCATAAACACTGTGGTATTACTACTCTCTCTCTCAACACAACATCACAACAGCAAACCGAGATTCTCTCCAGGTACAGGTTCTTTCATCGGATTAACAACAGCTCATTATAAGCGATGACGCTGTACTGTACTGACTGAGAAGTTCAAGCTCTGAAGAAAAAGAACATTGGTGGTCCAATAAGAGATATCCCAGCGTTAAAAACTGTTAGTGTCCATAATCAATAAGTAATATATAATTATTGTGACTTTTCTTATACTACTTGAGTGCATAGAAACCCCTAAATTATTATGGTTATTTACAGTGGGTAAACTCCATATTACTGCAAAAGAACTGAATGTGATTAATGTACTATAATTTATATATGTA
Organism: Ascaphus truei; assembly: GCA_036426205.1. Taxonomy (NCBI): domain Eukaryota; kingdom Metazoa; phylum Chordata; class Amphibia; order Anura; family Ascaphidae; genus Ascaphus; species Ascaphus truei. The sequence goes on along the minus strand of CM071570.1, from coordinate 138,427,570 downwards.
CACTAATCCAGAGAATTCCGTGCAACATTTTTTTGGGCGTTACATGCCCAAACTGTGCCTCGGGACAATTCCTATCAAAGTTTTCCACAAGACACACTTGAACTGGAGATACACTCCGTCGACCATAACTGTACTATAGTTGTGTCATTCTGTATTGCGCTGGCCTTTTGTTTTTGTTGTATACTCCTGGCCCCATTCAAGGGACGGGACATAAAAGGTCACAGTTACAAGCAGTGTTACTTAAAAGGACACCTTCTAGCTGGAAACTGCTTTGTGCTGGAAGCGGGCCCATATGGTTTTGGGGGGTGGGGTGTTATACCAAGGCTACCAAGATTGCAGAAATGCAGGGCAGGGGCAGCTCAAAGACTGGATCAACTTAACTAAATGTTGCTACAGTAATAAAGTACAGGGCACCTGGAAACATACATAACTAATCTCACCTTGGCGTACTCGGTGTCCTAAGAAAGGTATGTGAGGATTAAGTTACTCCTGCAGTGCAGCAAAAACTATGCACCTCGGGATTAATGGGTAAGATTTCCGCAAGTCTAACCTTATTTCCACTGAAAAGCTTTGGAAGGCAGTAAAAATAAATAAATAATACATTAAGTTAATAAAAAAAAAAATAATATAATTACGTTCTCCCACTGCATTCCTACAATAACGGCTAGGCTCACTGCATAAATCATCCCCAAGATAAAGAGGGGTAGGGATGGGGAGGCAAATATTGACTTCTCTCTAAATATGGGAAATAAAACAACTCTTAACCTGGTTGATTCACAGACAAATGTTTCGTACGAACACAAGAAAGAGGATGAATAGTTCATCCGCTTGTGCAGTTGTTCTGCTATTCAATACCTTCTTTTCACATTTGCACTTGCAGACTCACACAGAGTAATCGATATTCAGTTTCAAGCAACGTGAGTGCGTTCCTCCATAGCATTATAACTAAATGCATGCCTTTCCAAACATTGCAGAAGCGTAGGCTGTGATATCCATATACGCATTAGTTAGGTATATCACATGACGGAAAAGACTAACTTTATGGTAGAACTTCAATTTCAGGATGTGTAATAGTGATGGGTAAGGTTTGCTTACAACAGCATAATAGCGAAAACATGAGACGTTACTGTAGCATGATCTAAACGATTTACTGGGTTCCTAAAATAGTAATATACAAGGCAATTAACCGAAAGAGGACCAGCGAAAAAGGAAATAAGTGATATGCGTGGTGGCCCATAAGGCCTCCTATACTCTGCCACACAATCCAACTCCAGGTACATTATCTAACTCGCTCAGTTTGTCCTCTATCATCCATCCCCATGTTCTCCCCTACATTGTCCCTATCCTCCTCACTTCGTCTGTCCACATATCACCTATCATCCGTCACCTCTCTCTCGGCACCCCATGTCTCTCTTGTCCTTCCCCCCCAACCAGGATGTTTAATATCTATATAAATGTGTTTTCCCCTGTGGGCATTTATGCCCCAGTCAACCAACTGGTGGCGAGTCTCAGAGTCAAGAGGTAGTGCTCGAGATTCTGCCTCCGGGAAGCGCAGCACCAACAGCAGTTGGGCGCCTACTGTCTGTTAAAGGGATGGGATTGTAGGCAGGGTGACAGCGCAGGAAATTAGCTTTTTGCCGGAGCGATCAGTGAGCATGCGAAGCACCATAAAGATTTTTTTCTTGGGTTCCCCAAAAAATCCGCATTTTGCTTAGGGCCCGCACCCCAAATAAACACCACGGGTTGTTATGCCTTGAATTAGTGCCTGGTTCTGGAGCACTATATATAATAGATGATAATAATAGCATGTTCTTGTATAGCATTGCTCAGTTTTACATAACGCTTTACGAGACATTTTGCAGGCACAAGGTCCCTGCCCCGTAGAGCTTACAATCTATGTTTTGGTGTGCCTGAAGCACAGGGAGAAAAGTGAACTTGCCAAAGGTCACAAGGAGCAGCCCCGGTTCCCCTGCTTCACACTCGTGTTAGTCAGGTGTCTTAACTCCACTGAGCCACCTTCTCTGTGTGTGTTTAAAGTTAGAGCAAGTACTCTAGGATTAGCATGTCAGGAAAATTCCAACAACCCGAAAGAGGTCACACTGACCCCCTGGGAATGGGAATTGTAGCGCTTACACATACCCTAGCCATAACAAAAACATGTGGTACCATACGTTTTATTTAGAATCAAAGAATACACTACTTTTTTTTACACACTTACAGGTCCATTTCTAGTTAAGACAACTTTAGCTGTATTTATTTAGTAAGCCTCTGTGTTTCGGTTCTAAAGCATAAGGATTGGTACAGTTAAAATCTTTCTAAAATATGGTCCACAAATAGCAATGTTTAATAACTGATTTTTTTGGGCGGGGGGGTTGAAGTCAGGCTCAAGTAGAAACACCTTTGTAGCCCTTTAACCACGGACAACGTGTTATATCCCATTTAGGGATGGCTGTTAATACAGTGGCATATTTTAAATTAACCCACTCCTACCAGTGGGCAAGTATACAAGGGTGATCGATCCCCAGCTTTCCCACGTCTAGGAATATATGGGGGGGAACGCCATGTACGGCAGTAACACTATAGTCAAGTTGCATTTGTGGGCCAAATCTGGCTGGCAAAATGCTTGGACATCTGCGATGTAAATTTCATTACATTAAATACAAACGCATACTCTTAAGCATGGTAGTGATCCCTTTTGGGTGCCAGAGGCGTCTGCGGTATGCAGTGTGCTACAGCTCATCCTGCCAATGATCACGAGCGTCAGCAATCTCGGCGGCGCTGAGTCCAGAATGGAAGAGAAGTCCTCCTCTTCGGTTTCCCTTCATGCCAGTTCAATTAACCTGAAATCACCTGAAAGACAAGCTGGTTAGAGGCCAGCGACGTAGCCACTATGTCATGGGACTCCGTAGTGCCCAGACCCTATGTATTAGGGCACCCAAATCGTTCATATAAAAATGATACAGATGCTTCAGGCTTGAGGTAATATATTTTGAAACCTTCTTAAAGCTGCAGTTCAGGCAATAATCCTGCATGTGTGGTTTTTTTAATATAATGATTCAGCTGTAGATAGAAAAACTACTTTTAGCATGTTCTGTTTTAAAAAAATCAACTTGTGAAAGACCAATTTTCTTGTTTCTATTTTAACAAGCATGCTTGTTCCTATACAGCAACGATTTACATTCCCCATATTTAAAGATGTCGCCAAACTTTGCGATCAATAGACGGAGAACGAATTGAACCGCGGCAGCTATGCAGTTTTTTTTAGGTAAGTTAGAGATGTGTCACATAAACATTGAAGTTTAAAAAAAAAAAAAAGGAGGGACCTGAACTGCAGCTTAACTATATCCTAAATCTCGTGGCCCTCCTAGTCCTAATTATTTCCCAATCCGGCCCCCTTTGGAATAGTGTACACAGATTGGCGACGTGGTGGCCTCCCTGTTAATGCTGCTTATGTTAATCAGCAAGTCAGGTGACCTGCAGCCAGAGTCACATTGAGCTCAGCTTTATTCCGGTAAAAAAGTAACGCACTGTTCAGCTCTGTGTGTGTGTGTGAACTCTAATCTCTCGTTCTTCCTTCTCCCGTCAAAACAACAGAAGAGAAACAGTAAAGCATAAGGTACACTGGCTCTCAGACGTGCCGGAGGAAGAGATGAGAGAAATCACTCAGCATGTTCCAAAGTAAAAAGTAACTACCCAATCGCCACAACAAACCCATGGTAGGAAAGGGTGGAGTGCCAAAAATGAATGTTGCTTTTAAACCAGAATTCTGCTTCTTGGACATGTGTTTGTCTTGTTATACGAGGCATGGGTGACTGATTCACTGAGCAAAGAGACGACGACAATGTCAGCTTTTTCCAACATCAGGATGCGCTATAAGTATGATTTTGTTTTTTTTGTTGCTTGTCTATACATTTAGTTATTAAACATTATTTACATGGACTTAACCTTCCTGCTTTCTGGGTGGCTCAATAGGACACGTGAGAAAGCAATTGTTGAAGATAGATTAGAGAGCTTCTTAGGATGTAGTCTGTGGTACTTTAATGATTACAAATGGTAGTTTTGGTGAATTTGACAAGCTTTTATGCGGTCTACAGTCTTCCAGACATACTGGTTGCTTTCTATAGATACTTATACCAACAATGGACTATTCCTGGTAAACATGTGATTTATCTTGTGAGTGTAGGTCACCAGCAGGCACTGCACTTTAAGACACAAAGAGGTTTAATCTCAGCAGTCCATGGCCATTTTATAACCTACTTCAAGAACTCTTGTTCGCTCTACAAAGGTCTATTTTTAATAGGTGGATATTAGAAGATATATATACAAGTATATAAATATATATATAATATATATATATATAAGAAATGATATATATATATTCTTTATATATATATTATTATATATATATAACTTGTGACACATTCACATGTTTTGGACAGGTCCTGCAACCCGCTTTTACCATTATCACGCATACAGGCTTCCACTGCAGCAAGGATTTGGGAAATGACATGTAAATTAGCACACAATGGCCCTTTTGTCTCAAGTCCACATTGCATGGAAAACCTTGAAGGCCAAATGCCTTCTTTCTCTGTGTGATACGTTGGGATATACAGATGTTGCCTTCTTTCTCTGTGTGATACGTTGGGATATACAGATGGTGCCTTCTTTCTCTGTGTGATACGTTGGGATATACACATGTTGCCTTCTTTCTCTGTGTGATACGTTGGGATATACACATGTTGCCTTCTTTCTCTGTGTGATACGTTGGGATATACAAATGTTGCCTTCTTTCTCTGTGACACGTTGGGATATACAGATGTTGCCTTCTTTCTCTGTGTTATACGTTGGGATATACAGATGTTGCCTTCTTTTTCTGTGTAATACGTTGGGATATACAGATGTTGCCTTCTTTCTCTGTGTGATACGTTGGGATATACACATGTTGCCTTCTTTCTCTGTGTGATACGTTGGGATATACAAATGTTGCCTTCTTTCTCTGTGACACGTTGGGATATACAGATGTTGCCTTCTTTCTCTGTGTTATACGTTGGGATATACAGATGTTGCCTTCTTTCTCTGTAACACGTTGGGATATACAGGTGTTGCCTTCTTTCTCTGTGTGACACGTTGGGATATACAGATGTTGCCTTCTTTCTCTGTGACACGTTGGGATATACACATGTTGCCTTCTTTCTCTGTGACATGTTGGGATATACAGATGTTGCAGACATGATTCCACCCATGAAAACTGGCACATTGCGCCAACGCTGATGCCATATTTGAAGCAAAATGTAACACTGCTTCAATGAAACAAATGGTACTACAGGCATTATTCTATTAATGCACGCAAAAGTTAGCGCTTTTTTTTACGCAATGTTAACAGAAGTGATAACGTCTGCTATTCTGCTTCAACGTTGCCTCTACCGCCTATGGAATCTGTGATAATCCTGTGTTATCTTTGAAAACAATGTAATACGCTACAAAAAAATATTTCCATAAGACCTATACTGACAAGCCTAAGGCCACGTCCATAGTCTGAGCCACGGTGTGCGTGCGCCGCAAACAAAAGGCCGTACCTCAATGCGGACACCATAGAGCGCGCAATGGAGCAGCTGATTTTTCACTCATCAATTTTTTTATTTTGTCACACGGCGGCCGGGTCTGGTGCCTGGTTCAGCCAATGAGGGTGAACGCTCACGTGACGTCACGGGCACCCTCCCCTGTCGCCTCTCCACCTCCACATCCCACAGGAGCACTACTGCACCGACACACTTTATTCGAGCAAATACCCAGTATGTACCTGGCAGATACCTGGAATGCGCCGCTCCTCACCTCTGACAAGCCCCGTTGCGTTTGCCTTCCCAGCCATGGTTCATGCCTGGCTGACGGGCGGCTGATCTGTTAAATGATAATGATTAGGATTTAATATGCTGCAATGCTTCGCGTGTCTACCAGATGGCATAAATTCATGAATTGTAATGCAGTATATATATATATATACTGTGCAGTATTGCAGCCAGCGGGAATAAAATGCTTCAATCCCTGCCTGGAAAATACCTCAATGCACTCGGGCAGAAAACAGTCACAAACCTCAACACACCCGGGTATACCCGAATTCGTGGGACTAGCCGAGCTCGAATAAAGTGTGTCGCCAGTGTATATCCGAGGCCTAAGGCCACTAGTGATGAAGGGGGATACTAGTGTCAGTCCCTACAGAATCAGTACCCACAACCTTCTCCGGGCAGCAGCTCTAGCAATGAGCTAAACCCGCCACTGTTACAGCTTACATCGGTCCGCAAAATGCCTCCTTCTCGCATCCATGTTTAGTGCTTGCGGGCTGAGGCGCGCTTCCGCTCGGCACTGAGCCCCTACAGCCGCAATGAGAACGGCTTTAGTAGGGGCTCGCCTACGCTTCCGCGCACTTGCGGAAGGGTAGGTCTTAGGACAATTAAAAATTTCCCCGCTTGCCGGAGCGCAGGGCCGGTCACGTGAGCGGTTCGCCCAATGAGGGCGAACCAGCTCCATGACGTCACTGGCCCGCCCCCCGACACGCCCCCGGACGGCGCGCGGACCAAGGCCAGGGAAAGCACCCGCTTTCCCTCAGCCTCCACGCGCCTCAGCAAGCAAGAACCCTGGACGCAGCCTAAGGCTAAGGCCCCGCTCCCTCAGTCAGCGCGCCCGCACTGCAGACAGGCGGGGCGCTGACAGACACAGACCACGATATGCGGTCTGTAGGGAGCCGGGAGTGGGAGGGAGGGGGGAGGGAGGGGAGCGGGAGTGGGAGGGAGGGGGGCGGGATCTGATCATGGTGCCGCCCACCCCCCCACACACATACACACACATACACACACATACACACACACATACACACATACATACACACACACATACACACATACACACATACATACACACACACACACACACACACTTTAACCCGCAGCTCCTTCCCTGCTCCCCGCCCAAGACGCCTCCCATCGAGCTCCTTCCCTCCCCTCCTCCCCATTGGCTGACTCGCGTACCATGTGACGGGTCAACGCCGAAAATCACTAGATTCTTGCAGCATCGGCCGGCTGATGCGTCACAGTATGTAGTCAGCCCTGCCGGAAGGAGGCAGCGGGGACAGGGACCATTCGGGAAAGGGTCTGGTGGTCCGCGGCCGCGCGCCCCGCCGGCCGCAGCGGGTTCGCAGCCTTAGAGACGACTTTGGAGGTCACATACCAGACACATAAGCATATTCCATGTACTTTCAAACGTATATTGCAGTTTTAATTTATTTTGTAATGAGTGTATTTGAGTTAATAATAATATCTTTATTTCATATACAGGTAGCACTGCACAATTACAGTACAGTGCACCGAACGCAGCACATAGGATTGTTACAGACACAGTCCCTGCCCTGATGAATTTACTATCTATGTTTCTGTGCCTGAGGCACAGGGAGATAAAGTGACCTCGCCAAGGTCACAAGGAGCCGACACCGGGAATTGCGAATTAAAACATTTCACATTGAACAGAGCAGTAGGGCGGCTCTAATTCTGAGTTTCTTGCTTGATGTCTTTGCTTCTGCAGTTCTGGAAACATCTTTTTTTAAAGCGACAATCCAAGCGCTTTGTTGTTGTTGTTGTTTGTTACTGTAGCCAGGTCCCCCTCTGGGTTATTACCTTTATCTCTTCCGGCACTAACCACCGCAGCAGTCGGGGATTCCTCTTGGGCTCCGGTGGGGAGGATGAGGTGCAGGGCAGCTGAGGGGAAGAGAAGCGGCTGCATCTAGGGCAATCGCGTCGCCGGTGGCTAATGTAGCAGGCGTCGCCATCTTGCGCAAGGTTCACGCATGTGCAGGGCGGTGGCCATGTCAGGTTGTGCAGGCGCAATGCGCAGGGCGCACGCGGCGGCCCATAGAGAAAGGTTTAGCAGGGAACTACAAGTCCCATGAGCCTGAGGAGCCTGAGACGTGAGGCATGGCAGCCAATCGCACGACAGGATTCCGCTGGAGACAGTGGTAACAGTTTGGAACGCTGCAAGGTTGAGGCAGTTGATGCTGAGAGATAGAGAGGGGTGGAGATGCATATGCAGGGGTCAGTGACCATCTGCATTAGGTCAGTATACCCTAAGGCCCTGAGTCACCTCCAGCTTGTGGTTGCTGTAGGGACAGCCCTTTGTGTAGGGACCTTGCCTGTAGTATTCAGTAACAGTCAGGGACAAAGCTGCTGAAGCTGAGTAATCTGATATTCCTACTCTGGGACCAGACTATTGAACTGCCATCCGGCCAACCTCTTCTGTGCAGTTCAGGATCTCACTGAGGACCTCGTGGAGGGGCGGATCCTTTTTGAAGTAGTCAGCGTGTCCGGGTGCTGGAGCGCCTGGCAGGTATTTCATAAATGCACCAACATACCGGTACCTTACAGGAGCTGAACACGCCTTGGGTTGGGTTGTTTGGGGACACTCAAAGGTTAAGTGACCAAGGGACTGGGTCGGTACATTGGACACAGTGTGGGAATACACGGTGGTGGGTCAACGCTTGAGGGGAAGGGTTATGGTTAACCGTGTTGATTATTATTCATGTGCATTCTGTGTGACACCTGCAGTAAAGGTTATCAAATTAATCTAAGAGCTGTTGTTACTATTTCCTGTCTGGGGTTATCTCATAGTATTGGGATCCTGAGCAGGTGGAGGCGCTGCCAATTAATATATTCATTGCCCCAGGCTCCCAGTGGCGGAGGCTCAGATCTCTGTGAGCCTACAGGTATATGCAGCATTAGTAGACCCGTCTTGGCAAAAAAGAAAGAGGGTCACATAACATTTTTTTTTTGTTTTTTTTTTTAACATAGAATTGAAGCAAGGGGGTCTCCAGAGCTGAAGACCATTCATTACAGCTCCGGGAACCACCTGCTTCTGTTGATACCTCCATAGGGGTGCCGTTAGCTGCTCCACTTGGCTACCAGGGTTCACACTATGGCGGTGTTTCAAAGCTCCTGCGCCGTGCTGGCCAATAGGAAGCCGTGACATCATCAGGTTTAGCTTTCTGCTTGCCCACGTGACACAGCTAGCTCAGCCGGAACAGCTACCGGCACCCCTACAGAGGTAAGTATCTTCGGAAGCAGGGTGTCCCTAGAGCTGAAATTAATGGGGTTCAGCTATGGAGACCTCCCTGCTTCAATCCTGTTTTAAAAAGCACTTGGACTGCTTCTTTCAGTTGTGTACTGAAAAAAAAATAGACCAGTAAGTAAACATCATAATATTTAATCCGGTATCCTTTGTGTTTTCTGGTGAACGGGAAGTGTCATATTACAGCCATAGGAAAAAGGGTATGTTTGGTGGGAAGCAGGTAGACAACCCATGCAGGGGTGGCCTTAGGGTTCTCGGGGCCCCGGGGATGAGTCATTGGGGGCCCCTTAGAGGTTTGAATTTGATGACCAATTAGAAAGTAGGACATTACTAATTTAAATGTCATTTCACCCTGTCAATGAAGTCACAATGAAAGTATCATCATACACTCAGTGTAATCAATATTTACACTATTACAACTGGAGTTGACTATTACAATTTACACAATAAATGTAACATTATATCAACACTGCACTCTAAAAGTTATTTAGTTATATTGTTAGGTGTTACTTGAAACCCATATTCACTTCTTCATCCAATAAAATAATAGCAAAATGTGGGGGTAGAATTGTCATTAGACATTTGCATTTTATTAATTACTTTGAGACCTCTTCTTGCGTGTCCTTTAGGTGATATAAGAGTTTTAACTATTACGTGTCCGGTAGGATAAAAAGGAGCTCTCTCGCCAGAGCCCATTACGGTCTAAATGTTGCCATAGCAACTTAAGAATATCATAATTTTTTTAAATACTTTGAAACGTGTAATTTTATTATTTTAGTTTTTTGACGGTTTAAGATTTTTTTTCAGGTGTACAGAAATTAAGGGAAAATATATAAACAGACACTCTTAAACTGTTAACTATATTACAAATAAAATTAAAGCAATGTGCTTAAAAAAAAGACTGCATGTAATGAAAAAATGAAATCGACCATAAATGTATATTTGATCTATTAATTAAAGTACAAAATGGCGAAGGAAAATGGTAAAATGCTACCTAGAGAGAGTAAATAATAGAACCAGTGACAGATTTTTTTTTTAAAGGCCGGCTACACCATACTGCCAAACCATCTGAAACGGAGATAGGAAATGTATGAGATCTCTTCCTCTTCCACTGACACACAATTTATTTTCAGGGAGAATGTAAAAAATGTATACATTTTTGAGCAAATTTTAAGTGTGTCCTACATAAATAGAGGATGTGGCCGGTATGGACTACACCCCAAAAAAATTCTTCTCTTGATCTTTATTTTAGTTTGTGTTGGGTAGAATGTACAGTACCTGTCGTGCAGCATATTTTACCAGCACTCATACGTATGGTATGTATATTGCCCACAAACACCCGTTGTGCGTTCATTTGTAGGGCACTCATTGAATATAATAGACTGTTGCTTCGCTGGTTTTAAAATAAACTTTATTTATCTAGGAGTAGATCAGAGAGCTGCCATGTTTCCTTCTTGGTGGTGCAGTTTATGATCTGGAGAAGTTCAAACTGTGAAAGACATCAATGTAATTTCACATAACTTTCAGCTTTTTTGTACACAATCTTTCTAAAGTATCTTGCAGGATATAGACTACATCCGACACTACATTCAGCACTTCTAAAGAAACCCAGTCTTAAAGCAGCAATCCCAGATGTTTGTTTTCTCCCCCCGCAACCCCCCTTCGAAATTGATTCTCAGAAAGATATGGAGTGCACTCCAAGAAAAAAAGTGTTATAATGTTAATGTATCCCTCCCTGCCTGGCTTCTAGGGAGATTACATTGGTATGTTATGTATGGCTACTCCCATGGGTTACCTTGGCTCAGGGGCTGGATTCAGGCGGCTGGGCGATGAGGTAGCAAGGTGTAATAATGGGCATCGGGAACTTTTGTAGCACAGCAGTCATTTATTCATCTCACCAAGCACAGGGGCCGCTCATACACATTTCGACATATTTTCTATCAGACACATGAATATGGTTTTGCCATTAGTGCCCTCTCTCAACACTCGAATGGAGGTACATTTATTTAGTTGCTTTACGTAGACTCTGGAGCGGCTGGGTAAGTGGTGCAATCCGGTAACACAGCAGCTACCGGACACTTCCCAATAGGGGGAAGAGAATGAGCTCCATTGTTGGAATCACTGGAGGTCAGACAAGTTACGATAGCAACTGCTCAAGCCGCATCACTCGGGCCCTCAGGTTCCACCAATGGCGGTTCCTCAATCACTTCTAGGATAGCATTTCCTTTTGGCGGTCCCGTTGAAAGGGTCTATAGAGGCATCTCGCCAACCGTAGGGATAGGTACAAGGCTCCTCCTGGACATCAACATATAAAACAAGCAACTTGTAGGAACTCTGTCTCTCCTTTGGTAATGACGAAAACCCCACCGGGATGTCAAATCACACTAGCTGTGTAGTACTGGTAACAGCCACCATCTCACCAAAGCCGCAGTGAAATAGTCCAGTACACAAAATCATGATAGTGAGAGATATGGTCACTCCCCGTTCCACAAGCTTCTGTCTCCCTTTAAAGCTGCAGTTCAAGCTCCCGTTGTTTTGTTTTTTGTAGTTTTTTTTTTTACACTTTAATAGTTTCATGTGTGCAATCTCTACTTGCCTAAAGAACTGCATAGCTGCCGGTCAATTTGTTCTCCGTCTATTGATCGGCAAAGTTTGGCGACATCTTTAGATCTGGGGAATGTAAATGGTTGCTATAGGAACAAACATGCTTGTTAAAATAGAATACAAGAAAATTGGTCTTTCAAAGTTGATTTTTTTTAAAACAGAAAATGCTAAAAGTGTTTTTTTCTTATTACAGAACTGATTTATTAAAAAAAAAAAACACACATGCAGGATATTGCTTGAACTGCAGCTTTAACACTCAGTCCCTCCCCTAACAAGCCGGCAGGATCTGGGCTTGGCCCATATTGATCTGTACCTCCAGACTATTGCTGGAGAGCCTGGAGCGGAGGGCGTGGCCGCACAGTAAGCACCACTAGTCAAGGTCTCCACACATCATTGTCACCATGCATCCTTGCTTCTTTGTTGGTAAACTCTGTCCCTCTTGTCTTGGTGGAAAACTCTGTCCGTAGTAGCTTGAGTAAAACAAATTCTGCTAGCAAGTGGTTGAGCTCACCAAGATTTTGCTGTACTGAGGCTCTCAGCCCTAAGTGGACTTCGTTTTGATCAACAGTCACTTATGTCCCGTGTTCTCACAATTTTCTCAAGGGTGCCATTTTGGCTCTGTAGTAGGCAAGTAACATTGGAGCATGGACCGCCACTATTTTTAATTTACCACTCTTCTATTCAGGATTGATTGGAATTTTAACTTTGTATATTGGGAAAGCTTCACAATACATAGACCAAATAAAACAAACTCTTCGCCCTAAAAGTTCCAAAATGGGCAAAACATAGACTTTCTTTCTCTTGCTTGCCCAGCCCTATGCTGGGTGCTAAATGTAACCCTCCTTACCTGACTTCTAGGGAGATTACATTGGTATGTTATGTGTGGGTACTCCGCATGGGTTTCCTTGGCTTGAGCTACATTCAGGCGGCTGGGTGATAAAGTAGGAAGGTTGTAGAATAATGGGCACCAGGAACTTTTGTAGTACAACAGTCATTTATTCATGTCCCCAAGCACAAGGACCACTCATACATATTTCGATGGCAATGCACATGTATTTTCTATCTATGAATATGGTTCTTCCAATAATGCCCACTCTTAACACTCAAATGGAGGTACATTTACTTAGTTGCTCTACGTAGATGTGGGACCCAACCCCCTTCCCCCCACCCCTCCTGTTTCAGAATATCATTGGCATTAATCCGATTTCACTCCCTACGGGGGAGTCCTGGCGGGTCTTTCTCACTTGACCTGATACCTTTGGCCTGTTTGGGAACTGTCACTTCCATACAGGTGGATGAGGAATATTAGTGCAGATCTGCGGTTAAAGCAAATCTGCCGACACCCTGGAGCCCTTTCCAAAGGCCTTCTGTGGTGTGACGTATTCCCTTTCAAGTAATATTCAGAACTCTATTCCTTCTTTTGGGGATCCTTGCTTAAATGGTACTGTACAATGGTACAACATAATAAACGGGGGGAGGGGGAGCTAGTCTGTGCTATTACTTATCTACTCTACCCGAGGCTCCTCTCCTCTTGCCCTCCTGGAACCTAGCCTTTTGCATTTTCTCCTCCCCTTGTATACTCTCTTATGTCATGATACCATGACAACACTGGGTGGGGCCCGGTACACACTAACCATACAATTTAACCCTTTAGAGAGGGGTTACATTAATAATAAAGACAATGTACTTTGAAAAGGTGTGCTGGTACAGAGAGGATTCCTACACAGACCCTTAACCCAAAATATGCAAAAATACAAAATAGTCCCAGAAAACAATCAAATAGAAAATGCAAAAAGTTTTATTAAAGGAACAAAAAAGCAGCAATGGTCAGTCCAATACAGGACACAATTGAAAAGATATCACAATACACAGCAATTACATTTGTCTGCAAAATGTTTTGAAGAGCAAGTGGCGTAGGTTATCCTAACCCCTAATGCTTCCAAAGATCTGCATCTACGCCTGGAGCAGACAATTGCAATATACACAAACAAATGCTGTTTATAGATCAGCATAGCCTACCATGTCTTAAAGTGGCAGTAAAAGTATGGATGACTGTTGTATACGAAGATGAAACAAACAGCAAATACAATGAATAAAATCCAATGACATATATATATATATATATATATATATATGTATCAGTACCGTGTTGGCCGAGCTTTAATAATCTAAAAAGAATAGACGATACCATTCTGTGGCTATGAATCTGCATCGCCACAGCATCACAAGCGGAACCAGAGATAGTCCTGTCGGCGAACATTTCTCTGACTCTGGCCACAAGATGAACGATCTGAAGGTGGCCATACTCAAAGGTAATCTTAGAACACCGAAAGAGAGACGGCTGCATGAATACAAATTTATGCAACTGTTCGGGACACTTAGCGATGTCCTAAATCGAGACCGAAATTTTATGAGTCATTACTGACATAAGAACTCTCGGCCCGGGGGCGACGACCGGGCGGAGGACAGAGGCACGGAGCGCGAAAAGGGGGGGGGGGGGGGGGGGTGGGGAAGGAGAGATAGAAGAGTATGATGGGGAGAGAGGGAGAGAGAGAGAGAGAGAGGAGAGAGAGATAGAGATGAGATGAGAGAAGGGGAGCGGGAGAGAGAGATGAGAGAGGTAGAGGCGATGAGAGAGAGAGAGAGAGAGAGAAGCGAGATGAGAGAGAGAGAGAGAAGGGAGAGAGACGAGAGAGAGAGAGAATAGATAGATCTATGATTATATAAATTGTGTGGGTGGTGTTGTGTATATATAGTATATATATATATTATATAAGATATATTAAATAATATATATAAATTAGTAATATATATATATTCCCAAACAATGTATATATATAAAAGCACATGTATTTAGTTTTTATCGTTATTTGTGAAGCGCAGAAATTTTATTTATTTATTTATTTTATTTATAAAATGTTTTACCAGGAAGTAATACATTGAGAGTTACCTCTCATTTTCAAGTATGTCCTGGACATAGTTAATATGACAAATAATACATGGTTACAAATACAGTTACATAAATGAACAGGGTATACATTATATACCACAGCGCGATACAATGGGGTACAGAGTTATGTATATTACAAAAACATGAACAGTTACATATAGGTGAGGACAAACATGCACAGATACAAAGAGGTAATAAAGTGTGTTTGTGTGTATAGAAAAAAAATTCCCGGGCGCCTAAAATGTTATCCTTGGGTTTTGTGATGCTGAGTGAGCCGTCAGTCACTGTACCACATCCCGCCCGATCCTGATTTACTAGCGCGACATCAAAGCAGGAGTCTCAGAGTCTAGTACCGGAGGGGGAGAGAGGGTGAAGGACAGGAGAGTGAGCTGCCGAGGTGCGTGATGGCTGGGGAGAGAGAGATGCAGAGAACTTCAGCACTCTTCCGCCACCTGCTCTCCATGAGGTCTGTGTCAGATAGGGGGGCGGAGTGAGGACCGTGTCATGGAGGTGGGAGGAGCGAGCGAGCGAGGGAGGGGGGGGGTTGAGGAAAGTCACTGAGCGATGGAGGGTAGATGGGATCAGTGGGGGAAAATGGGATCAGTGTGTGTGTCAGTGATACACATGGTGACACAGCCATTAACAAAAACATTTTCTAGCTAGCTCATAAGCTTTAAAAATTTTGTTCACCCCTGATGAAGGTCCCCCATGGGGACCAAAACGTTGGGTTTAGGTGTGATGCAAGCACTAATAACAAATGTTAAAATATTATAGAAAGCTAATAACACTGTGCTTCTGCCTGTTCTGTAAGAGAATATTGAATGTGCCTGTGTTTTGTTGTTGATGCTGCAGCATCAAACAAAGGAGAACGCAGTCCTTAGGTGATTCTGTAAAGTTGTTAAGCCCCTTGTCTCAGACATTGTATAGAGCTGCGACTTGTGCATTGCTGTGCTCTTGAGGAAGTAGGCCATCGGAGTAGGCAGCTGCCAGCAGCCGTGTCCAGTTTGCCTTTGGGCTTAGCTTGAGATAAGCAGCTCAAAACATTGACGCAGCGTTTCAGGGAAGGTGGAGGAGCACAACTACCGTACACTCCCCATCTCTATAATCTCTTGATGCTGTGTATGTGACAAACTCCATTTTGATCAGTTCTGAAATGTGGACTGAGGGAGTTCTTTGAAGTTAGCTTTTCAGAACCCCTATGGCTTCTTGACATGTTGACTTGTTGCTTCTGCCTGTGGTTCAGAGTTAATACTTTTTCAATCGGTGCCTAGTGATTTCGCTCCTAACCGGGATATCCTTTTTGGAATGTAACCCTTCAGAGATACAAAATTCCACCTAGTGCTGCTGGTATGGTTCAGATTTAGAAAAACGTGCTCTGGGACACCATTTATTATGTTTTAAGCATGATGGAACAAATGGGTAAGAACATTTCTCTCTTTCTTTTGGTCAAAATACTTGGAGTAGTAGTATATGTTTTGATATGTTTGTTCAGTTAATGTTTGGGTACATGGATAAATCCTTTTTTAGATGTATAGTTTTGTGTAGATTTGTTGGATATGTAGCATTGACTATACAGTATATTCTATGCTTAAGGAAAATGTTCGTCAGGCAAGTGAACAGTAACATGCTGAAGCATACAATAGGTGGATGGATAGATTCGTGTGTTTGTTTACATGTATGTTTTCTATGAAAATAGTCATATATTAATTGTGTATAGGAAAAGAATGGAGAGAACTCCAGTGAGTCCAATGCTGCAGAACCATGTGTTGGTAATTTAGAAACGCTTCCAACCACTGCCAAAGTCACAAGAGAAGGGGTCTCACTGCAGGAAAGTAAGTGGCGGCTACACTCCGGCTGGGACCCGGCATGCAAAGCGCACCGGGGCGCAGTTCGAAGGGATGCCGCCTCTGCTATGCTGTAGTGAAATCTTCCTGCTACAATTGTGAGACCCTTGTGTGCTCTATCCAGGATAAATGCAAATGAATAGAAAAGTGATGAATGGTCACTACTCTCTTGTATTACGCCAAGCTTTTAAGATATAAAATCAGCTTTATTAAGAAAACATGCTGGACATCACAGACAGGAACACTCTGACGCGTTTCATCCCGTCAAATATTTATCAAATATATATATTAATTGTGCTTCATATATGGATAATATTCTGGTGACACTGGTCTACAGAACAGCTTCCAAGTGCTCTGTGGTTTCACTGAAATGTATGAGTTTCTTCCTATCTCAGACCACTCACAACCTGAATAAAATGGCTCTTGAAAATAAAACCAATTTAAAAACATATTTTAAAATCTAGAAAAATGGACTTCAGAAAAGTGTTTATACTTTGATTTATACTGTATATTTGGGAAATTAACCTTAATGTAAAGTGTGTTCTAGCATTGCATTTTAGCATCTAATTGGTCTTGGTAACTGGGGATATACCACAAGGAGAGAATGATAAAGAATGTTAATCCCAGCGCTTGTGATTGGTGGACGAGCCTGTTGGTATTTTGAGTGCTATGTGAAATGTACTGTACATCGCTGAATAGAACTGCCTGAGTTGGAACACTCTATTTTTGTTTAGAATTACATGCGGTTGTGTTGCAAAGGAGTCTTCTAAAAGAGAAACAGGGCTACACAACAACACCACCACATTGATTACAGATTCCCTCCTTACATTTTATTCAGCCCCTGCATATAAAAATAATAGGATCACATAAAGCATACTACTTATCTTCCACTTTTTCATCAAGCATACAGTACCAAGTTTTTTGTTATGATTATTTGTCATAAAATTGTATTTGTTTTATATGGTAAAACATTAACTGTCTCCGCCAATGTAGACTTTGGGCAATTGTGTATATGCACAATGGTACACCTGTATTTAATTGTATTTGTATAGGGAGGTAAGGTACAAAATGATAAACCCTCTACAAACCAAAAATATGGCATACATGTTACTATTGTGTAAATCAGTCTACAAGTGTTATTTCACACAGCAAAACGGATAGACCTACTGTACGGGCAGATGTATTAATTGCTTGTATAAACACCAATACACAGAACGCGGGCCATCAGCACTATTGTGATGTTATTCTCTTTCACATATGAAAAGAAGCCACTAGCTGTGATTATGTTAGCCAAGAACATATTGCATTTAATGAAAACCACAAGGCATAACGTGAGCGGCTTTTGTCTATGACCCTGGTGAATTGGATGCACTATTGTAATGTATGTGCATCAGTGATTTATGCCTGCGTAGGCTGGAACCTCTCTGGCAATTAAATGTATGTGTTCTGACCAGTGCAATATTATTTGGAGAGGGTCATAAGTAAAGCAAGTGTGCACCTTTTGCCAGAGCACTCTACTAGATATGGGCTGTTCAACTGATGCATCACATGGACCAAATCCTGCCATCTTACTTCTGGTCCTAGTCTTGGTCTTTAATGCCCCTTGGAATCCAGTCGAGTACTATCTTTGTCCAACAATGGTAATTTCTTCTTGCGATATGTCTGGCCCTCTGCCATTTTAATTTCTCCCCCCTTGTGATGATGTCTGACTTTTGTTTGCTCTCAACCCCATTCATGCTTTTTTTTGTCTCTTCAGGTAATACCACGCACACAGCTCTCCATATTTCTTTGAGTTGTAGTACATATATTTTAAAATCCTTGCAAAATGTTGGTACAGTATTCATTTGGACGTCTTTAAATGCATCCAAAACTATATTACAATGCTCTTGTGGCCCTTCTACTCCACGAGGATTTACCTCCACATAGTGCTATAAGGAAACGGGTGGCCATATTATATTTAGTTAGTTTTCATAGATTCAATTACAAACCTGTTAACACTGAAGTATGGTGAACATTGTTGTTTTATTTAGTTTGCTGCTGCTTCATTGGTTGTCAGCGGTGCACAAACTCCCTGCGCCCCCCTTACCTGCTGTCACTTCGGTCGCGCCCCCCCCCCTAATGATGCGTCAAATGACGCTGCGGGGTCTTGTGACCCGCGGTGTCATTTGCCGTCACATGTCCATGGTAACGGGCGTCATTTGAAGCCGCATTGCCATGGAGTTGCGTGGACAAGAAGCCGGTAAGTAAATTTACAGAGTCCTCGCGCTCTTAGTGCGGGGCCTCTGTAACCGCCGTGCGGCCCGCGCCCCCCAATAAAGTCTTGCGCCCCCCAGTTTGCGCACTGCTGGGTTAAGTGATACTGTATGTGTAGGCAGAAGTGGTGCAAAGGAATCACTTTGTCAACCTGTTTTGAACAAGACCCAAAATACATTTGCAAGAAAACACCCTTTGTTTGAACATTCAGTTCCTCTGAAACAATGGAATTTGTGCAATGAATTGATAGTGATAGATACTTCAAGGGCCACCCAAAATAATCCTGCATAGATGCCCAAAAAGCTACAGTAACTATCTGTTTATTTTCCAAGTCTGTTGTGCGTTGCTGTGTGTAAATAGCAGCATGTGAACCCCTGCTGCTATTATACAGTATGTGTTGGGCGAGCCTGCCAAATATAATGGGCTCTAGAAAGTTTTTGCTTTTCTTCTATTAGTCTAATTTTTATTTTCACTCTAGCACCAACACCATTCTAAATGTGTATAATTGTATCACTGATGAATATAATGTATATGCTCAGGCAAATGTCATGTAAAATATGGATACAAAAAAGACACAGCGCACAACGCTCATAGTGCATTACAAGGTATTATTGACATATATAATAAATGGGTGAGTAATGTGCGTACATCAAATGCAATAATTACGAGCAGTTTCGGGATATTTTACCCAACGCCTCCGGAGACCAGAATAGATGTCCTTGCAGGAGTGATGCTGCTGTCCTCGATATTGCAGGGTCCTATTGAAATTGGTGTACAACCTCTGCTGTTCCTTGCTCCCCTAAGCACAGGTAGGTTGGGAGATGCTGATTCCTGCAGTGCTTCAGCAGGGCAGTCTTTTGGCATCAGCTGGGCGCCAGCACTCTCCTCCGTGTGAAGCGCTTCCTGGATCGTGACGTCACCACGGGGGTTTTTGGCGCCGCTCACAGACAGTCAAAGTCGCGTACTGGGGTGCTAGTATGAGGCTAGAACACTGGTAAACCTTGTCCTACGCGTTTCGAAACGGAACGTTTCTTCTTCAGGGACTAATATTGAGTGGATTCAGATAGAAGCTATATATCCCGCGATCGTGCCTCATTGGTTAAACCCTTAGTTCTATTGTCCAATTGGGAACCAGCGGGGGCGGGGTTAAAGTCCCGAACACATACGTCACTAGCTATGATTAACAAATGCAAAAAAACTCTGAACAAACTTTATTAACAAAAACACTGTTAACCAAGACGCAGTTGATGGGCTAAAACAAAGAAAAAAGTGTTAATTACATAATAAATACACATAAAATCAATAATATCATTGCCCTAGGGACCTAAATAATAGGTAGTGAAGTTTAGGATATATAAGAAGCATAAAGGTATTCGGAAGGTGAACAGCAGAATAAAATGTAATTAAAATGGTAAAAATGATTACAAAATCTAGAGGCATATTTTAAAGTATAATAAAAGGACATAATATGATATATATGTTTAGTTTAACTTAAAAAAGTTACTTATGATAAATGATTAATACAGAGACCAAATATCTATGTCCTCGTTTAAACCTCCTGGATACAAGGTGTTTAATTTATGTATCCAGAAGGTTTCTTGCCTGGATAATTCCTTAACCCTGTCCCCCCCTCTCCTATTCTTTGGAATATGTTTAATCCCTTTAAAAAGGAGGGTTGAGGGATCACTGTTATGGCATATAGCATAGTGTTTAGAGAGACTGTGTTTCATGAACCCCAGTTTAATGTTCCTCAAATGTTCTAAAATACGTACTTTTAGAGCACGTTTTGTACGTCCCACATAGAAAAGACCACAGGGGCATTCTAATAAATACACTACATGGTCAGTGTTACAAAGAATAAAATCATTAATATTAATAGTATCACCATTTGGGCATTTAAAAGTTTTTTTATCAGGATGCATGTGTTTGCAAACAGAGCATCTCCCACATTTGAAATTCCCAGTTGGTTTATTATTCAACCATTGCCTTTCCCCACTGGATTGTTCTTTTAATTTAATATCACTAGGGGATAGCATATTTTTTAAATTCTTAGCCTTCCTATAAATAAATTTAGGGAATTTCGAAAGGTGGGTGCCCAAAAACGGATCGTTTGAAAGGATTGACCAATGTTTTTGTATAGTTTTCTCAATCCTATCTGTCATTGAGTTAAAATTTGTAATAAAAGATACATTGCACTTGCCCTCATCTAAGGATTTTTTAGCTTTTTTATCTCTTTTTATTAGCATGGATTTCCTATCTATTTTTCTTATTTTCTCCAGATCCCCTTTTAATTTTTCCAGACGGATATCCATCATCCCCAGTGGCCAGTATTATAGATTAAAGAAAAACTGCAGCACTGTAGAAGATTTTGAGGATCAGGCCAAAGATTTAACATCTAAATTCTTGGAGAGGGGATACCGTCTGGAAAAATTAAAAGTGGATATGGCGAAAATAAAAGAAAAATAGATAGGAAATCCATGCTAATAAAAAGAGATAAAAAGCCTAAAAAATCCTTAGATGAGGGCAAGTGCAATGATCTTTATTACAAATGTTAACTCAATGACGATAGGATTGAGAAAACTATACAAAAACAATGGTCAATCCCTTCAACACGACCGTTTTTGGGCACCCACCTTTCGAAATTCCCTCAATTTATATAGGAAGGCTAAGAATTTAAAAATATGCTATCCCCTAGTGATATTAATTAAAAGAAAAATCCAGTGGGGAAAAGGCAATGGTTTGAATAATAAACCAACGGGGAATTCAAATGTGGGAGATGCACTGATTGCAAAAAACACATGCATCCTGATAAAAAAACTTTTAAATGCCCAAATGGTTACTATTAATATTAATTTTATTTTTGTAACATGACCATGTAGTGTATTATTAGAATGCCCCTGTGGTCTTTTCATGTGGGACGTACAAAACGTGCTCTAAAGTAGTTTTTAGAACATTTGAGAGACATTAAACTGGGGTTCACGAAACACCAGCCTCTCTAAACACTATGATATGCCATAACAGTGATCCCTCAACCCTCCTTTTTAAAGGGATTACATATTCCAAAGAATAAGGGATGAGGGGGGGACAGGGGTTTAAGGAATTATCCAGGCAGAAAGAAACCTTCTGGATACATTAAATTAAACACCTTGTATCCAGGAGAGTTTAAACGAGGGACATAGATATTTGGTCTCTGTTATAATCATTTATCATAAGTACTTTTTTAAGTTAAACTAAACATATATATAATATTATGTCCTTTATTATACTTTAAAATATGCTCTAGATTTGTAATCATTTTACCATTTTAATTACATTTTATCGGCTTGTTCACCTTCCGAATACCTTTATGCTTCTATATCCTAAACTTCCACTACCTATATTTAGGTCCCTAGGGCAATGATATATTGATTTTTGTGTATTATAGTAATTAACACTTTTTTCTTGTTTTGCCCATCAATGCGTCTTGGTTAACAGTGTTGTTGTTGAATAAAGTTTGTTCAGAGTTTTCTTGCATTGGAATCAGCTAGTGAGTTATGTGCTGGAGGCTTAACCCCGACCCGCTGGTTCCCAATTGGACAATAGAACTAGGTTGGAAAACAATGAGGCACGATGACGGGATATATAGCTTCTATCGAATCCACATCAATATTAGTCCCTGAAGAAGAAGAAGTCCGTTTCGAAACGCGTAGTTTAGGACAAGGTTTACCAGTGTTCTAGCCTCATACTAGCACCCCCGTACGCGACTTTGACTGTCTGGGGAGCGCCAAAAACCCCCGTGGTGGCGCGTCACGATCCCAGGAGCGCTTCACACGGAAGGAGAGTGTGAGCGCCAGTGATGCAACAAGGATGCCTGCTAGAAGCACTGCAGGGATCAGAATCTCCCAGCCTACCTGTGCTTAGGGGAGCAAGGAACAGCAGAGGTTGTACACCAATTTCAATAGGACCCTGCAATATCGAGGACAGCAGCATCACTCCTGCAAGGACATCTATTCTGGTCTCCGGAGGCGTTGGGTAAAATATCCCGAAACTGCTCGTAATTATTGCATTTGATGTACGCACATTACTCACCCATTTATTATATATGTCAATAATACCTTGTAATGCACTATGAGCGTTGTGCGCTGTGTCTTTTTTGTATCCATTTGCTAGCTCTAGGGGGATCCTGAGCCCCCCCATTCCATCATAGCTGCAGACGCTCAATTTTAGGTTAAGTTATTTATTTATTTATTTCACTTATCCTTCACTTTATCACGTCACGATTTAGTTTTTGCGCACTATTACTTTTTTGTTCATCATGTAAAATATGTCTGAGAATATGTGAACCAAAGTCTCTTTTAAATCCTGTAGCAAGTATGGAAAATGATGGCAGAAAAACAACCCAGTGAATATGCAAGTAGTGTCTGCAATTATCAAGCGAGCATGTTGCTTATGTAGTCCGCTCATGTATACAAATTTTAATAGGGACTTGGTTAGTCGGTTATAGAGAAGTGGTTATTGTTGTCTACAGTTCAGTATTAAATGAGAAGGAGAGATATATAGGGGCCTATGCAGAGAGCAGCGCTATTTCGAAATTCGCCATTTTTTGGAGAAAATCGCGCAGAAAGCAGCAGAAAATGGCGAGTTCCGAAAAACGCGCCAATTTTTCTTTTCTATTTGTAAAACTCGCCTCGCGGCTGGCGAGAACCTCAATCTCGCCAGTTTTAAAAATATCCGTATGCAGAGAGGCGCGAACGGCATCTAGCGGCTGTTCGCGCCAATAAAATGGCGCGATTGTCTCCGTTTTGCCTCGCCAAAAAAAACTGCCGCTCGCGGCCATTGCAAAGGGAAAAAAAAAGGCGCGAATTTGTTTTAACACATTTCTGAAGCGCGCATCTCGCCAATTTAAACTCGCCACACGCATCCATGTTAAACATAGCAGAATTCGCACTTTTCTGCATATGGAGATTAAAACTCTCCAAAAAAGCTACTTTTTAATAAATTCGCCAATTTTAAAATTCGCTGCTCTCTGCATAGGCCCCATAGTGTGAGGAGTCCTGCTCAAAAATCACATGTGGCTCTATGATCAACTTGTTAATGGAGTGTATAAATGTCCAGATGTTTAGGAGGATGTCCAGTATATCTAGTAAATGCTGATATGGCCTGAGAGGGATATGTGCCTAGTGGTTAGAGTCCATCCTTACACAATTGGTTTAGCCAATTTCTTGGTATTCAGTATAAAAAAAATTATCTCAAAAAATGTGTAATTCCACAAAGTGAAAAGAGCCTGCAATGTAGTAATTAGAGTGATCAATTAGAGTTGCCCGTCATGGATAAATAAAGAGCCACACTGATGAGCAACCAGAACAATTAATAGTACAGATATATAGTGTGAGCATGAAACGCGTAGGTGCGTTCATTTAGTCCTATTGTTGCTGAGCCTGCAATAAGCTAATCTGTTTATTTGTAGTTTGCCTTGGATTTTGTCATCATTACCAAGTTTTGTTGTCATTTGGCGGTGCTCTGCTATATACCAGATCTTTAAATGAGAAGGAGGAATCAGTGGTGGAACTACTGCTGCGGCCGAGTTTATTCGAGCATTTGCCCGGTCTCGGCCGCAGCAGTAACCAGGCGCGCGCCGGGATGTGCCTGGCGCGCGCCGAAGCCGCGGAGGAGCGCCCTCCGATCGGGGCTTTCTCCCTCCGCTCGCCGGGTCCGCCGGGTCCCCCGGAACCCCCTGCCGCCGTCCCCCACATCGCGGGACACCAGGGCTCCCTTGGGGAGCCCTGGACGCACGTGCAGGGGGCGCAGGCACCCGATGACGCGTGACCGTGCGTCGATGACGCGCGGCACGCTGAGGGAGTGCGGCTAGCATGCCGGGGCATCCCCAGGCTTGCGGAGCTAGCCGCACTCAAATAAAATGTGCCGCCTCTGTAGCATAGGTGCAGCCAGTTCAACTCCACCAGGACCCACAACTGTTAGAGGCCCACCCCAGCCTGAACGCCATTTGGTCACTTATTTTAGTAGTCGAAATGGTGTTCGGGCAGATCTACAGGCCCCCAACTCTCTTTCTCGCTCCCAGCCTGCTCTAGCGTAATTTGGTGCCCTTCCAGAGGGATTCAGCCCCGACGGGCCTAACACTGAAGTTAAAACCAGCTTCTGCAAAACGCAGCCTGGCAGGCTCCCCTCTGCTGACAGGCCGAGCATGCACCGCTAGACACATAAGATCCCTGGGAGGGGTTTTAACTTGCACCGGGACCCATAGTCCTATAGTTCCACCCTTGGGAGGAATCTATGTTTTTAATTTATAGAAACGTAGTGCTAGAGCTTTATAACCTTGGTTAGGTCACTTTGTCTGTTTTCGTTACAACACTTGCCTTAAGTGCTCTTGTCCAACGTATACATATGTATGACTCCACACAAATTGGCTGATCCCAGCTATTGATCTGCACACAATAGTTACTGTAGGTCATATATTTAACGTCCATTCAATTGATTAAATCCTTTGTAAATGTCTCTGTACCTTACTTTGACATCTAAAAATATTATTTACTTTTTGCTCCGAATTCTTTGTTTTTCCGTTCAAAATAACTTATTTTCATCAACAAACAGCCAGTTCTGAGAATTTGCCACAATGAAAATTCTGACGTTTTGGCGCTTGTTTTCCAAGGCTAGATGCAAGGTTTTTGTGTTGCTCAGCTTTAATATGGATTTAAATGTATATTAGAAAACACTTGGTATCCATTTGAATGGAGCTGGACTCATCTCCAGCATTAGAACTTTTCTTCACAGTATGTAAATTAGGAGCCTAAATTATATTTTGTGCTTGCAACACCAATATCAAGTTATAAAATAAAAATGTGAAATGTATTTGATTTACAAAGAACATTATGTGAACCTTTTAGGATTGTAATTGAATAACGTATAATAAATGCTTTAAGTGACTAATTACTTAAATGCATTTATTAAAACATATTTAATGTTTAAACCAGGCAGTCTTCCAACAAAAACTGGCAACAAATAGTCATGTTTCCATTGCAAATCAAACCGCTATTAAAAAAAGATATATAATAGGTGAGGTAAAGGGTGGGTGAGGGTAAGAGGTTGTGGAGGGGGAGGAACACAGGGAGTTGAAGGGGGGGACCGAGGGCGGTGAGGGGGGGAAAGATGGATGTTATGCGGTTTCGTCGCGGGTAGTAATGTTGTGCTTGTTTCCCGTCTATCCTCTTTCCTCCGTATTTTTTCCGTTTTTTTTCCTCTTTCTTTTCTTTTTTCTCTTCCTCTCCATCTTTATTTTCTTCGTTTTTTGCCTCTTGCTTCTCTGTGTTTTCCCTGCTGTCTTCTCTCCTCTATTTTTTTCCTCTTTCGTCTATTTTTCAGCGTTTCTTTCTACTTTTTTGTTCATATTTATTCCCGTGTTGTCCTCTTTCTCCGCTTTTTTTCCCTCTTTCTTTTTCCTGGTTGTAACTCTTTCTTCTCTTTGTTCCTCTTTCTTTCTCTTAGTTTTTCCTCATTCTGTCTTCCTTTCCTATTTCGTTTCTTTTGCTAATTTCTTCTCTTTTTTGCCTCGTTCTTCTCAATTTTCTCCTCTTTCTTACTCTTCTTTTCCTCATTTCTTCTCTTTTTTTTCCCTCTTTTCTTCTCTTGTTTTAGGTTCTCCTCTTTTCTCTGTGCGCTTTCTATGTCATTTCTTCTCTTGTTTGTGGTGACGATGATATCCTATGGTGTTTGAAGATAGAGGCGTAGTGGGAATAGAGCTTTGATTGGTGGTAAGATATAGTTGTTATTGTGTTATATGAGAGTTGATGTTTTTAGTCTATCTTTTTCTTATTTGTTTTTTCCATATCTCCACTTCCTTTTGTGGGTAGATATCACTTAAGTTTTACTGTTGTCGCTCTACTTTTTTTTTTTTTTCTATGCGCTTTTTACTCGTTCCCTTTTTCTTCTTTGTCCCCTCGGCTTTATCTCTTTTCTTATTCCTGTGCGCTCTTGCTTTTCCTGTGTACTCTCTCTTTTGTCGTGTTTCCTCGTTTCCTTGCTCCCCCCCCCCCCCTCCTTCAACTCTCTCCCTCCTACACCTCTCTGTCATGATCGGAGTATGAGGGGTTAATGGGATCGGTGTATATGTTGATCTGCATCCCCCTGCTTCAGCAGAATGGCCCCAGGTCTTAGAGGTATTTCCCCAGCAGTCTGTGTTATATTACTATGCGTGTATAAATCATGTCGGGAGTGAAAGGGTTAACCATATTGTGTATATGTGGATCTGCATTTCCCCGCTTCAGCCAAATTGTCCCAGGTCTTAGATGTATTTCCCCAGCATTACTGTGTGTTATTGTATATATCCTGTTATCATGATATGGATATGAGGGGTTAATGGGATCTGTGTATATGTTGATCTGCATTCCCCCACTTCAGCAGAATTAATTGCTATGTTATGTATTAACATGGAGAGAGGGGTTAACTGTGTATTTATCATAATGTAAACCCCATAGAACCATATCTCTGTATGTGTTTGTGCTACAAGGCTGAAATTTGGATATGCTTTGCAATGCAACGAAAACAGGTTGCATACATATTGTTAATCTGATTTAATATATGGGAAATATAGTTATGAGTTATCGCTGTTGTGACTATAACTTTGGATAGGTTTGGAAGCTTGCCAAATGGCCCCTACATGGTATTTCTACAATTGAAAATAAAAATAATTGTACAATCAAAGGAGGCTACTTGAAAGGCTTTGTCTTGGAGAAGTTCCTCAGAGGTGAGAAAAAAGTTGTACATCACGGGAGGTGACTCGCCTCATTGAATGTGCAGACCAGGTCTCACAACTAGGTGATAACCATTTCACCTGTCAAAAGTGACACCCTACACAAAAGACCCCTGCCCAATAAACATTTTTTGCTAGACAGGATGGCAACGAAGGCATCAGGTCATAGTTTTTTATAAATGGGCTGGCCAAGTAGCTACAGGGGAGGGTTGTATTAATGAGGGGCTGGGTTAACCCAGCTTCTTGCGTTACCTGGCAACCTGTGATTGGCACAAGATAATTGTTCACCAATAACTGAACTGCCATGTTAGGAATGGAAGGCCTGCATCTATATAGTTGCTTGCACCCCTTATTCCTGGGTTGCTGGTTGCTTGTCGTGCTTGTTGTGACCTATAACAACTAAGGAGCTGCTATTCGGCTGAATATCTCCTTGTCCAACCCTAGTAAGTGTAAATATTTCTGTAATGTTATTTGCTTTATGTATTGTCTGTTCTGCTCATAGGAAATAAACTCATTCAGTTTACTATATCCTAGTCTTGTTCAATCTGGCCCGTTATTGTATATATTTGCTGTTCTCTCATGACACTCTCTTCCCCCCCTAAACCTCTCTCTCTCCCGCCCATCAGCCCTCTCATCTTCTACTTTACTACTTTTTCCTACACAGGTATATACACTGATAAAAATCAATGACTACAAAAATGTATTGTATTGTATTGTATATCTTTATTTATATAGCGCCATTAATGTACATAGCGCTTCACAGTAGTAATACATCTGGTAAACAAATAAATAACAGATAATATAAATAACTGATCATGGGAATAAGTGCTTTAGACATAAACGTAACATTAAGGAAGAGGAGTCCCTGCCCCGAGGAGCTTACAGTCTAATTGGTAGGTAGGGAGAACGTACAGAGACAGAAGGATCTGAATCCTTTTTTATGAAAAATTTAAAATAAGCCTACATTTAGCCTATAATAGTAATAATCCCCTCAGAACAACTCTGAAGGCCCGAGGCGAAGCCGAGGGACTTTAACCCGGCCAGGGCATTATTGGCCAGTAATGCCCTGTTCTTCGGGGATTATTACTTAAATAAACATTTTTTTTTTTTTGACCTACACGTGCCTGGAGAACTTTAATGCTCTCATACATCCTGCTTGATATCGCCACGCCCCTTTCTCCCTGTACTCATCCTTCCCTTTGTTGTTTCTTTTCTGTACCCATGCACTAAAATTCTAATGAATTTTAAGTTTAAAATTCAAAGACAAAGTGTCAACATCTAGACTTTCTGGGCTGACATACACTACCGACACGCTTTATTACTCTGCGGCCAGATCCGCAAGCCGGGAGATTTCCCGGCTTGCTAGTGGCCGCCCCTCGGCGTGCCGCGCGTCATAGACGCGCAGTCACGCGTCTTCGGGAGCGTGCGCCCCCTGCACGCGCGTCCAGGGGCTCCCCGAGGGAGCCCTGGTGTCCCGCAATCGCGGGACAGCGGCAGGGGGTTCCGGGGGACCCGGCGGACCCGGCAGCGGTAGGGAGAGCGCCCCGATCGGAGGGCGCTCTTCCGCTGCTTCGGCGCGCGCCCGTCACTCTCGGGCGCGCGCCAGGCTACTGCTGCGGCCAAGAACGGGCAAATGCTCGAATAAACTTGGCCGCAGCAGTATGTCAGGCCCGGGCCATGGTGCCTTCGCCCGCTCTGAGGCTGTGGGAAAGTGGGTGCTTTCCCTGGCCATGGTCCCTGGCCATGGTCGACGGGCCGTGGGGGGCGTTCCTAGGGGCATCACAGAGCTGGTTCACCCTAATTGGGCGAACCGCTCACAAGACCTGCGTGTCGCGCCAAGAAATCCGTTTCAACTGATTTCTTGCGCAACGCGCACCCCCTCCCGCCTCCGCCCACGTGCGTCAGCACGGCCTGTGGGCGCGATCAATGCCTTAAGGCAGTCTGATCCCGCCCCTTGTGGACGCCTCAGCGCGGTCTCCCACACCATGGACTCAGCCAGTACCAAAAGCGTACTGCAACTAGTGCAATGTTTCATTTTCTTTAAATGTGCAGACCCTCATAGGACCAAACTGAATTGTCTCATAGATTAAAACTAGGCGATTGATGCCTTTGGAAAAAGTTTCAATATTTTGGAATAATATTTTTACATTTGTTCTTTAAATATTTGTTAAAAAAAAAAAAAATGTATCCTGAAATTAAACACATAAGCAACCAATTAACCGTACTCTAATGATCAGTAAAGCAAATTGTTGTATTGTCTGGGATGTTAGTGGCAGCTGAGAGAGAACCACCGGGCTTTAACATAAACGCCACCGCCATTAGCTCAGTGTGGTCTTATGTGAGACTAAACGTTTAATGAGCTGTCCATGTAAGGCAGCTGGATCCATAATGTATGTTAGACCTCCCAGGAAGGCTCGGTTTGATAGGGTGAGAGTTACACATGAGGGCTCCTAATCTTGCCACAATGCCCCACACACTGACCAGTGGAAGGTAAATCCCAAGGTCAGAAACACTTTTTTGGTCAAAATCATTTTAATGGGATATTTCTACAATTGAAAATAAAAAGCCCCTTACATGCCTGTTGGGCCCCATAACAGACTAGTTTCCACATGCGCTAGCAACTCTGCATTATAACAATGACTTGTTTCAGTGACATTGCCAGGGAGCATTGGGTAACAAATTCAGTGTGCGAGAGGATGTTTTTCTAGAGGGCAGTTACAATACTGTGTAAGCTTAGACCCATGAAGATTAACTGGCTTTCCAAATGCCCCAGTGGTGTGCGCAAGCGACAGATGCTTTACGGTCTGAAATCCCATCATAATTCTCCTAGTTGCTCACAGCCCACGAATGCAGTGTCTCATCATTTAGAAGCGCTTCTTACACTGCTCACCACGGCTGGGAGTGTGAAGGTATGAAGAGAGATGAGGGGTCAGTTCAAGATGCAGGTCTGCTTACTTGGCCCAAACATTGTTTCTTGTTAACAAATGCCTTATCCTTTTTAACTCTGATCACATACTTAAAGCTGTCTGTGCTAACCACAATGTTGGGCATTTTTATAATTTAAGAGATCTCTTTTTGCCCTTCCCAACGCTATTTAAAAAAAAAAAAAGTGTGTGTGTGCAGATACCTGGAATGCGCCGCTCCTCACCTCTGACAAGCCCCGTTGTGTTTGCCTTCCCAGCCTGGGTTCATGCCTGGCTGACGGGCGGCTGATCTGTTAATGATAATGATTAGGATTTAATAGGCTGCAATGCTTCGCGTGTCTACCAGATGGCATAAATTCATGAATTGTAATGCAGTATATATATATATACTGTGCAGTATTGCAGCCAGCGGGAATAAAATGCTTCAATCCCTGCCTGGAAAATACCTCAATGCACTCGGGCAGAAAACAGTCACAAACCTCAATACACCCGGGTATACCCGAATTCGTGGGACTAGCCGAGCTCGAATAAAGTGTGTCGCCAGTGTACAGTATAGTGTTGAAGATTCTTTCTGCATTTAAGCCTCCATCTTGTGCTAACAGACAAATTATATATGTGATTCAGCATTCTTTCAAGAGGTGTTCATGAATGTACCAGCTGACCACATAATCAGTTCTCAATTTTGTACTAACTGAACAATATATATATATATATATATATCTATATACAGTGTTCGACAAACCTATACATTTGCTCGCCCCGGGCGAGTGGATTTAACCCCCGGGCGAGTAAATATTGGCCCAAGCAGCACACGTTTGGTACTAGGTGGCGAGTAGATTTTTTTGTGTGGCGAGTAGATTTTTTGGTGATTTGTCAACCACTGTATATATATATATATATATATATATAACAGTTGTATGGAGGTAGGTGGCACCTCCCCCCAGAGCTCACTCCTCCTCACCTTTTTAACTTGGGAGGTCTTTTCACTTTGCTGCAGGAAAAAGGACCTACTATGGTTCTTTCCCCTCATACAGAGGTAACAGGAAGGGTTCACAGTGTAGTGTAGGACCTGCATTTTTAGTTATACCTTGACGTTTGGTATGCAGGCTTACGACGCTTTGGCCAAAGGGTTTGACTAAAAAAACAAGTTATTATTATTGAAGTATTTAAACTTTATACTTATTACCATATGTTTTGTCAATTGGATGTAGCATTGGGCACCCCTGTCCTTTCTTGGTGTGATTGCTGCTTTTATTACGAAAATATCTAAATTTTGTATGTATTCATATTGTAAAATTGTTGATGTGAAATATAAACGAGCCTCATGATTTTCTGAAAGTGGCATTATGAGTTAGCTGTGATGCCTGTAAATTTGGGATTACTTGTTGAGTCATTGTAACCATATTTTAACGGCTTGATATTGCATTTGCAAAGGAGCCTCATATAATTTTCTTAACTTTATATTATATGGTAAAGACAATACAATGTCTTAGCATGATACCAAAAAAGGACAATATCAGAGGGTCTCGATCATCTGGGAAGCTTGCAATTAATTTTTAGCACCAGGCGTGACTCCAATGTAGTTATAGAATTTCTTCACATTCAGTTTCTGATCAGAAGCATTTTATGTCTAAACCTCCTACATATTCCTTCTGTCTTTATTCCAGTCGCTGCCTCAAAGGGAAACACAGTAATGTGTAAATGAGCAATAAAAGAGGACATCTGCTAGGCGACCATTAGTTTTTCATGACGGGAAGCCTTTCATTGCTCGCACTGACTGATAACCGTACCAGCCATTCGATTGCTGTAGAAGGCAGAATAGACTTTGATCTGTTTGTTTTGTTCGGTGACTGAGGGGGAACAAGTTTTTCATTTCTCATTGGAAGCCAGAGCTGTGAGTATGTTTCAGCGGGACTACTACTACACATGTTCTGGCTACATTTGATAGTTTCAGATGTAGATATTGTGGGAAGGAGCTTTGATTTCAGGAATGTCTATAATGACGCACATTGCCACAGACATTATGTTTCCAGATCCATGAGATCCCCATTTCAATAATCATTTAGCACTGGATCCATCCCCCAGCTGCATTGTTTCAATATTCTGAGATGTGGAGGTTTGGTAGAAAAACTAAATAATGACCCGCTTCTTTATACAAACGTTGGGCCAAGAACCAAAGTCACACAAGACAGCCAACAGCTTTACCGGTGCCAGGACAAGCCTCTACCAGGACCCTATGTTGTTGAGTATGTGGGATGTGTACACTCCCATTGGCAGCCTTGAAAGTCCCTCCCACCCCTTCACATATTCCTCCCCACCCCCTCACGCTGTCCCCACTCTCTCTCACTCTTCCTCGTCTCTCTTTCTCTCCCCCACTTTCCACCCATTATCTCTCTTCTCCCCCTCCCCACCCTTCCTCCATCTTTTGTCCTCCTCTCTACCCTCTCCCTCCCCACAACTTCCCCCCCTTTCTCACACCATTTCTTTCTCTTCCCCTTTCTCTCTCCCACTCCTCCCCCTTTCTTTCTCAACCCACCTCACTCACTCTCTCCTCCTCTAGGTCCTAATGAAGAGCGGGGTCTGGAAATTGGGCCTGACTTAAAGCGAGGCCTAACTTTTTTTTTTCTCTCGGACCAATGGAGCAAGCCCCCACCAGCACCAGGCTAGGGATAAATGTCCCTATGTTTCCCTCCCTCGCCCTGTCCGCAGCCCTGCTCTGAGGATTGTTAGTTGGTGTTAGAGTAGAATGGCATTCTACTGATATCTCCATTTAGAAAAGAAAACCGTATCCATCTTGTATTTTAGAATGCTTTAAACACATGGTGTGGTAAGGTTCATCTTCCATGCACCTATCAAATTGGTCCAAGAACCCAACAAGATGGTTGAGGGGTGAGGGGAAGGATGTTGAAGAGCCCTTCAGCTAAAATCCTTAAACCATTTTGTCTACATATACTTTAGACCAGCATCTGGCCACATGGTTTCTTACAAGAAAGTTACCACCGTATACCTGTTTTTCCCACCAACCTGGGATTGATTTAATCCTGTGAACCTACAACAGTACTGGCAAAAACAACCGGCAGTTCAACCAATTGGTATTCAGAAGCTCGTGAACTGCCGCTCTGCATCTATAGCTCTGACATCTGTCTAACCCATAGGGCTATACTCCTAACCATACACTGTAATTCAATTCAAAAGTACATTTCAAGTAGATGGGCATCTTAGGGTCAAATTTGCTCTAACATCTGAGCTGTGTAAATTGTTTCCCGGGCATTCATGTCTATAGTGCTGTGTGCAAACGTGGATGACTTGCTGAGAAATACCAATAATGTCTGTGGCAGAATGAACAACACTACTTTAAATTGCAGCATTACCAGAATTTCAACTGTGATAGTTGCCGTCACCAATCTAGGTCTGACATTTGTTGCCCTACAAAATAGGTTAACAAAACCGCTGCAGATAAAATGCTGTGAGCCCCTGAGCCTGCGTGTCCTGGTTTTCCCGTGGGATAGAATCCATGTCCTGTTCAGATGTGCAGGGTAACCTTATACATCAAGCATTTTCTGGGAGAATTAGCTGATATATTTTCCTCTCCCTGTGGCAGACTGCGCCCCACTTGTTTCATAGTAACTGTGAAGCAGTCTGCCACCACGTACCTCCTGATTTTCCATGATATGTTCTACCTCTGAAATAGTAACCCTTGCCTGATGAGCCTAAATGAAATGTAATACATTGAGGAGGACTCCCGCTGTGAATGGGCACATGCTGCAGACTTGCAGGTGTTTTAACACTTGGCTCTAGTTCAAGATAGCAGATATAATGGTAAAGGGTGAGCCCAGCACAATTTGACAACATGTTTGCAACCAAGATCTCCTTATACAGTAGTTGTAGTATTAATACTGTACCCCCATGGGTATGTTTGTTCTTCAATGGATTTATAAATCTGACTCGTTCACAAGCAGCACAGTCTTGTGCTAATTAGTTGGACTGTTTACAAGTGGCACACAGCAGTTGCAACGAATCCTTATCCTTGAAAAATCAAAAGGCGCTGGGTGAAACCTAGTTCTCCTATTGCAAAAAATAGTATCATTAACACTAGGACAACTTTACACCCTACATTGCCCTTCTAATGTTTCCTGAGCATCACTTGGCCGGCACCCAAGGGACCCTTATAAGATTCAAGGAATGTCATTATTACTCGTTTTCTAGGGGGGGGGGGAAGAGGATTCACCTTCCCCTCGCCCCCCATCGGAGCCCCCTTTACTTCTGTTAGCGTTACTTACTGCGGGCCTTGCCACGACCACATGATCGGTGCCCTAAACAATAACCAGTGCGCAATTTTGGCACCATACATGCTATTCATTTGCATGGACATAAATAAAACAATTAGATGTCATATTAACACCAACAAAATTGTTATTTGACAGACTGGACCATTTTCAGAAGTATTGGTCATGGACAGCAGGAACGTAAAGAAAACTTACAGGGTGCCAGCGAGGAGCTAGGCGACCACCAGACATCGCAGCATAGACGGGAACAAAAACAGTGTATCCAACCACTCCTTAAATTAAAAGTAACTTTTTCATTTTGTGCCAAAGAATAAAAACAGCGCGCACCGACCGCGAGGGACAATGTTTCAAGCTACATGCCCTTTGTCAGAACCTGAGAGGTGTCTCTCACAGCCAAACGTTTTTTTGTTTGTTTCAAATAGTTTTATTAGATTTTCCAGATTGTAGCACAATAATAACACAAAACAATAATAATAAAATTAATGTTAACACTACTATTAATAATAATAGTAAAAATAGTACCAATGACAATACTAATAACAATAATCAACAGACAATACTATCAAGTGACAATATCGAGTAGTGTTCAATGCAGTACTAAAACATTTTTTTACAAGACGGCCTCCATTTTAAGGAATTAAAGGTGTGCGCGCAAAGTTAGCCACCTGGTACGTCACCGTAGTAACATTGGTGGAAGAATTGGTCCTTTGATTCTGAATGAGGGACGTCATGAATACTGTTTGCGTTCCGTACTGTTGCTAGGCATGCTACAAACATGAAAATAATTAACCATATGAAACATAATCGGATAATATATTACAGTATGAGGTATTTACACTGATATTACAGTATGTCAATAAAGGTCAGTGACGAGAAGGATACAATCAACAATTGATTTATACTAAATTTAGAACATGCCTACGTCAAAAGTATAATTTCTGAATGCTTACGGAAATGTCTGATTCACGAAAATCCAATAACGCCTGTTTTTTGTACATTATCAAAAATACACAAAGATCAAATCAACCCATCTGGTAGAAAGATATTAGCCGGGACTGCTTCACTTTTTCACTATGCAGTGGTCTATCTAGACCGCATACTTGGACCGTTAGTGTGTATGAGGAAATAATATGTAAGATATGCATCACATTTTCTTTCCTACATAAGAGAACTGTGGATTCCAACTGGTGATTCTTCTATAGACACATTAGAGATTAATGGTCTGTATGCACCGAGATGGTATACAATCCTTCTGTAGTGCTATTGATGGGGACCTTAAGTTCAATGTATCTCAGAAAATCCTTCATCCAAGATCTACTATCCATTATTCTCCATCACAGTTTATTTCAGTTGGAAGATACATTCTATATACTGACAATGCGGTGGGACCCCCTGTTTTTGATACTGTACCATTTTCAGGTACAAGATACTTGTTAAAGCAACAGTTCAAGCAATATCTTACATGTGTGTTTTTTTTTTAATAAATCAGTTCTGTACTATGAGAAAATACTTGCAGCATTTAAAAACAAAAATGTTTTAAAGACATTTTCAATGTTTCTAATGTAGGAAGCATTTCCAAAGTGACAGCCCCTTCCCCTTCTGATACTGTAGGCTCTGGCTCTTGAACCCCGCCCTCTCTCTAGCAGTGCACCAATTGTATCTAGTAACTGCCCAGTCAATCATATTCCAGGAACTACATTGCCCACAATGCTGTGTAAGAACTGAAATAAATAACCCCAAGCAAGCGATTGATTTCACGAGAACAGATCGATCTTCATCTTAGCTAATCACTTGTCAGTATGCAGATTGTATTGATGCACATATTGAACTGCAGCTTTAAATCAAATTTCTTACATTTGACGGGCATTGTTAGTTACAGACACTAACACTGTGTTAGGCCTTGCAGCCTTTTTTTGATGCAGAGAAGAGGGTGAAAATGACGTACAGTGGCCCAGAAGTTAATGCACATCAGTAGAAGTAGTACATCTTGTAGATTGTTCCTAACTTTTTCTAATGTCTCTAAATTGCAAGATGATTAACACAAGACTAGACTAGACTAGGTCAAGACTAGAGCAATGTACTTCAATAAGTTATTGAAAATTACACACTTTGCATCAGTTCTGTTTCATAAATACATTTGATCCATATAGACCCTTTGATCACAGAATTATGCATGAAAATACAAAGTGTGGTGGTTAAGCATTTGCTAGATGATTTTTTTTTTAAATCTGTCTGACTTCAAACATGCAGTTTTGTGTTACACAGATGACACCATGTGAGAAGTACTTTAAACCTGCAACCCTGCCTTTCCAATGTGTGTATTTCTTTATATTCTTGCAGCGTTGGAATTGGGGTGTTCTCCGGTGCTGAACTGCATTATTTTTTAGCTCTGGGAACCCACTGTTTCTAGACATCCTTTACCAGTGTGTCTACTCCCTCCAGGAAAAACAAGAAGGCCATCAAATTTTGAAGGTCCCGTGGGCCAATATGAATCCGTAACGTCATAGTTTGCAGCAGTTGGATGGCCATTTAAATCCTCCTAGGAAAAGCTAGTAATTAAAAAACAAGTAACTTTCTTGAGACCTGATGGGATCCCTGGAGCTAAAAATACAGTTTGAATGCTGTAATAAAAATAAATTAATATAGGCACAATAGTTTATGGCCTGGGTGCGCAAAGTGGGGGGCATGCGATTTTCTGGGGGGGCGCAGCCGTTGGAGGCCCCGTGCTTCCCCGAAGGCATTTAAATTAAAAGCCGAGATCGCGTGACGCCTCTGTAAAACTCCCTGACCTCACTTATCCTACCATCCAGTGACGTGTCGTTATGGAAACCCCGCCGCGGGGGTGACGTTGCGTTGCTAAGGCATCGTGACATCACATGACCCCGCCGCGTCATTTGACGCCGAAGACATACAGGAGGCGGGTGGGGGGGGGCACGAGCAGGGGGAGACCAGGCGGGAGGGGCGCAGGATGAAAACTTTGCGCACCCCAAATGTATGGAATGTAATCTTACAAACACAAAACAGGCACAGTGTCATTAATGCCATGTAAAGAATAATTGTAACAGTTTAAATAACACAAGTATGAAAAATGTCCAAAGAAGTAGACACATTTTGTTATTTATCTCACAGCTCGTCTTATAGTGTTGTTTAAAGCGGCAATACTGCAGTTGGCTGCGGTCCCGCTAGAGCGGGGACGTCGCCATCTCTCCAAGTACGAGCGCTGGGTGTCCTGCCTATTCCACAAGCGCGCGGGGGGGGGGGGGGGGGGGGTTGGCGTTGCAGGTAATTTGAGCGCGGTTTAAAGTCTCTTTTTTTTGTTTACGCAAGCACTAAGCGTGGGTGAGCGCACGAGCGCGCACCGCGTGAGTGAGGAAGGGACAATTTCACTTGCCAAAACTAACCTTGGCAAGCACCGCGCGGTCAGCACGCTCAGCGCTAGCATGGCCGCAGCCTTATACTGAAAACTAGTGATTAGCACGGGGAGGAGTGACGATACACACCAACAACATCCCCTCTCCCTCTGTCCTGGAGAGAGGGAGAGCCGGCTGCTGGGGTGGCCTGCGATTGGGGGCCACAAGTAAAGACCCATAGTGGGGTACACGGCCGCAGTTCCGCCTGTTGCCCACCAATGTCGTATAAATCCAGTTCTCTGCAACAAGTAAAGACAAACTGCGACACCTTTGTGTTGTATAACTGGACTTTTAAAGCTTTGGTCTAAAAACAAGAAGTAAATCCAGGACTATTCAAACGGTGACACAATCTTCCCTCCTCGGGTTTATAAACTTTTGGGCGCCACTAATAGACTTATTGGCAAGGGCCGCCAGCAGGGGGGCACAAAGGGTACTGGCATCCCGGGCCCCGTGACTCAGGGGGGCCCGGCCGCCCGGGCCCCCTGTTCGGCCGAGCACCAGTTAATTACATTTTAAAAAAAAAACTTGAAAAAAATGGCGGCGATTCCCGTGGTCCCAGCGCGCATGCGCATGCGCAGGGCAAGCAGGTTGTCCGGCCCGCTCCCCCCAGAAACCCAGCCCCCCACTCTATACCACGTGGGACGGAGGGGGAAGCGCCAAAACCAGAACTCGCGCAACCCAGCCCCTCCTCTCCCCACGTGGGACGGAGGGGGAAGCGCCAAAACCCGCCCCTCGCGCAACCCAACCCAACCCCTCCGCTCCCCACGTAGGATGGAGGGGGAAGTGCCAAAACCAGCCCCGCGCGCAACCCAGCCCCCCCTCACCTGCTCCCAACTTGATACGGAGGGGGAAGCGCCAACCCAGCTTTCCCCGCACGCGCCTCCTGCCCCAGCCCACCTCACCCCCCGCCCC
Organism: Ascaphus truei; assembly: GCA_036426205.1. Classification (NCBI taxonomy): domain Eukaryota; kingdom Metazoa; phylum Chordata; class Amphibia; order Anura; family Ascaphidae; genus Ascaphus; species Ascaphus truei. The sequence continues at coordinate 138,388,536 of CM071570.1, read as the reverse complement.
CAGCCGCCCCCTTCCCGCCCGTGGCAGCTGCCGGGGATATCGGGGGCAGGTGGGGGAAGCGTCTGGCGGCAAGAAAGCAGCACCCACCGGTAAAGGTAAGTCACTCAACCAACCAACATTGTCACCCAGTCACTCACCCACCCAGTCACTCACCCAGTCACTCACTCACCCACCCAGTCACTCACTCACCCACCCAGTCACTCACTCACCCACCCAGTCACTCAC
>CM071570.1:138293674-138388224 GCA_036426205.1 Ascaphus truei | reverse complement strand
GGTCACCCACATCAGTCACTCCCACAGTCACTCACCACACACCAGTCACTCCCCAACACAAGTCACGACCACCCCAGCCATCACACATCACATCACCCCACCCGTCACTCACTCACCCAGTCACTCACTCACCCACCACATCACCATCACCCACCAGTCTATCCTCACCCCCATCACTCCCCACCATCACCCACCCACGATCACTCAGCCCATCACGCACTCAGAGTACCCATCACCACCCCATCACACCAGTCACTCAACCCACCCAGGTCAACTCACCCACCCAGTTGACACAGTCACTCACACCCACCAGTCACTCACACCCAGTCAATCACCTCCACACACATCACCAGTCACTGTACACACCCGCACTCCGACCCAGTCACTACCCACCCACCCAGTCACTCACTCACCAGTCACACTCACCCACCCAGTCATCACCCACCCACCCAGTCACTCACTCCCCACAGTCACTCGTCACCCACACAGTCACTCAGTCACCTCACCAGTCCTCACTCCACCCCCACCCACTCACTCACCCACCAGCTCACTCACCCACACAGTAACCACACAGTCACTAACCCACCAACTTGCGGCACTGCGCGCCCCCAGCACTTACGACTCCGTCGCTCAAGCTCCCAGTTCACTCACGCCCCCCGTCACTCACCGCCCCCAGTCAATGAGCCCCCTGTCACATTCACGCCCCCTGTCAATCAACGCCCCCCACAGTCAATGACGCCCCCTGTCACTCACGCCCCCTGTCACTCACGCCCCCAGTCACTCACGCCCCCAGTCACTCACGCCCCCTGTCACTCACGCCCCCAGTCACTCACGCCCCCAGTCACTCACGCCCCCAGTCACTCACGCCCCCCGTTCACTCAACGCCCCAGTCACTCAGCCCCCAGTCACTCACGCCCCCAGTCACTCACGCCCCCAGTCACTCACGCCCCCAGTCACTCACGCCCCCAGTCACTCACCCACCCAGTCACTCACCCAGTCACTCACTCACCCGGTCACTCACTTCACCACGGTCACTCACTCACTCACAGTCCATCTCACTCACTCACCCAGTCACTCACTCACCCACCCAGTCACTCACTCAAACACCAGCACTACTCCCCCACCCAGTCACTCACCACCCAGTCACTCACTCACCCACCCTGTCACCACTCACCCACCCAGTCACTCACTCACCCACCCAGTCACTCAGTCACCCACCCAGTCACTCAGTAAAAAACCCACCCAGTCACTCAGTCACTCACGCCCCCAGTCACTCAGCCACCAGTCACCACGCCCCAGTCAACTCCGCCCCAGTACTCAGGCCCCAGTCCACTCAGGCCCCCAGTCACTTCCAGGCCCCCATCAGTCAGCAACTCAGGCCCCCAGTCACTCAGACGCCCCCAGTACACTCAGGCCCCCACGTCACTAGGCCCCCAGATCAGCCTAACTCAGGCCCGCACAGGCCAGTCAATCAGGCCACCAGTCACCAGGCCCCCCAGTCAACTCAGGCCCCCAGTCACTCAGGCCCCAGTCACTCAGGCCCCAGTCACTCAGGACGCACGGCCCAGTCACTAACCCGTACAGGCCCCCAGTCACTCAGGCCCCCAGCACTCAGGCAGTAAGCCCCACAGTCACTCAGCAGTCCGCCCCAGTCACTCGGCCCCAGTCACTCAGAGCCCGCCCAGTCCCAGACAATCGGCCCCAGTAACTCCAGGCCCCACGTCACTCAGCCACAGCGGCCCCCAGTCACTTCAGGCCCCGTCCACTCAGGCCCCAGCAATCAGGCCCCAGTTCACTCAGAGCCACAGTCACTCAGGCCCCCAGGCACTCAGGCCCCCAGTCATGGGACCAGTATCAGGCCCCCAGTATCAGCCCCAGTCACAGGCCCCCAGTCACTCAGGCCCCCAGTCAATCAGGCCCCCAGTCACTCAGGCCCCCAGTCACTCAGGCCCCCAGTCACTCAGGCCCCCAGTCACTCAGGCCCCAGTCACTCAGGCCCCCAGTCACTCAGGCCCCCCAGTCACTCAGGCAGCCCAGTCACTCAGGCCCCCAGTCACTCAGGCCCCCAGTCACTCAGGTCCCATACCCAGTCACCTCAGGCCCCAGTCACTCACGCCCCCTGTCACATTCACGGCCCCCGAGTCATTCAGCCCGCCCCCATGTCACTTACGCAGTCGCTCATCTTTTGTTGAAAATATAAAAATAAACAGGTTGCATTGTATGTTTTTTTTCTGTATCACAATAAGAAAACAGTTAAGTAAAGTTGCGCGCTAAAAGTATTTTTTCGTGGGTAGGTGCACTATGGGTTCGGGGGGGGGTGATAGGGTTCAGGGGGGGGTGGTGTGCTATGGGTTCGGGGGGGAGGGGGCCTGCTCTTTCATTTGTCCCGGGCCCCACGATTGCGGTGACGGCCCTGCTTATTGGTGGACTGCTACTTTTAAGGCCCGTAAACTGATAGATCTCTCCTTCAAATCTGCCTTGCTACGAATATATTCGTTTAGGACAATCATCCTAAGAATCAAAATTGTATTCAATATTCTCATGCTTTCTTGGCTGGTTGCTCCTATAGAAGAGATATCATTTTGAACTAGAAAAGTGAGACCAACTGTAAGGGTATTGTAAATGTTTAAGTATTAGGCTAGGGTGTGTTATTTTCTATCTAATTTGTGAGACACATTCACATGTCTCACACAGGTCCTGCAACTGTGCTTTTCAACAAATTGGTCAGCAGAGTCCTGACAATTTTGTGTTGGCATCATTTGTGCTTGCGCAGCTTGCTTCCTGCCGAGTGTAACGTGCAACTTACGTTTTATTGAACAAAGATCAGAAGTTGCCTTTTAACTCATATGGTCTAGTGCTGCTGCAGGAAATGAAAATGAAACATCTGTCGTTCATCTATCTGCTACATTTAAGTATGTGGGGGCTATGTGCAACAGTGTGACTACTAGACATTTCGGAAGATTGCATACCTTATACCCAGCGGTGCGCAAACTGTGGGGCGCGACCCCCAGGGGGGTGGCGAGACTGCCGCGAGGGGGCTGCCGGGGTTTGACGATGCACGGCCCCGCTTCCTTTTCCCTCGAGGTCACTTAAATTAAGTGCCGGGGAGCTGCCAGAGGGCCTCTGTAAACCATACTTACCCGTGGCTCCGGCGGCTTCCTCCACGGCGTCGCCATGGGCAACGCGGCGTCAAAATGACGCTGCGAGGTCATGTGGTGTCACGTTGCTATGGCAACGTGACGTCATTACGCCGGAGCGAGGGTAAGTTGGGGGTTGGAAGGGCGGGAGTGAGGGGACAGCCGCAGGGGGGGCAGGGAAAAAGTTTGCGCCCCACTGCCTTAACCCTTTGAGTGTGCGGGTCCGCGCGCACACGCTTGTATGTCCTGCACAGCGCGGGCCACATGACCGCGATGGCCCTGAACCAGGAAACGGAAGGGGTAGTCACCTTCCATTTCCCTTCACTGCAGGTCGCGTGCTAAGATCCAGGGGGAATGCAGACGGGATCCAAAAGGTTATTTTATTTTGCTGCTGGACCGGGTTCACATGAGAATGTTGCAGATTTTTTTTTTGGGGTGGGGTACCCCGTGCCCATTGTTTGTAGTCGCCGGACACATTAGTAAAAAAAAGGTTTGTGTCAACTGGCACACATACAAACTGCAGATGAGCTCAGGACCCCCCCTTGGTTCTCAAAAGGTGGGGGGGGGGGTGGGGTTGGAAATCTCCATTGAGGGCAGGGGCGTGGAGGAGGAATGCTGCTTTAAAGCAGCGAATAATATACATTCCCCCTTTTGGCGTTTGCTTATTTTTTTATTGTAAAGCATGTGTAAATTCTACATTTCTACTGAGTGGCATCGTTTGTGTGCTACTGTTCTACATCGTTCAAAACTCGTGATTGTGTGCCTAACTAAATGGCTGCCTTTCACATACCCAAATGTTTTTTGACTACACACCCAGTCCGGTTGTATGTGTATAGGTGTTTTGTAAACCCCATTATATTTTAATATTGAATCAAGAAAGTATTATATTTTAACTAAGTTCATTTATCAATTCACATAGGGGGTATATTGTCAAAGTGCTAATATCTCTCAGTTCATCCTCATGATCTCGGTCCAAGACCAGTCCTGTGTAGTACAACATGATACTAATTACATAGGAACCCCTTACCGTGCACACTCTATGTGGAGAATGCACGCAGCTCAAGCGGACATTACTTCACACTTTTCTTTGCTGTGTTGTACTAACCCTAGTGTACCCCTATTTTGGTGGTAGGAAGAGCGGGTGTACAAACCATTCCGTTAGATTCTCAACTGCAGTCCTTAAACCCCTCCAACACGGTCACGATATCCCTGCTCTAGCACAGGTGGCTCAATCCAGGTTTAGTCTTTGACTGTAACCACCTGTGCTGAAGCTGGGATATCTTGGAAACCTGACCGTGTGGAGCAGTGTTTTGGAGAGATCCAAGTCAAGTGTAACTTACTAAAATAGAACTCTTTCTCGCCCACTTTTCCTTGCCCGTCGTGAGTTAAAGCAGCAGTTGGTGCTGCTTAGCCCCAAATGCGATTTTTCCTTTGCTGCTAACAAACAGTTGCTTGAATTCTTTTTTGGTATTTTGCCAATTTCTATTCCCGAGTTACTGTGCACCTAAGTTCATAGCCAGCCAATTGCCATACAGCTAAACAACATCAGAAAAATAGCTTAGCTTCATCATGTAGTCAAAGTACTTTGTCCCAATTGATGGTCTGTACCAGCTTGCCATTTGGGAGTGTCAGTTATTGATGTACAGTACAACTGTATCCATTGGTTCCACATTTATTTGGTTAAGAAAACTAAGTGGAATTTTGAGGAACCTCAACCCCCTCTAATAGCAAACTCTGTAATCAGATGCATTGTAAATTCTCCGTAAGGATACCATTTCAAATGAGCCTTGATAATACAGGGAACCCTTTAGGATTATATTATTTAAAAATATTTTTTACCAGGAAGTAATACATTGAGAGTTACCTCTCATTTTCAAGTATGTCCTGGGCAACAGAGTTAAGACAAAATATACATGGTTACAAATACATTACATAAATGAAAAGGGTATACATTATATACAATACACTGCATGCACAGTTAAAGAAATATTATATTAGGGCGTATGAAAACAGTTACAGACGAGATTAAAATGTGAGACAGCTTCTTAGATTTGCAAAGAAATAAACTGGTGGTGGATGTGAGAGTCTCTGGTAGGTTGTTCCAGTTTTGGGGATGCACGGTAAGAGAAGGATGGACGGCCGGATATCCGGAACTTTGTGAGCCTTGGGACCATGAACAGTCGTTTGGAGTCTCGATCTCAGGTGATAGGTGCTGACATGTGGTAGGGGTGAGGAGCTTGTTCAGATAGCTGGGTGGTAGCGCCCATTAAAGATTTAAAGGCAAGACAGGAAAAGGTGAACTTTGCGCTAGACTCTAGGGTTGACAATCTAGTTCTTTGAGCATTTCGCAGTGATGTGTGTTGTAGTTGCATTGGAGAACAAAACAGACAGATTGACTTGTAGAGGGTGTCAAGTTTGCTAAGGGGGTTTTGAGGAGCCGAGCCATATACTACTGTTTCCATAGTCGTAATTGGCATTAGTCTGCTGTGCGATACGCTTTCGGACCAGGCGAGACTTAGGGAGGAATTGTTCCTGTAAAGTACCCCTAGTTTGGCATAGGTTTGGTTGTCAGGGTATCAAGTGCATTCGAATGTAAAGTGGGAGTCAAACCATAAGCCCAGGTATTTAAAACTAGTGACAGGGGTTAGGGTGGTGATTAGGTTGTTCTAATCTGAAGCTCAGTCGCTGGAAGCTTACAAATTTTGCAGCAGGGGAACACAAGGGTTCCTAGGAACCTGGATGAAAAACACTGTTATAATCCGATTATAGCAAGTTCTGCACTTTGTGCCATTAGATAATAGCCCAGCACTCAGAGGACATTTCTGCGTATAAACATATAACAATTCTGTGAGATGGATGTTTCAGTCCCTGGTTGGACCTTTGTCATCTTGATTCTCACGTTTATATCAAGCCCTCTGGAGTGCGGCTATTCTCTACTTCATACTATGCAGGGAGGCCAATGTGACCTGCAAAGGCATTTGAAATGGCTTCGCCACATTCCCCCTGCCCCCTGGAATCTATCCGCCATCTCCCACTCCCCTCTTTCCTGTCCGGCAGTTGGGCCCAACTTTACATCGTCCCACCTCCCCTTTGGTCCGGGGACCACCTGCCAAGATAAATTAAGTGAGGGGGCGGGGGGTTGTTGAGTGAGGTGGGGGAGTGCAAAGGGAGGTTGTTTGTCCTTTCTCTACTTGACCCCACCCTCATTCTTCCTGACACCCCTCCTGATTGGCTGCTGCTGGTAGTGCAGCCAATCACGATAGAGAAGCTGCCCAGCCAACCACTATTTCCAGAGAGGTAATACGGGAACATACATGTCCAGATTACCTAAAATTTATTAGGGACAGTGTGACCAAATACAGGACAGTCCGGTTCATACCTGGACACCTGGCAACCCTATTTGGGTGAGAGAGGGGGGTTGAGTAGGCAAATGGTTCAAGTGTGAGAGAGGGGGTAAAATTGAAGGAGAGGGGAGAGAGAGAAGGAGAGGAGTGCGGTCAGTAGGACAGTGGCCCACCCAAAAAGTATGCTCATTTAGTGGCACGCCTGAAAAAAATGTTGCACCCTCCTGCTCTATAGGCCATGGAAGAGGATTGCTACTATACTTTCTAAATGGCGTACATTTAACTGTTAAGAAAAGCATAGGCTAAACACTGTGGCAGCATAAATAAACAATAAAGTTCAGCAAATGGTTTCAACTATTTGCTTTATATAATAGATCATTACATGTTTACATAGAAGTGATAGAAAAAGAAAGATGGCCCAGTTAAAACATCTGCATGACTGAAACTAACGAAATCTTTTCAAATCATTGTTGCAAAAATAACTACCAATATTCAAGCTATGAATGCTACCAGTTTATACAACGCAGAGTATAAGCCTCGGCCATGTTACCTGCTGGCGTGCTGAGGCGCGCTGAGGCTCAGGGAAAGCGGGTGCTTTCCCTGGCCTTAGTCAGCGCGCTGTCAGGGGTGTGTCGGGGGCTGGCCAGTGACGTCACGGAGCTGGTTTCCCTCAATGGGCGAACCGCTCACGTGACCGGCCTGCGCGCCGGCAAGCGGGGAAATGTAAAATTCTGGTAAGACCTATGCTTCGCGCACTTGCGGAAGCTGTAGGCGAGCCTACTAAAGGCGCCCTAATTGCGGCTGAGGGGCTCAGTGCTGAGCGGGAGCACGCCTTAGAGCGCTCCGCCAGCAAGCAGCAAACCAAGGACAAGGCATAAGGGAGCTTAATCATGACACATTCCTGTGGCAATGTCATTTTTGTTCAAATGTTTCTTTCTTACAGAAGAATGTGCCTCCTTAGTTTAATTTTCAAGTATGGTGGGTATGTGTTGGCAAGGAGCGCTTAGGGCTACACAAGGCCCATTCGCCTTGTGTAAAATTTTACAAATGATTTCTCGTTTCTTTTGCATTGGAATGTTTAAGTAATAATTGTGCAACCACATTTTCACTTGGTCCCATCATGCCATACAGACGGTTGGAGTGCAGACATGGATTCTGGGTAGAGAACTAAAAATTAGGATACTATTGGAATATACTTTCTATCCATGTTAAAATGAATGTTTGTCTTAACACCCTTGATATAGCAAGCGTGGGATAAAGAAGGCAACACGAGCTATTCCATCCCTTTGCATTCAACAGCTTGAGTTGGTTCAATCATTTGCATTGTGCTAATATGGGCACCTTTTAACATTGGAAAGCTGTGGCATCAAACATTTAAAACTGCAATCTGCCCTGGGATTTTTCTTCCGTATTTTTTTTTTTTCTTTCTTTGACCTAATTAAAAAACAGGCAAGGTCCTCCGGTGCTGAACCGTGCTATTTCTATGCCGGGAGAAACGGGAAACACTGGTTCAAAAAATAAGATATGGTGTACTCTCCAGTGCTTGTGATCCCTACTGGGTGAAAAATATGGCCACAAATCTGGAAGAATCCGTAGCCAATAGGAAGCTGACACCATCATCGGCTCCCTATTGGTCAACATCAACAATCATGCACCAAAAGGTAATTTATCTCGGGAACTTGGGGTCCCATGGTGCTGAAAGTAGTGAGTTTAAGCCGGAAGACGCACGGTTCTAATTATGTTAAAAAACTTATGTATATTATTTTTTTCTTGCCTTGTACTTTAAAGCTGCTGTTCAGTCTTTTTTTTTTTTTACATTATATTTTTTTACTTCAATAGTTTAAGTGGGTCAATCTCTAATTACCTATAGAACTGTATAGTGCAGGTCAATCGTTTCCATGTATTGATAGGTGAAAATTGGTGACATATTAAAAGCTGGGATTTGTTTATATTCTGCTTGTCAGTCAGTGGAAGCTCATGAATATCATGAGCACTCTGCCACTGACAGTGCTAGAGGGAGGGGCAGGGCTGAACAAGGGGTGTGCCAGGGCTTTGTGACAGGACATGAAGGGGCACTGCCTTAGTAAATGCTGTTTTAAAATAGAATACAAGAAAATTGGTCTTTCAAAGTTGTTTTTTAAAAACAGAAAATGCTAAAAGTATTTTTTCTTACCAGAACGATTTATTAAAAAAAACACACAATGCAGGATATTGACTGCGAAGCACTTAAAGACAAATATGTTTTAGGTATTATCAAATGTCCCAGCATAGCACATGGAAATGTTGGAAACAGGTTCCTATTACTTGAAAAACCAGGGAACATTGTGGCACCAACTCTCTACTACCTTAGTTGGGATTCAAAATCTGAATCTGCCGAAGTGTGATGGTTTGCATAGTACCTTTCCCGTGACTGGTCATGGGCTTCCTCCTAGTGACAAAAGAGTATCATTAAATCCTGGGAGGAAATGTCAGTTGGTTATCCTGCTAATAACTCCATTTCATAGTCCTGCTATCAATGACCCATTTGTTTTCTCCAGGTCCCCAGTTGTACCAGATGTTTTATATACACGTGCACCGGTTATTGTCAAAGACTACGGCTGGTATTTATGACAAAGTCTCCAGCTGCAAAGGTGGTGCATAAAAGAAACAAAAAAAACACTTTCTCAAAGAATCCACATATTGCTCGAGTTTTGGAGATGTGAGACTAAGTGACGAAAAACCCCCAAATTAATAGGGGGTTTATTTTTGCAAAGTGGGGCATGCAAACATGGGGTCATTGAACCAAAAGAGGAGAAAATGATTGTAGTGTAGATATTGTTTCCTGAGAAAGCCACTTGGTGAATCGTGTTGGGTCCGGCGATGGGAACAGGGCCAGTGCAATGAGACCGCGTCTGTGACGCAGCGAGAGGAAAACATGAATCCGGAGGTTAACTCGCAGGATGAAAACAGAGGAGAGATTGTTGTGCAGACGGTGGGCTGTAATATTCTGTTCGGGTGCCAATGTTGGATTTTGTGTGAGTTGAATTAGTTTTTTTACATTTTTTGTACACACACATAATAAATACTACAATAGATGGCTTTTTTCCCTTTCTCTCTCTCTTTTCTATGCAGTTGGAGGAAGGACAACTTTGAACAGGGCCATTGAACCATGATCAATTGAATTTGAGTCTGCACTTTTGAGTTTTTTCTACAAACATACTACACTATTTATTTTCCTTTTTTGTTCTATTCCCCCAGCATGGTTTGTGTTCCCACTTTGTGAGAGAAAACGGCGTGCTCTGTCTGAGGAAATGTGGTTAAGGAATGTTGCACCTCAAATATAGGGAAATGTTTAATTAAGGAATAATCCCGAAAGAAGAATAGGGCTAGATATGGCCAGTAATGCCCCTGTTGTGAGGGGTTTATTACTATTTATAGGCTAAATGTAGGCTTAATTTCATAAATAATAGAAACTTTTGTTATAGTATATAGATTTTTTTAAAAATAAAATGGTTAAATAATGAATCCACCATCTATAACACTTAATACTGCATGATTATCTATATACACACTGCCGCCCCCACAAACCGAGTATAATAACAACAGCACAGAGAGCAGGGAGAAACATCACAAACACGAGCAAGAGAGACAACCACACACGACAGCACAGCAACAAAGCACAAGCTCACCATCCGCCACACACACACACACACACGACAAACGACACATTCACACACACACAAAAAACACAAACACACAACCACACAAACACACAAACACAAACAAAAACCAAACCAACAGCTTATACACACAACAACAGCCAGCTCTACACACAACACCACAGACTCAGTCAGCTCTCCACACATACGCAGAGCCAGCTTACACACACCACAGCAGCTCTACACAAAACAACAGCAGCGCTAAACACATCACCGCCAGCTCTACAACACACTGAGCAGGCCTTCTACACACAACACAGCAAAGCTCTACCAGCACACCACAAGCAGCAGCTCTAACACACATACATAGCATGCTCTACACACAAACACATGCCAGCTCAACACACAACACAGCAGCTCAACAACATTACAATGCAACCTGTTTATTTTTATATTTTCAACAAAAGATGAGCGACTGCGTGAGTGACAGGGGGCGTGAGTGACAGGGGGCGTGAGTGACTGGGGGCGTGAGTGACTGGGGGCGTGAGTGACTGGGGGCCGGGGGGGGTGGGGGCCTGCTCCTTTCATTTGTCCCGGGCCCCACGATTTCGGTGACGGCCCTGCTTATTGGTGACTGCTACTTTAAGGCCCGTAAACTGAAGTCTCTCCTTCAAATCTGCCTTGCTCAGAATATATTCGTATAGGACAATCATCCTAAGAATCAAAATTGTATTCAATATTCTCATGCTTTCTTGGCTGGTTGCTCCTATAGAAGAGATATCATTTTGAACTAGAAAAGTGAGACCAACTGTAAGGAGTATTGTAAATGTTTAAGTATAGGGCTGTGTTTTATTTTCTATCTAATTTGTGAGCACATTCACATGTCTCACACAGGCCTGCAACTCTGCTTTTCACCAAATTGGTCCGTCAGAGTCCTGACAATTTTGTGTTGGCATCATTTGCTGCTTGCGCAGCTTTGCTTCCTGCCGAGTGTAAGTGCACTTACGTTTATTGAACAAAGTCAAGAAGTTGCCTTTTAACTCATCATGTCTAAGTGCTGCTGCAGGAAATGAAAATGAAACATCTGTATCATCTTACTGTACATTAACGTATGTGTGGGGCTATGTGCAACAGTGTGACCTACTAGACCATTTCGGAAGACTTGCATACCTTAACCCAGCGGTGCGCAAACTGTGGGGCGCGACCCCCAGGGGGGGTGCGAGACTGCCGACGGGGGGCGCGGGGTTTACAGAGGCCCCGCGCGCTTCCCGAAGGCACTTAAATTAAGTGCCGGGGGAGCTGCAGGGCCTCTGTAAACCATACTTACCCGTGGCTCCGGCGGCTTCCTCCCGGCGTCGCCATGGCAACGCGGCGTCAAAAGCTGCGAGGTCATGTGACGTCACGTTGCTATGGCAACGTGACGTCATTACGCCGGAGCGAGAGAGGTAGTGGGTTGGGCGCGGGAGTGAGGGGACAGCCGGCAGGGGGGCGCAGGGAAAAAAGTTTGCGCCCCCCTGCCTTAACCCTTTGAGTGCTGGCGGGTCCGCAGCACCAGCTTGTCATGTCCTGCACAGCGCGGTCACATGACCGCGATGGCCCTGAACCAGGAAACGGAAGGGGAGTCACCTTCCATTTCCCTTCACTGCAGGTCGCGTGCTACGATCCATGGGAATGCAAGACGGGATCCAAAAGGTTATTTTATTTTGCCTGGACCGAGGTTCACATGAGAATGTTGCAGATTTTTTTTTTGGGGTGGGGTCCCCGTGCCCATGTTTGTAGTCTGCCGGACACATTAGTAAAAAAAAAGGTTTGTGTCAACTGGCACACATACAAACTGCAGATGAGCTCAGGACCCCCCTTGGTTCAAAAGGTGGGGGGGGGGGGGTTGGAATATCTCCATTTGAGGGCAGGGCGGTGGAGGAGGAATGCTGCTTTAAAGCAGTAATAATACTACATTCCCCCTTTTGTGTTTGCTTATTTTTTTATGTAAAGCATGTGTATAATTCTACATTCCTACCTGAGCTGGCAATCGTTTGGTGCTACTGTTCTACATCTGTCAAAACGTGATTGTGTGCCTAACTAAATGGCTGCCTTTCACATACCCAAATGTTTTTGACTAATACACCCATGTCCGTGTTGTATGTGTATAGGTGTTTTGTATACCCCATTATATTTTATATATTGAATCAAGAAAGTATTATATTTTAACTAAGTTCATTTATCAATTCACATAGGGGGTTATATTGTCAACTTGGCTAATATCTCTCAGTATCATCCTCATGATCTCGGTCCAAGACCAGTCCTGTTGTAGTAAACATTGATATTAATACATAGGAACCCCTTACAGTGCACACTCCTATGTGGAGAATGCACGCAGCTCAAGCGGACATTACTTCACACTTTTCTTTGCTGTTGTTGTTACTAACCCTAGTGTACCCCTATTTTGGTAATAGGAAGAGCGGGTGTACAAACAATTCCGTTTAGATTCTCAACTGCAGTCCTTAAACCCCTCCCAACAGGTCACGATATCCCTGCTTCAGCACAGGTGGCTCAATCCAAGGTTTAGTCTTTGACTGAACCACCTGTGCTGAAGCTGGGATATCTTGGAAACCTGACCTGTGTGGAGCAGTGTTTTGGGAGGTATCCAAGTCAATGTGTAATCTACTAAAATAGAACTCTTTCTCGCCCACTTTTCCTTCGCCCGTCGTGATTAAAGCAGCAGTTTGTGCTGCTTAGCCCCAAATGCGATTTTTCCTTATGCTGCTAACAACAGTTGCTTGAATTCGTTTTTTGGTATTTTTGCCAATTTCTATTCCCGAGTTACTGTGCACCTAAGTTCATAGCCCAGCCAATTGCCATACAAGCTAAACAACATCAGAAATAGCTTTAGCTTCATCATGTATCAAAGTACTTTGTCCCAATTTGATCCGGTCTGTACCAGCTTGCCATTTGGGAAGTGTCAGTTATTGATGTACAGTACATACTGTAATCCATTGGTTTCCAACCTTTATTTGGTTAAGAAACCCTAAGTGGAATTTTGAGGAACCCTCAACCCCCTCTAATAGCAACTCTGTAATCAGATGCATTGTAAATTCTCCTGTAATGGATACCATTTTCAAATTGCCTGATAATTACAGGGAACCCTTTAGGGATTTATTTATTTATAAAATATTTTACCAGGAAGTAATACATTGAGAGTTACCTCTCATTTTCAAGTATGTCCTGGGCACAGAGTTAAGACAAATAATACATGGTTACAAATACAGTTACATAAATGAACAGGGTATACATTATATACAATACACTGCATGCACAGTTAAAGAAAATATATATTATGGGCGTATGAAACAGTTACAGACGAGATTAAAATGTGAGACAGCCTTAGATTTGAAAGAAATTAAACTGGTGGTGGATGTGAGAGTCTCTGGTAGGTTGTTCCAGTTTTGGGGTGCACGGTAAGAGAAGGAGGAACGGCCGGATACTTTGTTGAGCCTTGGGACCATGAACAGTCGTTTGGAGTCTGATCTCAGGTGATAGGTGCTGCATGTGGTAGGGGTGAGGAGCTTGTTCAGATAGCTGGGTAGCTTGCCCATAAAGAATTTAAAGGCAAGACAGGAAAGGTGAACTTTGCGCCTAGACTCTAGTGTTGACCAATCTAGTTCTTTGAGCATTTCGCAGTGATGTGTGTTGTAGTTCATTGGAGAACAAAATGACAAATTGAATTGTAGAGGGTGTCAAGTTTGCTAAGGTGGGTTTGAGGAGCCGAGCCATATACTATGTTTCCATAGTCAGTAATTGGCATTAGCATCTGCTGTGCGATACGCTTTCTGACCAGGCGACTTAGGGAGGAATTGTTCCTGTAAAGTACCCCTAGTTTGGCATAGGTCTTGGTTGTCAGGGTATCAATGTGCATTCCGAATGTAAAGTGGGAGTCAAACCATAAGCCCAGGTATTTAAAACTAGTGACAGGGGTTAGGGTGGTGATTAGCGTTGGTTCTAATCTGAAGCTCAGTCGCTGGAAGCTTTACAAATTTTGTCAGGGGAACACAAGGGTTCCTAGGAACCCTGGATGAAAAACACTGTTATAATCAGATATAGCAAGTTCTGCATCTTTGTGCCATTAGATAATAGCCAGCACTCCAGAGGACATGGTATAAACATATAACATTTCTTGTGAGATGGATGTTTCAGTCCCTGGTTGGACCTTTGTCATCTTGATTCTCACGTTTATATCAAGCCCTCTGGAGTGCTGGCTATTCTCTACCTTCATACTATGCAGGGGAGGCCAATGTGACCTGCAACGGCATTTGAAATGGCTTGCGCCCATTCCCCCCTGCCCCCCTTGGAATCTATCCGCCATCTCCCACTCCCCTCTTTCCCTGTCGGCAGTTGGGCCCAACTTTCACATCCGTCCCAGCTCCCCTTTGCCGTGGGACCACCTGCCAAAGATAATTAAGTGAGGGGGCGGGGGGTTGTTGAGTGAGGTGGGGGAGTGCAAAGGGAGGTGTTTGTCATTTCTACTTGACCCCACCCTCATTCTCCTGACACCTCCTCCTGATTGGCTGCTGCTAGGTAGTGCAGCCAATCACGATAGAGGAAGCTGCCCAGCCACCACTATTTCCAGAGAGGTAATACCGGGAACATACATGTCCAGTATTACCTAAAATTTATTACGGGACAGTGTGACCAAATACAGGACAGTCCGGTTCAATACTGGACACCTGGCAACCCTATTTGGGTGAGAGAGGGGGGTTGAGTAGGCAAATGGTTCAGTGTGAGAGAGGGGTAAATTGAAGGAGAGGGGAGAGAGAGAGAGAGGAGTGCGGTCAGTAGGACAGTGGCCCACCCAAAAAAGTATGCTCATTTAGTTGGCACGCCTGAAAAAAATGTTGCACCCTCCTGCTCTATAGGCATCTGGAAGAGGATTGCTACTATACTTTCTAAATGGCGTACATTTAACTGTTAAGAAAAGCAATAGGCTAAACACTGTGGCAGCATAAATACACAAATAAGTTCAGCAAATGGTTTCAACTATTTGCTTTATATAATAGATCATTACATGTTTTTACATAGAATGTGATAGAAAAAAGAAAGTGGCACAGTTAATAACATCTGCATGACTGAAACTAACGAATCTTTTCAATATTGTTGCAAACAATAACTACCAATATTCAAGCTATGAATGCTACACAGTTTATAACTGCAGAGTATAAGGCCTCGGCCATGTTACCTGCTGGCGTGCTGAGGCGCGCTGAGGCTCAGGGAAAGCGGGTGCTTTCCCTGGCCTTAGTCAGCGCGCTGTCAGGGGGTGTGTCGGGGGCGGGCCAGTGACGTCACGGAGCTGGTTCGCCCTCAATGGGCGAACCGCTCACGTGACCGGCCCTGCGCGCCGGCAAGCGGGGAAATGTAAAATTCTGGTAAGACCTATGCTTCCGCGCACTTGCGGAAGCGTAGGCGAGCCCCTACTAAAGCCGCCCTAATTGCGGCTGTAGGGGCTCAGTGCTGAGCGGGAGCACGCCTTAGCGCGCCTCCGCCAGCAAGCAGCAACCACGGACAAGGCCTAAGGGAGCTTAATCTGACACATTCCTGCTGGCAATGATCATTTTTGTCAAATGTTTCTTTCTTACAGAAGAATGTGCCTCCTTAGTTTAATTTTCAAGTATGGTGGGTATGTGTTGGCAAGGATTGCGCTTAGGGCTACACAAGGCCCATTCGCCTTGTGTAAAATTTTACAAATGTTATTTCTGTTTCTTTTGCATTGGAATGTTTAAGTAATAATTGTGCACCACATTTTTCACTTGGTCCCATCATGCCATACAGCGGTTGGAGTGCAGACATGGATTCTGGGTAGAGAACTAAAAATTAGGATACTATTTGGAATATACTTTCTATCCATTTTAACCATGAATGTGTTGTCTTAACACCGCTTCTATAGCAAAGCGTGGGATAAAGAAGGGCAACACGAGCTATTCCATCCCTTTGCATTCAACAGCTTGAGTTGGTTCAATCATTTTGCATTGTGCTAATATGGGCACCTTTTAACATTGGAAGCTGTGTGCATCAAACATTTAAAACTGCAATCCTGCCTGGGAATTTTTCTTCCGTTATTTTTTTTTTCTTCTTTCTTTGAACATAATTAAAAACAGGCAAAGGTCCTCCGGTGCTGAACCGTGCTATTTTCATTGCCGGGGAAACACTGGTTCAAAAAATAATTACTGGTGTACTCTCCAGTGCTTGTGCTCCCTACTGGGTGAAAATATGGCCACCAAATCTGGAAGAATCCGTAGGCCAATAGGAAGCTGCACCATCATCGGCTCCCTATTGGTCAACATCAACAATCATGCACCCAAAAGGGTAATTATCTCGGGAACTTGGGGTCCCATGGTGCTGAAAGTAGTGAGTTTAAGCACCGGAAGACGCCACGGTTCTAATTATGTTAAAAAAACTATATGTATTTATTTTTTTCTTGCCTTGTACTTTAAAGCTGCTGTTCAGTCTTTTTTTTTTTTTTACATTTATTTTTTTACTTCAATAGTTTTAAGTGTGCAATCTCTAATTACCTATAGAACTGTATAGCTGCAGGTCAATTCGTTCTCCATGTATTGATAGGTCGAAATTTGGTGACATATTAAAAGCTGGGATTTGTTTATATTCTGCTTGTCAGTCAGTGGAAGCTCATGAATATTCATGAGCACTCCTGCACTGACATGTGCTAGAGGGAGGGCAGGGCTGACAAAGGGGTGTGCCAGGGCTTGTGACAGGACATGAAGGGGCACTGCCTTAGTAAATGCTGTTAAAATAGAATACAAGAAAATTGGTCTTTCAAAGTTGTTTTTTTAAAAACAGAAAATGCTAAAAGTATTTTTTCTTACTACAGAACTGATTTATTAAAAAAAAACACACATGCAGGATATTGACTGAACTGCAGCTTTAAATGACAAATATGTTTTAGGTATTATCAAATGTCCCAGCATAGCACATGGAAATTTGGAAACAGGTTCCTATTACTTGAAAAACCAGGGAACATTGTGGCACCAACTCTCTACCTCCTTAGTTTGGATTCAAAATCTGAATCTGCCAGAAGTGTGATGGTTTTGCATAGTACCTTTTCCCGTGACTGGTCATGGGCTTCCTCTCTAGTTGAACAAAAGTTACATTAAATCCTGGGAGAAATGTCAGTTATGTTAATCCTGCTAATTAACTCATTTCATAGAGTCCTGCTATCAATGACCCATTTGTTTTTCTCCAGAGTCCCCAGTTGTACCGAGTTTTATATACACGTCACCGGTATTGCACAGACTACGGCTGGTATTTATGACAGTCTCCCAGCTGCAAAGGTGGTGCATAAAAAGAAACAAAAAAACACTTTCTCAAAGAATCACAATATTGCTCGAGTTTTGGAGATGTGAGACTAAGTGACGAAAAACCCCAAAATAAATAGGGGGTTATTTTTCGCAAAGTGGGGCATGCAAACATGGGGTCATTGAACCAAAAGAGGAGAAAATGATGTAGTGTAGTATTATTGTTTCCTGAGAAAGCCACTTGGTGAATCGGTTTGGGTCCGCCGATGGGAACAGGGCCAGTGCAATGAGACCGCGTCTGTGACGCAGCGAGAGGAACATGAATCCGGAGGTACTCCGCAGAAAACACGAGAGATGTTGTGCAGACGGGGCTGTAATTATTCTGTTCGGTGCCAATGTTTGGATTTTTGTGAGTTGAATATTTTTTTACATTTTTGTCACACACATAATAAATACTACACTAGATTTGCTTTTTCTCCCTTTCTCTCTCTCTTTTCTATGGCAGTTGAGAGAGAGAACTTTGAACAGGGCCCATGAACCATGATCAATTGAATTTGAGTCTGCACTTTTGAGTTTTTTTCTTACAAACATACTACACTATTTATTTTCCTTTTTTTTTGTTCTATTCCCCCACATGGTTGTGCTTCCCACTTTGTGAAGAAAACGGCTTGCTCTGTGAGGAATGTTAAGGAAATGTGCACCTCAATATAGGGAACTGTTTAATTAAGTAATAATCCCCGAAGAACAGGGCATTACTGGCCAGTAATGCCCTGTTGTGAGGGGATTATTACTATTATAGGCTAAATGTAGGCTTATTTCATAAATAATAGATACTTTTGTATAGTTATATAGATTTTTTTATTAAAATAAAATGGTAAATACATGAATCCACCTCTATATACACTTAAACTGCAGATATCTATATTCACACACTGCCGCCCCCACACAAACACACACACACAGCAGCTCAACACACAACACAGCAGATCTATACACACACACACACACACACACACACACACACACACACACATCTCAGTCAGCTCGGGAGGGGGAGGAGTCAAACCGTGGCTGATACTTTCTGACCAATCCCCTGCCCTGTCTCAGAGCTGTTACTTCATTCTGACCAATCCCCTGCCAAAATTCCGGGCATTATCCAATCAGAGAGCAGGGTTTTCAATAATGCCGTGAATTTTACTGCTTTAGCCTATAATATGATTTATTACGGATTTCTGTTTATCAGTTATTAGTAAGCAGATATCTTGCATATGTTTATTCACTGCACAGTTTTAAGGAGTGCCTTGTTTTTTGTGTAAATTTATACGTTTTAGTGCTCACATTTTGAAATCATAACCTAATTACAGTATATTGGGAATGCTGGAAATATATATAAATGTCACTGTTCTGTTTCTTCTCTGGTTCGCTGCCTAGTCGTGGAGTAGAACAGCTCTGGGCTCAAAGTGAGGGCCAAGATTGTATTTCTGAAGCCAAAATATTATATAAGCTGTAATAGCAGAGCTATCTTAGAGTTATGTCCCTACTATTTGGCTAATTTCAGACCCAAAGTTATAGAAAAGTTAAACATGAATGGCCTGTAGTTTCTTAATTAACCCTTTGAGTCCAGGGGGGAGAGGGGTCGTGGTACCTGAGTGCCGCAGTCCCTCCAGCACGGTGCTGTCACATGACCACGGCAGCCATTTTGGAGAAAATGGAAGGGGAGGTATCATGATTGTTTGGTGGCGTAGGTAAAGGTGGGGTAATTGTTGCTGTGGATGTGAGGTTAATGTGCGGTGATCAATTGTTTTCTTGGCGGGCTAGAATGTTGGGGTTAGCATTTCAGGGGTCGGCAAATGCCTTTCGCACAAACTTGTGTGGTAATTAATATTTTAACACCAATATCTGAAGTTGCCTACCTTATGTTTAAGGTGGCAGGTGGTTTCATATAAAATTTCCCCTTGGCTGAAAAGCAAGAGGATTTGTATTGGTCTTGACTTCCAAAGCATGCTATCTGTGTCATTTATTTGGGTATCCTTATTCATTGGGTAAAATGTACTTTATTTTAAGCAGCGCCATAAGTGCCAGCATTTTCATTTATGTACTTTATTGTAAGGGTCCTAGTTGGGGAGGAGGCTAGTCCTTCTAGGGTAGGGGTGGGCAACTCCAGTTCTCAAGGACTGCCAACAGGTCAGATTTTCAGGATATCCCTGATTCAGCACAGATGCACCAGTACAGAAGCAGGGAAATCCTTAAAACCTGACCTGTTGGGGACTCTTGAGGACTGGCGTTGCCCACAACTTTTCTAGGGTCATTACACTCTGAGCTCCCATCTGTCTGGGTAAAACAAAATGCTGCATGTGGAGTTCTTGAGGTACTCAATACAAGCATATGTTGATATCTTTACAATTTAGAGCAGGATATGCAAAGCCTTGGCAAGTGTGTTCCACAGTGGTCAGCTCTCTCGGATTTCCCTTTGGGGAGGTGGGGTGTATTAATTGTGTAGGGGTGTTCTGGTTTTCCCTCTGTACCTCCGCTGCAGGGCGCAATCACGGGGGGTGCTGTGAGGGTGCGTCAGGAGGTTCCGCGGCGGCCCGATAGCACAGGGCGCCGCCATGTTGTTTGGGCATTGCGCAATACTCATGCACGACCGGAGGCACGGAGAGAGTTCGCGCATGCGCAGTGTAAGCGCGTGAATGGCTGGCCAATAACCAGGAGGCTCTGAAGTAAAACTACAATTCCCATGAGCCTCAGCAGAGCCACATGACACCAGGGAACGAATAGGAGTGCAGGGATTGCTGGCAGGCAGGAAAGGGAAGCGTGGGGGAGAGACTACGCTAGCCAGAGGGCCCCGGAGGAGCAAGGGGAGAGGTTGTGTGTGTGCAGGGGGTCAGTGACCCACCTGCGTAGGCCAGATTTCCCCTCAGGCCCCAGTGAAGACCCTGAGTCACCCTTAGCTTGTGGTGCTGCAGAGAAAGCCCTAGAGAAAGAGACATCCTATTCCCTTACTGTAGTAGCAGATAGGGACACAGTGTTCTTCCTGAGCTGCGGTGTGCGATCAGTGGTTTGGGCTCAAGCTACTGGACATTCCCAACTCGTGAGAGACTATGCTGGATCGGCGGATCCTTTTTGAAGTCTGTTACCAGCTGCTGGAGTAGCCGGAAGGTATTTAATAAGTGCACCAACACCGGTACCTTCAGGCGCTGATCCCGCCTTGGGGGAGGGTTCTTTGGGGACACTGGGTTGAGTGACCAAGGGACTGAGTCTATACACTGGACACGGTGTGGGGTGAACGCAGTGGTGAGAAGTGACATTAATCAATGTGGAGAGTGGCCAGGCCACTGGTGTATAATTACTGAGTATCAGCTATTCATGTACTGTGACTATATGTGTTTTATCCCTAATAGGTGTACGCTAAGGTTTTGCGATTACTTATTAGTAAAAGGTTACAGCGTTGAGGCTTGTTATCATTATTCTTACCTAGGGGGATCTTACTTATTGGGGATCCTGGGTAAGTGGAGGCGCTGCCAAGAACATATTGTTACCCCAGGCTCCCAGTTAGCGGAGGCCCAGATCTCGCTGAGCAGCAGGTACATACAGCACTAGTAGTCTCTCTATATCAGCAGTAAAGAGGGCTACAATTGTAATTCAGTTTTTTACATTGGATTGGAGCAAGGCGTCTCCGGAGCTGAACCCTAATGATTTCAGCCCCGGGGGCCCCCTGATTTCAGAAATGCCTCTGTAGGGGGTGCTGTTTGTCGCTGCCCTGGGCTTGCAGGGTTCACTTTATGGCATTGTTTCAATGCTTACGGGTCAATAGGAAGCCGTGATGTCATCAGGTCTGTATCTCTGGAAGCAGAGCATCCCCGGAGGTGAAATTAATGGGGTTCAGCTCTGGAGACCCCTGCTTTATATCTTTGTTAAAAAATGGAAAAAAAAATGAAAACGCCATGAATTGTTCCTTTAAGATCTCTTCAAAGAAAATGATTTGCTTCACTGAAGCATAGAAGACTTACTTACTGTAAAAAGCTTGAATGGAAGGGGAGGGATTGCTGCGGTAAAGAGTATAACATCAGCATCATTGGCAATGCACAAATCAAACAGTGTCTTTATAGTTGCAGAAGGGCAGAAAGATGGCGTAATCTCCTGGATGCCACTCGGCTTATTGTTATTTCTTTGTTGTGCCTTTAGTAGAACATCAGCATCAGGTGACAAAAGTAGATGGGTGTGGGCATCTGAATACAGAATTTGATATGCTTCCCTGAGGACTTGTTTAAGCAGAAAAACAAATGTATTTATTTTCAATTAAGGACAGCACAACTTGTCTCCTAATTCAGGGGAGCGCAATCTTTTCTCCCGCGCCCCCCTGCCGGCTGTCCCCCTTTTTGCGCCTTCCCCCCCTTCCCTGTGTTCCGGCATTCAGGGTGTCAGGACGTCACATTGCCATAGCAACGTGACGTCACATGACCCCGCGGCGCCATTTGATGCTGCGTTGTCATGGCGACGCTTCTCCAGAAGCTGTCAAAAGCAAGGTAAGTGAAATTTACAGAGGCCTTCGCTGCTTCACTTAATGGAAGTGCCTCCGGGAAGTGGGCGGGGCCTCTGTAAACCCTGCGCCCCCCAGTTTTAGTTTAAGCTTAGAACCTATGGGCGGCTAGATTATAAATCCGCCACTGCGTATAGGTTACCTTTTTTTATGATATTCTCATAATGTATTTGAAAACAAATGCATTCGAGGATAGTCGTGAGGGTCTTTCCAAAGAATTCACTTGGCACACTCGGCGACCCCTTCCGCTGCCGAGCACAGTGAGGTGTCAGGGAACTGATTCCCATGCTGATACCTGGGTGGCATCATTACACAAGTACAGAAAACATGTCCTGTACACTTGCAGTGCCCAAGAACACTCTCCGAGTATGCCCTGCCCAAACTCCGCCAGACAGCGTAGGTCCACAATAATGGTGATCACTTTAAAATAAACACCTGTTTCCTTGGAAGTCCACGTAAGTGCTGTTTCTGTAACCTGTATCAGATGAACCCAAAAAACGTTGGTATAAACATGGCGGTAAACAGAGTTCTTTTTTTTTTAAGCGTGCGTGCTCCTTCTCTCGGCGACCACAGCCATGCAGCAGCCGTCCTTTAAAACAAACTAAAAAATAGATGATGAGTAATCCTGCACAATGTTTTGTAGCCAGTCTGCTGATGTTGATGCTAGTGAGAAAATGTGAATTGCCTGGAAATCCTCTGAAGTTTATTATTTATTAAATATTTTACCAGGAAGTAATACATTGAGAGTTACCTCTCGTTTTCAAGTATGTCCTGGGCACAGAGTTAAGACAAATAATACATGGTTACAAATACAGTTATATAAGTGAACAGGGTATACATTATATACAAGACATTGCGTGCACAGTTAAAGAAGATGTATATTATAGGCTTATGAAACAGTTACAGACCAGATTAAAATGTGAGACAGCCTTAGATTTGAAAGAACTTAAACTGGTGGAGGATGTGAGAGTCTCTGGTAGGTTGTTCCAGTTTTGGGGTGCACGGTAAGAGGAGGAGGAACGGCCGGATACTTTGTTGAGCCTTGGGACCATGAACAGTCTTTTGGAGTCTGATCTCAGATAAGTCCTCTGGGACTCTAACAGTAAGAGGGTTAGGGGTGCAACAATCTCTTTTTGTTGAAGTTTCCTTTGAGAAGACCACTGTATTTGTTTTCTTGTCTTCTGTTGCAGAACTTCATGAACGACTGGTATATTCGATTTTTATTTGGTAATCGAAAAATATGTTTGCCATTTCCGATCATGGGAAATAATGTATTTGTCGCCTAATAATTCAATACGGCCACACCTGACATTGCTCACTCAAGGATAAAACTGGGGTCACACTACTTTTCCAGGTGATTTATACACCATTTATCCATGGAATACTCTGTGAATTCCCATCATTGGCCTGCTGCTGGTCTTTTGTATGTTGAAATCAGCATTTCATTCAAAATCATGTGTGTGTTTTCCTCAATAAACCTGGTGTGTAGTATTGGATACTCGCTGCCTTTCACCCCCTTTTCCCCCACTCTATAATGCCCTTTGTAATGTATTAAGCTTCCTTGTGTTGCTATAGCAACTATTTAGGAAGCGACATCGCTTCATCTTTTGAAATAGGCGGCCATGTTGCGTGTGCTGGGAAGCAGGATCTACGGCGGTTGATCATGGGAAACCCGGATCGAGTGCAGCTGAGATAATTAATGCCTGTGGAGGCAAGGATCTGCTGCACCTACTGTCTGATAAAGAATGATAAATCGGGTAAATGAAAATGTCCCGTCCCTTCTAGTGGTCTGGTTGCCTGAAGAGGAATCAGCCCGGGTAATTTGTGATTATTGAGATATAAGAATCTATCCTGACTTATTTCCCTAGAGTTCGCGTGTAGGCTATTTGTCGATTTCGTACGGTCAAAACACGTGCACTCCTTGATAACTTTTTATTTATTTTTTTGACCAAGTCCATTTGGTGCATTGTATATTAAAGTACTGAAGAAAATCCAGCACACCCTAATAATAGATACGAAGTCACTGGTATATAACCAATTTGAAAATTTAATCAGTGCACAAATAAGTCAAACAACTGACAACGGCACACTAGGAGAACAGATAACATATAGGTAGGGCCATACGTGGGATGTACAGGAGGATAAGGGATAAAGGAAAAGTAGGATGGGACAACGAAGGGAAGGTGAGGTGAATGGTGGAAGGGGAACAAAGAAAACAAAAAAAGTGGGTCACAACGGGGGAGTATAGGGGGGCAACGTTTCGGGACTTGTCCCTTCGTCAGGCCCGTTCATTGTATATTAAGCAGTGCGACTCCATAAGGCACCTTCCAGTGCTGGAAGACCGCTTCCGTCTGTCAGTCAAGTGAGCAGCATCGCCTCGGAAACACGGCCCTTGCCATTGCTCTTTGAGTAAGATATTCATGTTAGGGAGTTTTCATCAAAGTTTGTCGCCTTTGACTTTTTTTACCTGCCACAATTATCCAACATACTGTACGTTGTGAATATTTTTTACGATTATTTCAAAACCTTAGTATGCTATTATTATATATCAAATGGTATCGCTGTGCAGTTTAAGCATTGCAGAACTTCTAAGAGACCATGTTTATAGCAGGGGCCCAGGCTATGTAACAACTGGTTAGGCAAGTCTATGTAGTGAAGATGTGTGAGTGACGGCCAGAGCCTATGATGACGTGCCATGTCACCGTTTGGTGCAGGAGCAGGAAATGGAATCAGTTGTAGGTCATTGTCAGGTACGGAAAGACTTTAGATCTACAGTACAGTGTTCTGTAAACCCTGCCTTTGTCACATGGGCGTCCTTGGATTGACTGAATGATTTATGACCAAACTGGTTTCAAAATGCCTAGTGGAGGAAATCCTAACTCCAGATAAATTGATCAGACACTGCCCTCTTGTGTTTATAACACTGTGGACGGTGACCTACTTGAACAACTTTTTCTACCGATACAACAAAAAGTACTACTGTATTACTTAATTTTTGACTTCTATGATAGTCCTATATTCCTAATAACATGATTCATTGGTCCAGCAAAGCACAAATGTATAACCCTCAATTTTAAGTCTTTAAAGCTAAATAAGACCGTCTCATTATTTTGTCATAGGTGACATTTCTGAATATTAACCAGCTTATTATTTTTATCATATTTAAGTTATATGAACATATTTCTTTTTATTTAGAAAACAAAATGTTTTGTATAAAATTACAAGTACTCCTGACGAAGTATACTGTATGTGTCAGGGCACCATTTAATTATATTTAATATATATATATATATATATATAAGTATATATATATATATATATATATATCACAATGTATTTTGGGATGTATTATTACCTTGGAACCATAAATAATCATCATGATCACACTGTTGACATAGCATGTTTCAAAATGTTAGGCAATGTAGAGGAGCATCCTGTAATAAATGAGTCAGGGACATGAGCTGGGTTGATATTAGTTTATTCGTTCGCTGAGCATCTGCAGTCTAGTATTGATTACACATTGGATAATAGATGTCTGTGTGTTGGCTGCAAAACTAATTTGCTTAAGGCCCTTTGCATACGTCATAGTTTATGAATAGCAGACGATATGCCTTGTCTATTGTTTTGTGTCTTATAGCCTTATACACATTACCCTGGCACAATATTAATGGGACTAGGCTGGCAGCCTTGCTATTTATGTCCTGTAGGGAATTATCCAGTTATTGTAACAATTCTTTTCTATGTGATGAATATTAAACTCTCTCCTTGACATGAACTTCTTTTACACTCTGTGGGCAATTCTACATATTTGGTTGTGTGCCAAAATAATAATAATTCAGTAATAAAGACTTTAGTAAGAGATGTTAGAGTTTACAGTTACAAACTAAAAATAAAGATATTACCTAATATAGTTCTGTGATCCACACTGGAGCTTCTTTGTCATCCATACTTCCTCACATTCATCCTATTCTTACTTGTAAGGTGAATATTTAAATACTGTAGTTATACATGCACGTATATATCTATCTATATATATGTCAATTTCTTAGTAGTAAATAAAGCGTAATTAATTATGTCCAAGATGCAAACATAAGCCTGACGTTTCGGTCCCCTTCCTCGGGGTTTATGTTTATTCTTGGACATAATAAATTACCATTTATTTACTACTAATAGTGCTGTGTTGGTATTATAGATCACCCGTGATATAAAGTGACTTATTTAATCCCCTTTACCTTGCACCACATATGTCTTCCATTTGGCACTTTAACCTGTGTGTGCAGTCATATATGTAGTAGTAGATACTCATCAAGTACATACAAGCAGAATTAAAGTCGCTTATCATGGGTGTCACACAGTCGGTTTTAGTCCACCTATGCGATCAGGGTATACTAACAAAAATAAATGGTTGTCCGCAGACCTCCTGTCAAGTTACAATTTTTAAAAAATAAAATAATTATTTATCCATCAGCACATACAGCACCAAAATTCAAAGTGGGCGAACTATCGGAGCATCCTTTATCTAGCCCACCCTTCGTCAGGACACACACACATACACATCTGTGTGCGACATATCAACTCATTGATTTTTGTGAGTCTCACAGATTTGTTGCGTAAGAAATCTCACAAATGTTAATGGAGTCTAACTGCTCTAAATCGACACTTGACACTTGCCATTTGCGTGAACCAGAGCCCCAAATCTCACTTATAGCAGTCTTTGGAGGTTGACATCTCTGCTAGTTTTGGCTCTCGAGCTGTGCAAATTTCCCCTTGCTCAGGCTGCAGCCCAAGGCAAGATTAGCTGTCGGGATGCTGAAATATATAGCCATGTTAAAATATTACTCACTGACCTACATTGAAGGCCATATCCATATATATGTTACATTCCAAAATAAGAAAATCTCACTAGGATGCCAGCAGCAATTTCCTTTTACTGGACTTTCACAGAGAGGTGTATATCATATTGAATTTGAATCAACTTTCTGATAATAATTTGTGTCCTGTTATTATTGGGTTTGGGATGAAGATGTCAAAAGCTAATTTCAGGATTGAGAGGTGAAATACAAACACGACCCCCACTAACAATTCCAGCCTTTTGTATTTATGATGGCAACATAATACTTTTGTAATGTAGCTTTAAGCTACAGTCATTCATCTCGAGCCTGAACAACGAAAGCTAGCTTGTAGTGGCTCCAATACCCTTTGTATTCCTCCATTGTGACCAGGGACCAAGTCACTACATAGAGCAGGCCTGCACAACTCGTAAAGCGAGAAGGGCCGAACTGCTCCAAGGAAAAATAATTTGGGCCGCACGGGTAAAATCATCATTATCATCATCTCTCCTCCAGCACCTCTCATCATCATCCTCATATCTCCCCCAGAACCCCTCACTATCAACCTTTGCGATACTCCCCATCTATCTCTCATACCCCCATCTCTCCCCCACACCCACACACATAATACTCCCTCTCCACATCAAACACACAATACCCCCCTGCACACCACACACATCCTTCTCCCCCCTGCACCTAACATCATGATCCCCACCCGCTGCAGGGGCGGGGAAAGGTGGGAGGTGAGGTGCGAGGGAGGGTTTGGTAGAGTAGGGCAGATCTTTCTGGTCAGGTTTAGGGGGGTGTGGGGGGCATGTGTATGGGTAGAAGTGGGACAACCTCTCTCCTTCGCACTTTACTTCGCTATAAACCATTTTTTCTCTCGCCGGTGTTACTCTTTATCGTACATATTCATTTCAGCTGTGGCACCCTTTCTTCTCCTTTTTTCTTATCTCCCTACCATACTTTTTTTGTCACCCTATGCGGCCTCCCCTACTCATTTCCCGCTCTTCCTGCTTCTTGCTCATTTTTTCGTCCCGCTTCTCTCCCCCCCGTGGTTTTGCAAGTTCAACTATCACCTTCCCTTCCTGACTACCATCTTGCTTCATCACCCACTCCCCCTTACACTCTACTGAGAGTCCACCCGACGCCTCTCCATACTTCCCCCTCCCCGGCGCCTTTCCCATCGCGCATCCTCTTCCTCAGACCCATTTTCTTTGCCATCATTAGCTATCCTTCTACTAACGATTTTTTCTTCTAACCTCCTATTCCGTCGGTGACGTATCACCCCCGGTACGAGTACACTACCCATTCCCCCTTTCGTCAAACCAGTTACGAGAATTCGTTGGAACTTTTGCCGTATGGCTTCACCTCTTAGTTTTTTAATCAGTTATGTTCCACCATCCCTTGTCTCCTCACCACCGCTCCCTTTTACCTTCCTCCTGGACTCTTATTATCATTCGCATTTTCCTGCCTACATTAACACGGCGGTCGCCTTTCTCCATTCATTTTGTTATCTCTCTACCGGTCGGGCTCTCACGTTCTTCCCCCCCCTCCCCATGCCGGCTACCGTATCCCCTTCTACCCACTCCTCTCGGATGCCGCCCCTCCGCCCCGCCCTTATTCCCTATGTATCCAACCTCTTGATTATTTTCATTTTCATTCTTAGACATTGACCATTCCTACTCTCCATCTTCCACCCATCCACTCCCACCTCCTCTCTCTCTCGTTGCGCTCGTCTATTTATTCCTTTCTCCACTTACACAAACTCACTCTTGCTCGCATTGTCGCCTCTATGATTCCCTCCTGCGCTCTACTCCGCTCGACTGCAATTTAGTCCGTCCTTACCGACTCACAAGTCCCGCGAAATTCTCAACACGTCTCCGCTTCTATTTCCCCAGATCCAATCAACTAAATCGTCGTTTTTCCCACAGGCAGCGCCTTAGATCTCATTCTGCGCTCTTTCAACACCCTTTCAAGGGGAGGCTTGGGCGGGCCGTCCCCAGGTCCCGACGTTTCCTCCTCATGTCTCGCCCTTACCTCTCCCTGGGCCCTTGGTTTCGTTTGCCCCCTCTTCTCCCCCTAACTCGATTACCGTTTGCCCCAACAGGTTTCACAACCGTCATCTCTTTTTCTTTTGCTCTTTCCACGTGTCCTGTTATAGCCCCCCCCAACCAGACTTCTTACCTTATAGTCTATCTTTCATCTGACACACTATCCATATTCCCACCTTCGCCTGCTTATTCTACCGCCCTTATCAAGCGAGTTAGGTCTAACTGATTTAGACCTCACCGCCTTACTACCGTTTTTTTCTTTCAACGCTAGCACGCTCGACCCCCCCCTCACTGGTAGGGCAAAACGTGACGCAATCACCAGCCGGGGTGGCACAGCGAACAGTTCAGTTGCGGAACTGGAGTTCATTTGTTCTCCCGAGCTTCGATAACTAAAGTTCTTACTATCAATTCCTTTTATTATAATCTCTTTTGTGTATACCAGCGCGAAGTGCGGTTGCGTGGTGGGGTTTTTCATGTGGTTTTAACAGAACCAGGTTGGGACAATATGAATGGGACATTCGTCAGATTCTCCCGCGGGGAACCGGTAAGGATAGCAGAGGAGGGGTGTGTGTGGAGAGGTGGACGAAGATAAAAGGGTGGGTGGTAGGAGGGATGGAGAGGCAGAGGGGATTGGGTAGGGAGGGTGAGGAAAAGGAGAGAAGAGGAACAGGGAAAGTCATTTTACAGCTTCACCTCCCTCCCCTACCATCATACCTCTTTGTCCACACATCTGTATTATTCATCGATCCTTTCTATTCTCACCGCATAGCTCGACGGATCCCCGCTTACTGCTGCTGCCATCAAGTTGTTGTTTTTATCTTTATCAGCGCCCCCCTCGGTTGGCTTTTTCCCCTCTCATTCTACTACGCTTCCCGTCCTGTTACTCTCAAGATCCCCCAAAAGTTCCGGCCTGCGTTTCTCCACTAATTTCTGGTTATTCGTATTTTGTGTACCTACCCTTTGCGTCAAATCTGTCGCTGACGCCCCCTGACTGGACCATCGCGCTTCTTTGTGTGTTTAGAACTATATTCTTCTTTTGATAGCCAGCTGAATCCGGATTGGCTGTTTCTGAAGCTTGTCTCGCCTCTCCAAACCTTTTCTAGTTGTCTGGCTAGGGAGATGTGCCTGAGGATCAATGGATCTTACTCGCCGCCGTCGCTTCGATTTGTAGACTGTGTATACACAATGATGCGGCAGTGTACATCTGAACCGTGGTAGCGAGCGATGTTGGACCCCTTTTCGATTTGGCGCTCTATGTCGTTTTGAAGATGAGCGTGTCCGCCGTCTGGGCGTGATGGCCATTAGTAGACTTTAAGATGATCTCCTGAGTTTTATGGGGGACAAGCGGGAGAGAGAAGGGCATCGGAGGGCGGGGGCAGCGCTTAGGAGGGTCTGGTTCTATTGAAACAGCACACCTACCATGGCGCCCTATTTTCTATACGTCCTCCTTTTCCTCCCCCTCGTCTCGTCTCCACTCTTAAGGCTTTGCTCATCTCTCGTACTTTGTTTTTTATAGTATCCCTAACTCTCTTTACTTCCCCTCCTCACTTGGATTGTTTCTTCTCAGTCCGTCGTTTATCTTTTCTTTGCTGTGTCTCGTTCCCTACGGTCGCCCTACGCAGTGCGGCAACACTTATCTTTCCTCTAACTATACGTCTTTTTACGGAGGCGCTTTCCACCTCTCTCCTCACCATTCCTTCTTAACTCCCGCACTTTTCATCTCTACTGTCCCCGATCTCGTTTCTCTTCCTCACCGACTCTTTAATCTCTTCGCCTCGTCGACCCCCGCATTTTGCTGATCCTTTTGTGTATGTTGTACCATCCTTCCGCATTTTGCTTTCTGCCTCCCGGTTTGCTCCCCTGGGTCCTCCGGCCCTCGCCCGGTTCCCCTACTTTGCGCCTTGCTGGCCTCTGCTTTTGTTCCTTATCACGCGATCTGCCCTACATCCGGCTCGACCCTCATATTTTGCTGTTTATCGCACTCTTACCCGTTGTAGATGCACTTGCCAGCCGCCATATTGCTTATCCTCGTTCCGTAGGGTTCTCTCTAACCCTGCCTCCTTCTTCCAACTATTCCTTTTCCTTCCCGGGTTCCCCGGTTATTTGCGGGTTCAACGCCCTCTTTCGCTTCTATTTTCATCCCCCCGCCCTGTGTTGGTGTCTCGTCGCCTGCTTCTCTGATGCCCTCACCAGTCGTGTGGACTTTCCCCCCATTAATATCCGTATCCTATACGCTCCCATACCCCACTGGATTGGGGGATACCACAGCCCCCTGCTTCGCCCTACGTAGCCGGCTTTATGCACATCTAATCGGTTACCCACCCACACTTCCAAGGCCGCCCACCCCCCTCTCCTTTTTACCATTATTTCGGTAACTCCCCCGTCTCCCCTGTTCCCTCGCCGCGGTCATTGTCCCGACGCGCTCCGCGGATCTCGCCGCCATTCCTTCGGTAGACTTAATCTGCTCGTCCTTCATAGTTGCATTCCATTGAATTCGTCCGCCTTTTAGATTTTACTCCTTAGATCCGGACCCACTGCGACTCCCTCCCTCCACATCCCGCTCACCTTCCTTCTCAACTCATACATCTTCTCTCATTCCTATTCCGCGTTATTTCTGCCTCCCCTTTTCTCTCCTCGTTCAGCGGTGCTCTCCACCGGAAATTCTGATTAATATCTTTCTCTGGTCGGCCTCGTTTCTTTGTGCCCTCCGCCTACGTTTCTTCTCCTAGCATTTCCTCTTCGTCAGGCTTCTCATTTGTTGATCCTGTCGTCACGGTACTACCATCTCGCAATACTCTCATGTTTAATTATGCCTACTCTCGACCTCCTCAGGAACCACCCCCACCTAAGCACACTCTCCCCCACACTCTTTCTCCCTTTTTCAGCGTTTCTCTCTCATCCCCCCTTGACTCCTCTAGTAAGCTCTTTCTTTTTACCTCTGCGCTCCGTTTTCCTCCGTTCTTTTCATCGGCAATCATCCTCTCTTTCCCCGGAGGTCTCAACGTCGTTAGCCCTAAGGTCCCTCTTTTCGGGATCAGCCCCTTAATCTGCAATTCACTAGTCTCTCCATTACACGCCACCCTAGTGCAACTCCTTGCCGGGAACACCCTTTTTTCTCCCTACACTTTACCCCCTATTGTTAGGGCTGGTCTTTAAGCACCAAAGACCCCGTTTCGTGTTGAGTCGTCGCTCTACCCGTGAGTCTTAGTCGCTCCCTAATTTCCTGGGCTGCCCCACTTTGCCGGACACGTTGCTCTGACCTTCCCGCCCCACGTGTGGTGCCCTGCTTCGTTTATCCATATCACATAGAGAGAAGGAGCGAGAGCTTCCTCTCTTGGGGAACTCCAAGACTCCATCTAGCCGGGGAAAGCCCGAGCAAGACCAGCACATCATTGGCAACGTGCAGGAAGAGGTGCGGAGCTGTATATCTTTCTTTCCGGGTTGACATTCCTGATCTGCACCCTTCACATAAGTTCTTCCCCCTGTCTGCACCTCACATCATTCTCCCCCCCTGCACTCACATCATTCTCCCCCCTCCCTATCACCCCACATCACTCTCCCCCCTCCACCTCACACCACTCTCCCCCCTGCCACCTTCACATCTCTCCCCCGTGCACCTCACATCATTCTCCCCCTTGCACCTCCAAATCACCCCCTGGCACCTCCAATCACCCCCTCCTGTCACCTCCAATAACCCCCCTGCACCTCCATGACCCCCCCTCCTGCACCTCCAATGATCCCCCTGCACCCCAATCGACCCCCCCCCTGCAACCTCCAAGGGTCACCCCCAACAAGGAACCGGAACAAGGGACCAAATATATGTGGAAGACAGACAGGGAACACTCACCCGGCAAAGACAAGGATCCGACCACAAACAAAGCCAAGGGACCCCCACCAGGCAAACGCCAAGCCACCCCGGGAGGCAGCACCCACATGCACCCAAATCCACCCCCACCTGCCAAACCTCCAATCACCCCCTGGCACCTCCAATAGCCCCCCTTGTACCTCAATCGCCCCTGGCACCTCTCAATCGCCCCCTGATAACGAAAAGAAAAAATAGGTGAGGGCACAGAAATAGACAAATAAAAAGGCAGAACAGTAAAAGAAAAACACGGGGCAACCTCCAATCCCACCCCCGTGCTTCACAAACACCCCCAGTGCACCTCCAAATTTCACAACCACCCGTTGGCACGCGCTCAACCCCCCCTTGCACCACCTCCGACACTTCACACAGCCCCGAAGAGCACGTCCACATCACCGGCACCCCCATGCACCTCCAATTCAACCCCCCTCTGCACCTCCATTCCACCCTCACCGTAGAGGCGCGGTCACCAATGGAACCTCCAATGCAACCCCCAGCTGCACCTCCAATCCCCCCCGGGAACCTCCCAATCCAACCACCGGCAAACCTACAAATCAAACCCCCCCTGCAAATTTCCAAAATCCCACCCCCCCCTGCACTAATCAACCCCCCTGCACTCCAAAATCACCCCCCCCCTGCAACACTCCAATCACCCCCTGGCACCTCCAATCACCCCCCTGCACCTCAATCACCCCCCCTTGCACCTCCAACATCCACCACCCCCTGCACCTCCAATCACCACCCCCTGACACCCAATCACCCCCCATGACCTTCCATACCAACCCCCCCCCCCATGCCACCTCCAATACCCCCCACCCCCCCCCCGACATCCATTGGCCTGTCCAACAACCGCCCCCTGGACCAACCTCCATCACGCCCCCACAGTTGTTACCCCCTTGTTGGTGGTTGGCTTGCACTCTACCCCAATCACCCCACTTATGGCACATCCAAATCACCAAACCCCGCTGATGCCTTTGCACCTCCACATTCACCACCCCTGACACCTTACAATAACCCCCCCTGACAACGGAAGAAGAATAAAAAATAAATAAAGAAAAGGAGAAAGAAAAAAGAAAGAAGTAAAGAAAAAAGTTAAAAAAGAAAGAAAAAAAAAGAAAGGAAAGTTGAAAAAAAGGAAAAAAAAAAAAGAAAAAAAGAAAACAAACGTTTAAAAACAGGAAAAACCAAAATAAAACAAAATACAAAAACAAGGTAAAAAAAAAGGATAACGAGGAATAACAAAAACAACAAAACCCAATAAAAGTGAAAGGCCCAACCATACACAATTCACAAAAAACTTGTGCAACTACCAAGCACCCACCCCCAATTTCTTGACCATTATTCTCTTTGAACCCTCCCATTCAACCCCCCCCCCCTGCCCTCCAAATCACCCCACCCTGCACCTCCAAACACCACAACAAAGGACACAATAACAATCAAACTCACACCTGCTTCTTGCTGGCAAAATTGCTGAAACCTTCCAAATTCCACCCCCCCCCCTCCCCTGGCAACCTCCAATCACCACCCCCCCTGCACCTCCAATAACCCCCCCATGCACCTCCAAGCACCCCCTGAACCCTCAACCCCCTGCAAACATACACATACACCATTCTGCCACCTCACATCACCCTTCCTGCACCTCACCTCCCCTTTACCTCACCTCCCCTGCACCTCACCTCACCTCCCCTGCACCTCACCTCCCCTGCACCTCACCTCCCCTGCACCTCACCTCCCCTGCACCTCCCCTGCACCTCACCTCCCCTGCACCTCACCTCCCCTGCACCTCACCTCCCCTGCACCTCACCTCCACCTCACCTCAATGCACCTCATCTCAATGCACCTCACATCACCCCCGGGACCGCGGGGAATCGCCGCCATTTTTGTTTGTTTTTTAAGTTTTTTTTTTTTTCATCTCATCGCGGGCCGCACAGAGAGGCCGGGCAGGCCGCATGTTGTGCAGGCCTGACATAGAGGATGTTTTTAATGATAATTAATCATCTGTTTATTGCTGGCATTATTTAATTCAATTATAGCAGCAATCGGTGCTGATTGCCTTCTTTTTTTTTTTGCCTTTTAGTATTTAAGAGCGCTTTTCTTGCCCTTTCCAATACTGTTTTGGTTTTAAATTCTGATGCTTTGTTCCGAAGATAGAAACATTTTAAGTGTCTTGGAGGTTACACTTATTTGTACCCCATAGTCCTTTGCAGTCTACAGTTTTCCATGGTAACCTCAGAAGCTAGATATTAAGGAAAGCCTTTTTCATTTAAAGGAGCAATCCAAGGGATTTGTTTTGATTATTATAATTTTTCACATAGGATTGAAGCAGGGGGTCTCTGGAGCTGAACCCCGTTAATTTCAGCTCTGTGGCCCCCCTGCTTCCAGAGATACAGATCTCCATAATGGGTGCCGGTAGCAGCTCTAGCTGGGGTTTGAAGCGCCTGCGCCACATGGGCCAATAGGAAGCCAAACCTGATGAGGTCACAGCTTCCTATTGGTTCATAGTCTGCGGGAACTTTGAAACTCCACCATTAAGTGAACCCTGCAACTGACACCCCCTAAGGAGGTAAGTATATCTGGAAATAGGGGGTCCCCAGAGTGGAAATTAGTGGGGTTCAGCTCCGGAGACCCCCTACTTCAATCCTATATGGAAAGAAACATCGCACGCTTGGATTGCCTCTTTAAAAAGAGCACGAAATGCTCAGGGGGCAGGATACTGACATTATAGGAGTTAAACTCAAAGTTTTGGGGTTACTGCTTTAATGGCAGCTATCATTGAAACCCACTACAGCTACTTCATAAAGTAGCTTTTACCTACTAAAGCTACGTTTTGTCTCTGAATTCTATATTTTTCTAGAAGTGTTTAAAAGTTACCACTGGAAATGTTCACCCCCAACTACAGGATCTCTTGCTCTGCTTTCTTATGCGTAGGCTTTCATCTTTTTTGACAGCCATAATTATCAGGAGGGCATTGTTTAGTCAGAAGAGATCAAAAGAAGAATGCCAGGACCTAAAGCTTTCACATGCCAGAAGAGCTCTACGGAAATATGATCTCGAGCAATATATAGCAAGAAGAAGAATAGCCACAAAGATGGGGCTTTATATGCTGGCTTAGTCTAAATACTGTATATGAAAATAGCAGTTTTCCTTATTTGCTACCTCTCTCCTCCCCTCCCCTCTATTTTTATTACCCCAAATCCAGAATGGGAGCTAGGGGTCGCCAGAGATGAATGGGGCTATTTTCAGCTCTGGGGAACCCTGGTTCTGGACATACTTATCAGCAGAAGCAGCGCATTGCAGTACACCCAGAGGGTTTAAATATCCTGCGTCACTCGGGCCAACAGGAAGCCACATCGTCATCTGTTACGGCTTCCTATTGGCTCCCGTGACACGGGATTTCCCAGGGTGTGTATCTCAGGAACCAGGCGTTCCCGGAGCTAAACCGGCGACCCCCCTGTTTTCATGCTAGTAAATAAAAAAATTAAAAGTAGGGAGTCTGGTGAGGGGGACTTTAAGGCTTGGCACTTTAAATCATGGTTTTGTTTTGGTTGTTGGATTTTTTAAAAAGTTTACTAATCTTGAAACATTTGTAAGGACTTTGTAAAAGTTTGAAATTGCGTATAATTTGTGTTTTTTCGGGTGAAAAAGTCACCGATCTCTAGTTCTGGAATGTAAGGTTCTGACTTTAATATGATTATATATACAGTGGTGTGAAAAAGAAAGTACACCCTCTTTGAATTCTATGGTTTTACATATCAGGACATAATAACAATCATCTGTTCCTTAGCAGGTCTTATATTAGGTAAATACAACCTCAGATGAACAACAACACATGACATATTACACCGTGTTATGATTTATTTAACAAAAATAAAGCCAAAATGGAGAAGCTATGTGTGAAAAACTAAGTACACCTTATGATTCAATAGCTTGTAGAACCACCTTTAGCAGCAATAACTTAAAGTAATCGTTTTCTGTATGACTGTATCAGTCTCTCACATCTTTGTGGAGGAATTTTGGCCCAGTCTTCTTTACAACGTTGCTTCAGTTCATTGAGATTTGTGGGCATTTGTTTATGCACAGCTCTCTTACGGTCCAGCCACAGCACTTCAATCGGGTTGAGGTCTGGACTTTGACTTGGCCATTGCAACACCTTGATTGTTTTCTTTTTCAGCCATTCTGTTGTAGATTTACTGGTGCGCTTGGGATCATTGTCCTGTTGCATGAACCAATTTCGGCCAAGCTTTAGCTGTCGGACAGGTGGCCTCACATTTGACTCTAGAATACTTTGGTATACAGAGGAGTTCATGGTCGACTCAATGACTGCAAGGTTCTGTGGCTGCAAAACAAGCCCAAATTATCACCCCTCCACCACCGTGCTTGACAGTTGGTATGAGGTGTTTGTACTGATATGCTGTGTTTGGTTTTCGCCAAACGTGGCGCTGTGCATTATAGCCAAACATCTCCACTTTGGTCTAATCTGTCCATAGGACATTGTTTCAGAAGTCTTGTGGTTTGTTCAGATGCAACTTTGCAAACCTATGTCGTGCTGCCATGTTCTTTTTAGAGAGAAGAGGCTTTCTCCTGGCAACCCTTCCAAACAAACCATACTTGTTCAGTCTTTTTATAATTGTACTATCATGAACTTTAACATTTAACATGCTAACTGAGGCCTGTAGAGTCTGAGATGTAAGTCTTGGGTTGTTTGCAATTTCTCTGAGCATTGCACGGTCTGACCTTGGGGTGAATTTGCTGGGACGTCCACTCCAGAGAAGATTGGCAATTGTCTTGAATGTTTTCCACTTTTGAATAATCTTTCTCACTGTAGAATGATGGACTATAAATTGTTTGGAAATGGCCTTTTAACCCGTCCCAGATTGATGGGCAGCAACAATTGCTTCTCTAAGATCATTGCTGATGTCTTTCCTCCTTGGCATTGTGTTAACACACACCTGAATGCTCCAGACCAGCAAACTGCTAAAACTTCGGCTTTTATAGAGGTGGTCACACTTGCTGCTGATCAATTAATCAAGGGCATTTGATTAACAGCACCTGTCTGCTACTTAGCATCTTAATTCTCATGGAAGCAGTAAGGGTGTGCTTAGTTTTTCACACATAGCTTCTCCATTTTGGCTTTATGTTTGTTAAACAAATCATAGCACGGTGTAATGTCATGTGTTGTTGTTCATCTGAGGTTGTATTTACCAAATTTTAAGACCTGCTAAGGATTGTTATTATGTCCTGATATGTGAAACCATAGAATTCAAAGAGGGTGTACTTTCTTTTTCACACAACTGTATATAATCAACTCTTGTCGATATATATAATTCAGCCCTTGTCGATCCACTGCTGGATGAAGGCCTCCCAATGAGGTGTGTGTACATATGTATATATTTATATATTTTATAATGTATATATTTTTATGCATGTTTCTATTTTTTTCTCAGCTCCTGATGGTTCTCAGGCTAAAGTTCAAGAGAAGAAAGTAGCACCATTGAATCGTTCCATCTCTGCAACACAAGGACAACCTGTGAAGGAGAATAATGGATCCAAGTCAGGTAGTTACCATTGTTATGTCACTGCAGTTTATTGCTCTACTTAATGGTGGTGTTTTACGCAATATGAACAAGCAGCTTTCAATATTTTCATTAACGAAGAAAGCAGCTATACCCTCCAAATATTTTTTTTATTCAGCTTGAATGATCCTGAGGGTCTTGAAGAACTCTCTGACTTTTAGTGCGTGTGTGTGGGTTTTTTTTTTGCTAACAAAACTACAAATATGGCTGCCTGGGTCACCAAGAGAAAGAAACAACGTAATTTCTGTTGGTGACCCCAGTGGCCATATTTGTAGTTTTTTACCACTGCTTACCCAGCTGCCATATTGTTCTCGTCCTGAAAATTAAGGGGTTAAATGAGAAAGCTTGGGGGTCCTATAAATGGGATAAGTGCAGTTGATCTCTGCGAGATCCCCCCCCCCCCCCCTCACACCTCTGAGCTTCTAAAGTGAGCAATACCCCCTTCCCCCTCCCCCACGCCACCCAAAAACTAGCAACTCGAATTGCTGCTTGAACATCACGGTTCTGTCCTCAAGTTGAAGAGACCAGTGTCATCTCCTAATTCATCATAGCTGTTGTTAAATGGTGGACCATAATAGCCTTGATGATGGTAGATGACATCTGACGTACTGATCATTTCCCATTCTATTTACAGTATGCTCGACATACATAGAGGGGTATGTGACATTTACCCTTTTCTAGCACCCACATGGCCCTTTCGGTCACATGACTGAGTTTTGATTAAGCCTTTAGACTTCATGGAATATAACATACAGTCTAGGCAGATTAAGCTAAATGTTTGTCCTAGGGGAAGCTCCACGCTGAATCCATAGCTCAAGGTGCAATAGACATGCTCCATATGGAGAGAATCTGTCTCTTATACTTCCCTTGTTGATTTCTTGAAAGTATGCAGAGGTAACATCAGTAACACCAAAACAGCGTACGCCTGCAAACATGATCTGTATGGAGCCTTATAACTATAATTGTTATGAGACATATATTTCTCCACATTAATTTAGGAATGCAGAGTAAAATGAATTACATTACATTGCAAAGGGGAATATATAAAATAACATACATATTGATGATCCTGCATTGTTTGTTTGTTTTATTGCATTGTACTAGTCCTTTGTAATGGTATTGCACATCAAAATACTTTTGTTTGTTTTACAAAATGTGACTGTGGCCAAATCTGAATACACCGATAATATATTACATGTTCCAAATCATTCATCTTGAATGTAGCAAGTAATGAAATGGAGCAACCCCTTCCAAAAAGTTTCAATCTGGTATTGAACGTATATTGGGCTTGTATTGCAGCACAGCCTTTCAGCTGCACGCCAGGCAGGATGTGTACAGTACACAAACATATATTTAATTTTCTGACTGCAAGAGCTGTAGGTAGGGTGAGAACTGCATCAATATTTACCTCACATGTACGCTCTTGGTTTCTTAAATATGCTACAATACATTTCTCAATCTCTTTCAACAGCACAAGTCATAACCGTTTCAAGGCTATTGTGTTGACAGCTATTTTCCACTCTAATATTGTCGTGTTTTTTATGTCATTTTCCAGAATGTTATCCTATTCTTAAGGTTGATGAGAGACAAAGACTTGCTCGAGAGCGCCGCGAGCAACGGGAAAAGCTTATGGGTATGTCTCTTCGGCAAATATTTGTTCTTTGGCTGTAAAACTTACTCCCTAGCACAAAAGTCTTAGACACATCCGTAACACTGTAATTGAGCTTCCCCCCTCCCTTTTCCTTTCTTTTAATGTAAGATTGATTTTTAATTTTGTTATTTAATCCCTACCATGTAACCAGCTGCACCAGTAACATATTTCAAAGCAGTTCAGTGCCAACCCTTTAAAGCAGAAATGCCCTCCCCCCATGTAACCCTCGTTTTGTTTTTGACATGGTTGGAACAGAGGGTCCTCCATAGAGTTTTCAGCTCAGAGGTTGCCCCTGGTTTCTCTGATCCATACTGGTGAAGTAACCTGTATTACGCGCTGGTTTTTAAAGGGCATTTAAATGGCTGCACAAATGCCTCAAGAGGGATAGCCATTTTGTTTCCCCGTAAGGGAGATTGAAACCTGGTCATTTTGCTGGTAATTATTTGTGAAAGCAGAGGGTCCCTGGCGTTAAAATTGTGGTGTTTAGCTGCAGGAGACATCCGATTCCTATTCAGTAAATATACGATGTATAAAAGAGTAGGGTGAATTGCTGCTTCAAGCAGTAAATGTGTTCACTTCACATAAATAAAAATCAATCCTGACACTGCTATTTTGAGTAAGAGAGTGCCAACGCCCTCCATCATACAGGGATAAGCTAAGAACCCATGCGTGCACATGGGTAGCAAGACAAAAGTGACACGCTCTGTGCGCACATTTCCTTGGTTGCAATTTAACTACTGTATGAACGAAAGTGCTTGGGGGTACCAGTGGAAGACATTCAAATGCATTTACGGGAGAACCCATTGTACATGTATATAACATGGTGTGCGCTCATGTTTGTGTGGGTTACGTTAATAGAAAGCTTTGTGTACGCTGTGAGCCGCAAGGAACTGGAAAAACTCATCGCTATGTCACGGCTGCAAATATTTGCATACATATATTCAGTGGTTGACAAATCACCAAAAAATCTACTCGCCACACAAAAAAATCTACTCGCCATCTAGTACCAAACGTGTGCTGCTTGGGCCAATCTTTACTCGCCCGGGGGTTAAATCCACTCGCCCGGGGCGAGCAAATGTATAGGTTTGTCGAACACTGCATATATTACTCGGTGCAATTTGTCTGGAAAGGGAGAAACACTGTGATCAACTAGCAGGAACTATTTAACTGGACAAGCAGATAACTAAATATCCAGCATCCTCAAAAACACATGAAATAAACTTGACAGCAGCAAACCGTTATGAGCAGACACATCCCTTTCAGATGCCCTATTATTGCATGTGGTAATTGCTCATTGACTTTCTCAGGGAAAAACGGTGTACTGTACTTAGGATCTGTTTAGTGTTAGAACAGTGGAGGAATGCATCTCCATATGTAACAGTTGTATTTTAGCTACTATAGTTTTCGGGATTTATTTTAATTTACCAGACGTAGTGCATACACATTCTTGTAACAATAAGAAAGTAAAAAAGTAGGAAAAATCACCTAGTGAGTGACGTAAATGACCTTCCTTTATTATTCCATTTCTTTGAAATTGCTTTTTTTCTACCCAAGTTATGATGGGTAAAATGGGGTCCAAGTTATAATAGACATAACGTAAAAGGTGTGTACTTATTTGCATTTCATTTCCCAGAATCCCTGGCTGCAGTGGAAGCATTGTATGCTAAGAGATGATGGTGAAAAGCTATGGGTTTCAGCCTGGTATCACCGGTCTATGGGTTTATCTATGAAATCTCCGGGCGGGGCCTCGGCTCGTACCTTTTCCAGCGGCAGCATCATCCTGCGGCATCTCCTCCTGCATTGTCACATCAACATGGTTCCGCGACATCAAATGGCGTTGCGTTGCCATGACAATAGTACATTGCGGCATAACATTGCCAGGACAACAGGATGCCCTGCATTGGTGACGCCCGCAGTGTCATTTGATGCTGTGGTTCAGGAGGAGGGCGGCAGGTAAGGAGGCGGCCGCAACAGTTAAGTGTCTTCCCATCAGGTCAGAGAGCACGGTAAAAGTATATGGGGCGGACATTTTTGCTGCCCCCAAATGTTGCCGGCCCAGGCCTAATGGTGAAATCTATCCCTGCATGGAACCCCCCGTGCTCCTTTTCTGTATCTTCTGCCCGCGTGTCTGATTTGCACGCATTTGCAAGAACTGGCAAAGGCTGCCGCTTGCTGGACTGAAGCGCTGCATGCGGGTGATTTCTGGATAAAAGGGGCCAGGGAGGGGACGGGGGAAGATCTGTGTGTGGGTAGCAAGAGGAAGGAAGGGAGTGAAATGTGAGCATGGAGAGAAAGAAGTGAAAAAGTGCACTAAGGGTACTAAGGGGGGGGGGGGGGGAGAGAAATTGGTGAAAGAAAAATAGAATGGAGGAGCAGGAGAGATAGAGGAGGAAGGGATGTGCATAAGTTGGAGTAATAACAGAAGAAGGAAATGTAGACCAGGTCTTGCCAAAGAAAAAATAGGTTCAGGGGAAAGAGAGAGCAGGTGAAGCCGGATGGGTACACAAAAGAAACACAACCTGACCAATAAACACATGAGAGGTATGACTATTTATTCACTTATTTTATTTATTTAATTACTTTCTGTCTGTTGGAAAACAATCATTTTGTCTGGCTAGTGACAGATTAGTGGATTTTTCCAGCCCCGGACAAATCATAAATCTATTTTCAACCGTGTTCTAATAAAAAAAGCTGCTTGGTTAAGAATTGTATTATTTAAGCATGTCAGTGCAGCATTATTATATCATATTGATAATCAATGAATTGCAAAGGTTTCCCGCACTGAATACTAATTTGAGATTTGTGTTGGTACTTTTTCATATGTCGGCCTCCTTACTTTCTGCAGAAGAAGTTCTATGTTTTACCTAACTGGATCCTTTGGGACACCTGCTATTTACTGGTACTAGTCAGATAAATTAGACATAATCCAGAGCGTAGAAGTTTTGACACAGAATTCATAGCAGCAGGATGATAAATGTGTTGCATCAGGTGCACTCGCCTCCTTCATTTAATTGGAAATCAGACCAGCCCTATTCTAATGATAAAGCAATCCCCCTGCACAGAGACGTGAGCATGCACACATCCCTGTATAATTAAGGTGTGAGAATCGGTGCAGCAGCTCAAGAATTTCTCTCAACCTCCGCAGCTGTTTCTCTCTTGTTCTTTTGTAAAGTTTTGGGGAACACGTGGCAACAAATGACCTTGACAAGCAGGGCTGCCCCAACCAACCAGCCCAAGAATCAGGAGGCCCACACACCATACACAGACACACGCTGACCAGACGCACGCACCTACACTGTGCACATGCGGGGCGCACACAGGCATGCACACATGTATGTCATAAGCTATACAATGAGTGGGCTCCGTACACATACTTTCTATTTGTACAAACACACAGGTGAACCCCGTTGTAACACAGTGCTCGGGGTCCACCCGATGCGACAGCGTTGTAACTGGGATCGCTTTCATTAGACTTCAAATGAAGTTACATAGTTACTATATGTAACTATGTAACTTCATCCATACAGAGGAGAAAATCTGTGATTTATGCTGATTTAAGTTTACATGTATGGCTGCGGCCCCAGTTACTGCGTGCATGCGCGCGTCGGAGCGCCTCGCGTACACCAGTGTGAGCCGCGACCTGTGGTTTGTGGTGAAGAGCAGAAGATCGTGACGGGGGGGCATTGTGGGGGTGCGGCCATGACATCATGCGGCTGGTTCGCCCTCATTGGCTGCACTGCCTCTGTGACGTGACCACAGCTCAGCTGCCACACCAAAAGACACAAATCTTGTGTTTTGGCAAAGGTGGTTGCGC
This sequence comes from Ascaphus truei, assembly GCA_036426205.1. NCBI lineage: Eukaryota > Metazoa > Chordata > Amphibia > Anura > Ascaphidae > Ascaphus > Ascaphus truei. The sequence continues at coordinate 138,344,481 of CM071570.1, read as the reverse complement.
ATCGCTTTTTGTGTGCCCGCCCACACCCCAACTGGGGCCTGCCCCATAGAGGGATATTCTTAGTGTGCTGCACGTACGTCATTGGCACATTATAAGAATGCTACTACAATTCTGTTTTTCAGTGGGTTTTTTTTATCTAGAACGTTAGAAATTATTACATTTCACATTATCACCAGATTTTAATTAATATATTTTTTTCAATCTATTTGTAAAGAATGAAAGGATGGGTCTACTGTACCCTGCTGGCACTAAAAGCTGTAAACCTCTAGTCTGCACATACTGTATGTTTCAGGTTAATGCTTTTGAAGACGCAGCTATTTCTCCTGCAAAACATTTGGATTTCGTTTGCTGAATTGCTATAGATAATATTGAGAGAGAGAGAGAGAAATTGGACAACTAATTTCAAAGTTAAGGGGACCATTCAGTCTTTCCCTAACATGGCCAAAAAACCACTATGCTGAGTTATGAGTGGAGGAACTCAATTTATAGAAGAGTATCCTACAAACAATACACTAGAGAGACTCCATTTTCTCACTTGAGCTTTTTGTTTTTTAGTCGCCAGGGAGTCTTTGTGGTTAGAAAAGGAAGTAAGAGCACGCCAGCACTTTGAGAAACACCTGGAGGAGCGCAAGAAGAAGCTGGAGGAACAGAGAGTCAAAGAGGAAAGGCGACGATCTGCGGTTGACGAGAAGCGAAAGCTGAAACTAGAAGAGGAAAAAGTAAGACTCGCTATTCCTGCCCTGGTCCTGTTTTCAAATCTATTGCTTAACTTTTATTAAACTTGCAAACAACATCTTACAAATTAAAAAATTGACACGACCAGCTATTACATAATTTCATGTTAGATGTAAATGACATTATAAATGATTAGAGGAAGATCTACATGGTTTTAGGAAGGTGCTGATTATTTTGGATAACATTACAATGGAGGGTAATATTTGTTTGTAGGAGAAACTGATAGTTTGTACTTTCTTGTACTTTTAAGGAGCGTCATGAAGCTGTGGTGAAGCGGACAATTGAAAGGAGTCAGAAGCCCAAGCAGAGAAACCACAGATGGTCATGGGGAGGGCCTCTGCAGAGCAGCACAAGCATTACCAGCCCAGGTAAAAAGGGGTCCTTTCCTATTAACATTGTGGGGAATAGTTGTCAGTCGCATTATAAACATAATAATATAAGTTTACAAATATATATAGATATATATCGATGTCGAGGTTTCTGTACCGTGTTAGTTATATATACTCATACACTCATGGGGTAGTTGGCGCATATATTACAAGGTTATAGCACTGAAAGGTTTTCGTGGTGTTCAGAGTGAACCTTATTTGTCACCTAAGATATAACATCTTACAATTAACTGTATTTCTATGTGATTGTAAATGGTACTCTGTCTCGCTGGTGTTTTGTTCTTGAGATTGTATTGGTACTGTAATAGCTGTATATTACCATATTAATACCTCTGTTCTTATGTACTACCTTTACACGTTACAGTACATCTTAAAGCATGGTACAGATTATTTGTATACTATTGTTACCATCATTCGGTCTGCCTCAGAAGGATGAAAAAGTCTTTACTGGTGCCTTAATATTTCAAACATAGAATTATGGAACAAAAGCAGAACACCATTTTCAATGTACAGTTCATTTGTGATTCTCTGAGTTTCCTGGATCTTGAAGGTCTGATGACATCTTGGTATCTTAAAACATCATGTCTCACATATCTGAATATCTTGAAGCTGATCTAATTAAAGGTTTGACAGGCCACAAATGATCTATTAGCCAAAGATCACAATGCAGGCACTGAAAAGTCTTCGTTATGTAGAAAATAAAGAAATATTAATATTAATGAAATATTAATATAAATATGTGCTTTGATTTGTTCCTTCCCCTCATTGGAAATATTTTCAAGGAGGTATTTTTTAACCCTCTAAACCAGGAAACCCAGCCACACCAGATTTTAGGAATGACCAAGGAAAAACGACTAAGGAATTAAACACAAGCATGCACTTAGATTACATATCAACAACCAGGTTTTGTTAAACCCACAATACAGTCTTGCTGGGGTTCTCCCTAGAAGAGGGCTGAAAATCACTGGCCTAGAAAGTATGGGTATATACAAAAACAATCTTTCATAGTGTGTTTTATGGGTGTCATTAAATGTAACTGAATGTACTGCTCTGAATATAACATTTGATAATCCATTATAGATACTGAAGGGACAGGTCATGTAGATAAAGTCATAAGGAAATGGTATTGATCTCAACTTGAAGGTCTTTCACAGCATGGTCCACTTAGACAACAACAGTTAGCATTGTACAGTAATACCATGCATGGCCCTTTTTCAGTTACTGCTTCTTTTAGACATTTTTAAGCCTTTCTTTTGTAGTCCCCACAGATTGATATAGCCAGCACCGCTTCTTTCACTTGAAGTGTTTGCGCATCAATTATTATTGTTTGCCAGGCTATAAAACCCAGTGATTAAGTGGCTGAGTTTTATTTTCTGGCACATAGACCACTGTAAACTGCTTCTGTACGTCATCCAAACTGATTCAGTAATAGATTTATTACCTTCTGGTCTTGTACTGTAAATTCAATTAACTCACTGTTCCATCATTTGTTTTACATCTTTAACATACTTGCTTCTTTATCTTCTATTTTGCCTTTTACTTCACTGTCTCGTGTTCTGTTCCCAGGTTACTTTGTTGAGTCATCTTTCACCACTGTCGCTTTAGCTGACCTGGCACATCACTTCCAAGCAAAGGGTGGTGTTAAAAAAGGGGGTACTTAAACCACTGTGTTGTGTCGGTTCTCTCTCCAGCTCTGCTGATTTTACCTATGTAGAAGCCATTCTCTGATTCTACCTTCAGTCTGACGTAAAGCAACCACAGATACAATACTCAGAGTTTTGTTTCTGACGGAAAACCATTCATAATTTCTAAAATTGACCAGCCATCTATTGTTTATTTACATTTATATTATTGCCTTTCTCATAGGAAAGTTAAATAGGGCCATAGAAAATATTTTCAGTGACTGCAAAAACGCGGTACTTGTGTTTAAAATTGACTGTATATGTGCTTTCCACTGACAGTCTGCCTTAACTCCAGTGCATTTAGAGATGCAATTACTAAATTGCTCTGTTCTCACGTGTCCTTTATGATTATTGAAATGCTGCAAAAATTGTTATGAAAACTTCCTCCCACTTTCTCTTCCCCTCTTCAACTATCTCCTCCTTTTGGGATCCTTACCCTTTGGTACTGTATGTATTGTAGAAGTGACCGTGTTAGCAATCCGAATTGGAAAAAGTAGTCTGCAAACATTCTGTTTCTGGTCTTTCTCAAACTGTTCTCCTTGCTCTCCAGTAGTGGGTGGACCTGCAGTGCTAAGACTGTGACTGCTTTGAACATGTTACCCATTTATAACAACTGCTCAGTGGTGCAAATGTAGTGGTAACAACTGCTACAGAGTAATACTGCTTTTCCTAATTTGCAGAACTGGAGCTTGATTCCAATATTCAGTGATATATTTGAAAAAAGATGGCCTTTGTTGTTACATCACAATCTTGAAAGTTGGGCATAAATAAATATGCTCATCTGCATCTGAATTGTGCTCCCCCCCATCTCAGTACATACTCTGTTAATACACCAATTCAGAGTGTTACAAATGGCTACAAAATGCTAAGCACAGCAGGGTTTGTCTGACATTGCTCTGTAGTCACGCAGAAGCGTTGCAGGTCTCCCAGAGAGAAGTGGAATGGTTGGGGGGATCAGTTCTGTGATGATCTCATCAGACTGTAGAAAGATGATAATTAGAGATGTGCAAACCTACATAGATTTGCTTACAAACCCTGCAAACATTTAAATTTATTTTTTGCCACCAAAAGTTCTAGCCCAAATTGTTCGACGTTCATTAGAATTTTAAAAGCAAAAAGTAATCTAAATGAATTGAACATGCAATGCCTATTGACTTTTAGCATTATGTGAAACTAGCTGCAAACTTTTGGCTGAAAACAAACCATTTTGCCGCTCTGAAAAGGGGGAAATTTGCAAAAGTTCACCAACGCGTGTGAAAAGTGTGCACATCTCTAAAAGTATTAATCATGCATGCGTGCTGTCAATTAGCAATATCTCCATTTGTTTTAGATCCAGACAGGCGGTCAGTTTCAACAATGAACCTTACGAAACATGTCGATCCAGTTATTAACAAGCGGCTCTCCACCTCATCTGCAACATTACTAAATTCTCCAGACAGAGGTACAGTGTTATGAGCGAGATCCAGGAGATTACATACCTGGGCTTTTTAACATCCATGTTTAGGCCTCCCCAGTAGTATATAGTTACTGATAGTAAAGTTCTGCAGGAGTTTTTCTACCATTATTGGTGCCCGTACAGTATATATGGTCCAGGTGCACCAATGTGTGTAACCTAGACTTCAAGAGGAAAAAACACAGGGGTGACACAGTTTCTTGATCTACTACTTGGTAGACACTGTGCCGCTTATTAAATCCCTGACTCCGTGATTTATTATCAGGAGTTAACCCAGTCACGCGTCTGTTTTATACAAAGATCCACCATCAGGAACTAGGCTAAAGAAAATAAAAATATAAACAGATCTTCTACCGGTTGTAAAATAAATAAACATACTTTGCTTCCTTGAGAAATGGTAATTTTTTGACATTTTCCCCATGCACATCCTGGATGGTTATAATTTCAAGTTGAAAAGGAGAAAACTCTAAAACATTTGTGTTTTGTGAAGTGATAGTGCTCATGTAACTGTGCATATTTTTTCATTGTCATACATGCATTTAATGGTTGTGTTATTTTGTTATAGGTCATACTGCCATTCCATTTTTTGTGCGTGTTGTATTCCATGTTTGTGTTTCCGGGCATGCGTTACACAGCGTGTAATAAATTAATGTTGGGCATGCTGACTGTAAAGTTTGATATGGCCTGTATTGGAAATACATTTCTAAAATCCTCTGTTAAGAAACCGCTTATAGATGAATTTGTGTTCGTTCATAATGCTTTCCAGCTCGTATTGCAGTCCTTCTGCCATAACCTAACTTTACCAGCCAGACTTTAGTATACCATTTAATATGATGAGTTTTGTTACAGGATTTACAGTACATAAATAATTGATAGAAAAAAAACATAGGCATCAGTGTTTAGCTTACTATAAAGATGGCCACATCTCAAATGAGCCATCAAAATAAAATGAGCACCTACTGTGTGTAAGATTCCAGTAGTTTCCAACTTTAATTTTGCTTGGGCTCTAGAACCTCCACACTTTGGTGGCCATTAACTCTTGATTAGTGCAGTCACACTTCAGTGGCCATTAACTCTTGATTAGTGCAGTCACACTTCAGTGGCCATTAACTCTTGATTAGTGCAGTCACACTTCAGTGGCCATTAACTCTTGATTAGTGCAGTCACACTTCAGTGGCCATTAACTGTTGATTATTGCAGACACTCTTCAGTGGCCATTAACTGTTCATTATTGCAATCATATTTTAGTGGAAAAACGGCATAAAATTGTCATTAAAAAAATGAAGAAAAAAGTACTAAAAGAACTGTATTAAATGTCTTGATTGCTTTCAGGACTGAGTTTTAGATCACTTTCGCACATTTTGAGAACAGAGGACAGCGCAGTTTGGAGATATAGGAGAAGTTTATACTTGTTATTTGCTCCAAGAACTAACGATTAGAGGCAGATGAAGTATGGGATAGAGGTGTGTAGACCTGTTGCTTGCATTCAAAGCTAATTTAACTATTGATGTTCCTGGTAAGAGAGAAAAATATGAAATGTCAGCTCAAGGTTAACTTGTAAAATGTTTAAGATCCTCAAAGATGGAATAATGACATGAAAATAAATAATTGGAGCGTTTGACAAAAATTGATTTCTGTAATTGCTGTCAAGGTACCGTATGGATAATTAGTTGCATAGATCATTCGGATAGAAATATATAGGTCAGCATTTTCTCTTGGTGCATGTAGTGGTGTTTGTGTTTCTGGACATTGTGTACTCGCATCTAAATATTCTATGAAGAAACATGAAATAATCACTGGATCTGCCTATGTCTAATCTTCCTTTCGTGGTAACATCTAGGTCGTCGAATGCCTCTCACTCCATGGGAGAGCAGTGTCGTTAGTAGACTATTGACCCCCACGCACTCATACCTGGCCAGAAGTAAAAGCACAGCTGCCCTGTCTGGAGACTCAGGTAAACTTGTAGACATGACTAATGTGTTTTTATCTTTGTAGGCTTATTTGCATCTGCTCTGTGTGTGTATAGGAAAAACTGGGCACGGTCCCGTTCCTGTGGAATGTTGTGGTCCACCCATGTGATTGTGGAGTGGTTTGCAGATGGGGGAATTGAAGCAGGTTTGAAAAACATGCAACCACATGCACTTTTGTCATTCCTGTAAATCAACTGATAATTTTGCTGTAAACTAAAACGAAAGCATTTCAGGTCAGGGGCAACAAACGTCAGGACTTCAGTGCTGAATAGGTGTTGTAAGTGCACTACCCTCCGGTATTAAACAAGTTAACAAATCTTGTGGAAGTATACCTTATTCTCTGTAGAGGAGTAGTTTAAAGTACACTGTTACGATTAATTAGGCCATAGTCCTAAGGGAAGCAGCTTATTAACAGAAACAAATAAGCTAGTGCAATGCAGTACCTGTCTTCCCAGCAGAGCAATTATCCACTGTGAGTAGTCTAAATGGTACTAGGCTTTATTGACCAGTGCTAATATTATCTGAGATTTAAAGGTTACAGAATTATGTGTGCACTGATGCCATTTGATAATACAATTCTTTTCCATAAATTAAAAATGAAATAGATTAAAAGCCTTTCCATGTGCCAGGTTGTATGATGGCAATGTACCATATATAGGTTACCAGGTAAGTAGAGCATGATCAGTAGATTTATAATGGTCCCGAATTCACTCTGACCATTGGTAGATTGCTGCAAGGTGGACATATATAGTACAGTACATACCCTGGAAGTTCAACTAATATGCAACAACAAGAGTGATGCCTGCTCAACATTATCAAAGGACTTTGACATTGCACTGGTCTGTGCAGATTTGTAGTTGGTTAAAACCAAAATATGGGTGTATTCCCTGAAGCATAACCTTTTAAATGACTGTTAACGAGCGACAATTACTATCGCACATTGCTCCAAAACATAACCAGAACATGCAGCCGATTCTATACAATACTTGTTTTGCTAGTGTGCAGAGTAGCTGATAAGAAGAAGATTCAACTTAATCAGACTGAAGAACTGCCACTGGTCCATAGACACTACATGGTGGCTTCCCATAACACACCTTACATTACATTCAAGTGATTGGGCTTTCTTAGGGCAGAGAACCATTTAATAAATATACCCTTTAATACATTTTCAGCTACAGGTGCCTGGGACGCATTACATTATTACAAGTTGGAAGGGAAAGGGTTAGTAATCTCCCCATGTATAAAGTAGAACTGAGGGGGAAGTCTAGAGGGACAATGATTAACTTTATTGTTGATCGTTTCGGGATATTTTTCCTTCTAGCAAAGGTAAATTTGTGAAATCAAGTTATTGTCAAACTGGAACAAGTAAACTAAAGGCAGTAACATATTTAATGTGTTAACTCTTGGTGATCATTTGCGTTTGAGAAGAAAATAAATCCCCAAACTGAAAAAAATAAAGTAATCATGATGATTACAAAATACTTCTAAAGATATTTGACAATTTACAAATTCATTCCAATCTAATGATAAGGTAATACTATGTAGGCTTTGTCCCACTCTGCTAAAGACCTAAATAGGAAAGAGAAACGCGTTGGCAAGAGAAGGACAGTAAACCTTCAGTAAACATTTCCTGGATAAATATTAAAGATTGATTAAAAAATATTTTTTAAGGAGTCATTTACTACGTTGGATGCTATTAAATATAGCCCTCATTCGTTTATTTCTGTAGGGGCAGAATTGTCAGTAAGATGTCTCGATACATCTGTATTTTTACAGAATATAGTCATGTACAATATTGGTTGTTTTATTCTGTACAAGAAATTACTTATTACAAAGCTAGCACCTTGCTGTATACCATAATATACTATTTCACTACTCTTTTCTCTGTTGGTGTGTCTGTGTATTATTGCAAAAAGCCAATATATCAGGGAGACATGTTCATTGGTGGTCATTTGCTTCTGTGGGACCTTTTGTTTGCATCTCTGTTCATTTTTGTTTGTGTTTGTGGTCCGCAGCGGTCCTCCGCTTCTCTGTCTTATACTTTTAGAACACAATGCGTGGATCACCGCGCACTCGCACCGCTTCTATTTTTTTGTTATGCTAAAATGAAAAGTAACTTACTTATATATTAAAATAAGAATTCCATCACAACGCATTTCACAGCATTGTGTTGCTAGACACACTCAATGTGACGGGGTCAAATAAAAAAACCAAGGAACCTTAACATCATTATACTGCATATTCCATATTGTTATAACCGCATCAGTGCTTTCAGGTGCATGCGTTGTTGTGCTCTGGGTCCTTTTCAGCCCTGCAAGGTTAAAGTTATGTGGTCTCCTTCTTTGCTACAATTTTAACAGAGACATCATGATGAACAGCATGTATTGCTGATCAGAGATCTAAGTAGTGCAAGATTTTAGGACCTTTTTGCTTTTGAGACCTTGTCTGAAAGGCATCAGTTTTACTAATTTTTATATAGTTGGGTTTTTTTTGGAGGGGATTACAAAAAAAAAAAACTAATAAAGCTATTATTATTATATTATGTATTCTTCTTTAATATAATGTATTTTAGCGGTAACTCACTATGCACATTCATATAGACTAGCTATAGACATAGTCAGATTAAAGAAGACGAGGGAAAACATTCTGCATGCAAAATAACCTTTTTCAATTCTAATGACAGATTTGACTCCCTACGAGTAGTTGAAGGACATCTCTCACTTGCTGAATGATTGCCACTGCGGCATAAGGGAATCCTTTAAAATGTCTAGTAAAGTTGAAACAACTGCTGCTTGACCTTTGCCGAACTTCTAGAGGCTAATAACTTATTTTATACCAATTCATTTTTTTCGTGTTGCAGATCTGCAATTAAAATAGTCACCGATAAACACATCTGTGTTGCTAGTATATATTTTAGTAATGACATGTGACTGCAATGTCATGTTCTTGTCATGAAATCGGAAAATACAGACTATTCTTTTCAAAAGATTTATGTGTCATTTCATCAAGACAAATGTTTTGTTCAGAACCGACATGGTAATGATGTCATGGAAGTGAACCAACATGCGATACAAATCTCAGGTGTACGGTTTCTGGAGACTTCAATAGGGACTAGTTTGTAGGTTTTCGTAGTGGTAGTAATAGTTTGTTTTACATTGTAAACTTTGACGTTGTCCATAAGACTTCTAGAGGGGGGAATAAACAAAAAGGAGAGTGGAGACTAAAACGTTTATTGACAACATTTTGTGGTCAAAATAATAATAATGATAAATAAATAATAATATATAGCAATTCACAAATCTGACAATTTTCTTTGAAAGTGCTTGTGAAGAAATTTCCATTCATTAACTTGACCGTGTAGCAAAAAGGCTGTGGGAGATTAGTACAGTATGGTGGATGTACACTTGTAAATGTAATATATACGATACTTTGCATGTTTAATGTAATGTCACTGTCTGCCTATGCTTTGCTTTCTCTGTTCATGATGTTTCTGTCTGGGCTACTCCACTTGGGTTTGGCTTCATTTTCCTGCCTCCAACCTTGATTTTTTTTCAGGGGGAATCCTTTGTTGCTTACTTTGAATTTAGAAACCTTGACAATTTCAACCGTATTTCTTACCAATAATTCTGATAAAGTAATCAATGTGGAATCCAGGGTATACGGGTTGTCAAAGTCTTTCCAGAACCATTGCTGTAGTTGCTGCCTTGTTGAGTAAACCATACCACGTTGCTGGTCAATTAATCTCAATAAATACATCTAAAGTGAAGCAGATAGTCTTGAATGCATTTTGAAAATACAGTGATGGTTCTGGTTTTAGACGATATCTTCTGCTGGTATTAACAGCCTCCCTCTTTTCTCTTTCTTTTTCTCTTGCCTTGCTGCTTCCTGCTTCTGGCATTTCAATGTTCGCACCCCCAACTATGTTCTCTTAAAAACACCTTAGTTATGCCCATTTGTCCTCGTTCAGCATCTTGCAGCCCCATCAGCCCTCAGCCCTACAAGACTGCAAACAGTAAAAGTTCAGAGAGACCAAAGCTTTTTGTCACAACTCCAGAAGCTATTGGGCGGCGGAAAACCACACACTTTGCAGGGGTCAGCAGTGTAAGTATGGCAGCTTTCAGACTGTGCAGCCTTAAAAAGAATTCAAGTACAAATATTTCCATAAAATGTTTTCCATGTGAGTCTACTTCCAGTTTGAAGCATGCAAAGTCAGAATGTTCATTATCTTTATATTACTGACGTTGTCCATTAACATATACAGTTGTGTGAAAAAGAAAGTACACCCTCTTTGAATTCTATGGTTTTACATATCAGGACATAATAACAATCATCTGTTCCTTAGCAGGTCTAAAAATTAGGTAAATACAACCTCAGATGAACAACAACACATGACATAATACACTGCGTCATGATTTATTTAACAAAAATAAAGCCAAAATGGAGAGGCTATGTGTGAAAAACTAAGTACACCCTTACACTGAGAAGGGATAAAGGTGAAGATTCACTAACCTCCGATACGTAATATTGAATCATATTCCTGCATTAACTGTCATTATCACTGTGCAATAACCCATACCGGATGTTAGTGCATCTCCCCGTAATTATCACAGCATTACTTCTCTAATGGCCCTGAATCAGCATAACAACAACAGCATGTTTTACAAATATTTACATCCAGTTTTATGACATTACTGTAAGCTGGGTTATTCGTTATTACGTATTTTTTTCTGAAATGTCAGCACCTCTTTAAATTCAGAATGGTTTACAAAATGCCTGTATATTTACAATATGAATGACATTATACAGACATACAGACAGCTGATTATGCACTGAAGTCGTCAATGGGTCGCTGATCAATGTAAGTGCAGCACATTTTCAAGACATGAATGATACAACTGCGTACATACACAGTGTAACGAGAAATACTACTGTAACATTACCAGTAGTAACTGGTTCACTTCAGTGAGGGGATGGACATTAGGCTATAGGCCCAAATGCAAAAAAAAAAAAGCATGACTGTTGGTGTTAAATGACTAGAAAGATAACTTAAACAAATTCTAATCCAAACTAATCTAATCTAATCAAACTCTATGGAAATTGTTTGACTAATATACTGAACTAAATCCTAATAAGTATCGGTATGTGAGAAATATGAAATGCTTATATCATACCAAGTTAATTATTACAAATAAGGTCAATGAAGAGATTAAACAATATTAAAAAGTGGTTTTAAACTTCCAGGAAGATGGTTATGACACCGCAGATACAGAGAGAGAACTAGTATTTATCCTATCTGGAACCACCAAGTGAAAATCATGTGACCTGTTTCTTTCCTTAGTTGTTGATGATCTTGTCTTTATGGGTTGAATTTAGATGGAGAAGAAAGAAAAGGAACGAGAGAGTGAAAGTGAAAATGTATTTATGACGCCCATTTCCATCATTAAAAGAGCTCATTCTCTTTACAATCCCAAAGTTAAATCACCAGCTCCCTTTCCAGTAGGGTAAGTGAACTGATACTTATTTTCTGAATGAATTCACAATACAGGGACTGTATGTGGGGTGTTTGTATTATGTGGGCTCTGAGCAGGTATACTGTTCGTAAACCTTTAGTCTCCAACCACCATACCCATCATTTCCACAAACCTTATTATATTTGATGTGTACTGAAAGTTTTTTTTTTTAATTTGCTGATACGTTTATTTATCGTATTTATTTGAATGGTACCATAAGGGGGATCAAGTTTCCAAAACAATTTGTTGTTTAAGGGCGAAAACCTTTAAACATGAGCTGTCCTGCAAGTTTCAAAAAGTTGACATTCTTTTGCTGTGAAAAGGTTTTCAATGTTTGAGAGCCTGGTGTAAAACGTGAGATGAGGCATAAACATCCTTTTTATCCATCATCTCCTGCGTGACATCAAATAAACATATATCAGATAAGTTAATCTGCTGGCCAATGTTTGGGTATTTCAGTGACCTGACACAAGATCTGCTTTTGCTTCATTGATGTGCTTGTCAGCTTAGCTGCTCTATTTTTTTTTATATGTAATTATCTGAATTAATTGTCAACTATCAATTTAAAAATGTTCTAAATAATTAAAATACAATTCTTTTTGATACATGGGATCTTTATTTGGTTCATTGAGTTTATTTTCTTTCTACAGTGCAATGACTGTGGTAACTTGTAATTAGTCCTTCAAATTATAATGGAATGATTGTTTGAGGGACTCATACTATATGAGCTGAGCACTGTGCTATGAGGGAGATTCCGTGGCGCTGTGTTGTTGTTGGTTGAATCGTATTTGGTTCCTTAATATTGGATTTAATATCACAGCATACACTTTAACAGTAACAAGTTACACATGTGTCTTGCACTGCTTCAATGTGCTACTTTGTTTTTTTGTTTTTTTTAACAGCATGTGGCACATGGTACATCCTACTAAACTCATCCCCTATAAGTCTACAGTTGTACTGTATATAATGTATACTTTCTGTGATACATTAAAGCGGCAGACCAAGCAATATCCTACATGTGTTTTTTTAAATAAATCAGTTTTGTACTATGAGAAAATACTTGCAGCATTTTTTTTAAAAACAATGCTGAATAACATTTTTAATGTATTATAATGTAACAAGGATTTTTTGTTTCTATAGCATCCATTTACAAAGTCACATCCCCTTCCTCTTCTGATACAGGCACTGGCATACCCCTTTTTGAGCCCTGCCTTCTCTCTAGCAGTGCACCAATTGTATCTAGTGACTGCCTGGTCACATGATCTTCCCCACAGAACGTTTCATCTTTGGTCCTCATCTGCTGCATTGACAGCCATTTAGTTAACCCCAGAGATTAATCTACGCCGATCGATTGGCAACTTAGCTAATTTCATATCATTGTGTGGATTGTATTGAGGCACATATTAAAGTGAAATTAAAAAAAAAATGGCAGCTTGGACTGCTGCTTTAAAGCACTGGACGTTATCATAAAATATTCTTTCTGATTAGATTTGTAACCATAATTACATTTAGCTTCTATTCGGTAGCTCTTGAAGTTTCTGTGGACTGCACAACACACACAGATTTTGATTGATATATTGAATTGACAATAATCGAATAACTAGTGTTTTTCTGTGCCTACATTTTCCTTGCCCCATCTTATTGTACTAAAAAGAGAAATGCATAATTTTAAAATAAAAAATATATTTTTATGTCTAAGCCCAGGAATGCAGATGACTTCTGCTGTGCAGCGCCTTCCAATCATTTGTAACATTGTATCTTCAGTAGTGTTGTTATCAAAATGTTCTTTAGGTTACATGTACAGTATTCGTTGTCTCTGAAAATGCTGGACTTCTTTCTCTGAGTAGACAATGTGGGTTAACAACCCACTAAGATGGAGTCCTGTTATCTTACTGTGCGTTTAATGGGTTTCAATTTCCATTCAATATCCCCTTTGGTGATTTGCAGGCTTCCACAGAAGTCACCAACCACTTTGTCTACCACAGCCAAGCCAGCAGCATCTCCCACCAGTTCCACGAAGTTTGTGACCACCCCTCAACACCCCCTCTCACCGGGAAATGTCCGACCAATCAAAAGAGATGTAAAGGAGGAGCGTAAGAAAATAGAGGAGGAGAAGGAGCCTGAGGATACACCCATGGAAAGTGTAGTTTGTAAAGAACCACTTTCAATATTTGGAAACAACACCAGTGAAGAAAGGCTGATTAGTCCCGGCACTGCAGAAGCTGTACAAGGTTAGGGAAATATTTCTCTCTCTCCTTCTACTCTTCCAATTATTGTCCCATATCTTTTCGAGACTATTGAGACATCATACATTTAAGATTTTTAAAACCTCTTTATAGGTATTTTACAAAAAAACAACAAAGTAAATATAAACTGTGGTGGTGGATTTACAGCATCTTGACTAATGTATGCGAAACAATCTTGATCTTTCTGAAAACATCAGTGGGTGCTATTATCACAGGCTAGACCAGTGTTTTTCAACAAGGGTTCCCTGCAATTTTTCTGTCATTTGAAAATGCAGAAGCGTTTACAATGCATGTGATCTCAGACGCGCTACTAGAGAAAGTTGGGGTCCCTTAGCATTTCACAATATAATTATAGGTTTCCTTAACCAAACCAAAGGTTAAAAAAACACTGGGCTAAACTAGAGTTGGGTGATATATACCGAAATGTAGTAATATTGTGTTAACTATATCTCCCGGAGTGCCGATATGGGAGATGCTGTTTTGTGATATTACGGAAAGCCTGTGCTCAGAGGTGCCACTGTGCTGTCTCTGCCTCTCTCACCCCGAGTCCCCCTCCCTTCCTGCTTCTCACTGCTCACTCAGAGGGAGGGGGAGGAGCTTTGGGAAGCATGGGGAGAGAGCATGTGAGCAGCAGGCTGCAGCAGGGAAAGGTAGGATCCCCTCTCCTCACTTTGCTTTTGTTAAGCCCTCCATGCCACCACCCTCTGCCTTCCTCTCTCCTCCCTGGGGCCTTTAACCCCACCCCCAGCCTGCCATCCCCCTCATCCCATCCCATCACTCCAACCCTTTATGAAAATGTTACAAATGTATTAAAACAGATTTTACGACAATTCTTAATTATCAAAAAATCTGTTTAATATATATTTTTACATTTTATAAATGAAATGTGTTTTTAAATGGAGGGAGTATCTCAGGGTAAGTGATGAGATGAGGACTGGGAGGTGACGGTTATGGCAGCAGTGTAGGTGAGAGTGGTGGGATGAGTGGGATGTTATGGAGATGGGAGCAGTGTAGGTGAGAGTGGTGGGATGAGTGGGATGTTATGGAGATGGGAGCAGTGTGGGTGAGAGTGGTGGGATGAGTGGGATGTTAGGGAGATGGGAGCAGTGTAGGTGAGAGTGGTGGGATGAGTGGGATGTTATGGAGATGGGAGCAGTGTGGATGAGGAAAGGTGTAGTGCAGCCATAGAAAGGGTTTGGGAATGAAGGGCCCTTTGTTCTAGTAAATGTAAAGAAAATGTATTTATTTTGAGAATACATTTTATTTAAATTCACAAGAACATTTTCAGACTTTTATTTTAACAAATTTATCGAGGTATATGTCGTTATCGTGGGGAAATGTTTGATATCACCCAACCCTAGGCTAGACATTAAAGGGAACTGTGATAATTGTATGTTAATAGGAAACTTCAATGTGTTTACTTAACAATCGGCACTATAGCAGTTTAATGTATTTCTGTTTAAGATTCATGAATATTTATTGTCTCATTTTTATTTTGGTGACTAAATGAAGATGCTCCAGCTTTGCCACCTACACCAGCTTTGCCACCTACACCAGCTTTACCATCTACACCAGCTTTACCATCTACACCAGCTTTACCATCTACACCAGCTTTACCATCTACACCAGTTTTACCACTTACACCAGTTTTACCACTTACACCAGTTTTACCACTTACACCAGTTTTACCACTTACAACAGTTTTACCACCTACAACAGTTTTACCACTTACAACAGTTTTACCACCTACAACAGTTTTACCACTTACAACAGTTTTACCACCTACAACAGTTTTACCACTTACAACAGTTGTACCACCTACACAAGTTTTACCACCTACACAAGTTTTACCATCACCTACTGCGGCTAGCAAGACGTTTGCTGGAACCAACAACCCAGAGGCAGCAACTAGAATTCTTGCTGAGAAAAGGCGGCTTGCACGGGAACAGAGAGAGCGTGATGAACAGGAAAGGAAAGAAAAAGAAGAGGATGATAGGTAATAGATTTATTATATCTGTACACATAGATGTGTGATACATAATGGTGAGCTGTTGTATGAACAGTTTATCTTCGCGTCCCTGCACAGCTTCAGTTTTATTATAAGCGTCAGAGCCCAATAGTGAAGATTAAAAGCATCTATGATACTACAGTTGGGTTTGTGTCGTATGCCTGTTTAATTCGGGTACATGTGTTTGGTGTTGCTGACACAGGGGCAGATAGAAGGGATCATCTCTTTCATGTTGTCAAATGGGTGAGTTTTTCAGCTAATTAGGTATCTGGGGAGGTGTATGGGAACTACTAACAAAAGGATCTCAGAAACCAGCAACTTGGGATGCCCCACAGTGGGGTCTAGACACCTTAAAGCAGGGGTGGGCAACCTATTTTTCAATGTAGCCACAGGTGTGGCGAATTAGAAGTGAAAATAGCCACACCATGTAAAAATGGAGGTATTATGTTGCGCATGCGAAAATTTTAAACCACACACTGTTTGAACAAGTTTATAAATTCTCCCACCGCAACCCCCTCATCCTCTCCTCCTCTCACCCCCCTCTTCATCCTCCTCTCACGTCACCACCACTACCCTCCTCATCATCATCACCTCACCCCCTTATCACCATCTCATTTAAACCCCATCATCATCTCCCCCCATCACCCTAGATCTCCCCCAGTCCCTTTCAGCAGTCCCCCTCATCATCAAGCACCCCCCCCCCCCCCGGCCCTTTCCTACAGCCCAAAAGGGGGTGCATAACGCGCGGGGCGTAGGGCAGGGGAACTGTGGCGGCGGGAGGGGGTAACTCCGCAGCAGCAGTGGGGGCAGGGTGGATGCCGGTGTGGGCAGGCTTGGTGCAGCTGTGGGGGGAGGGGGCTGGTCTGGGCAGCATGGGAGGGGATGCTGAGGGCAGCATGGGAGGGGATGATGAGGGCAGCGTGAGAGAGGATGATGAAGGCAGCGTGAGGGGGTGATGAGGGCAGCACGAGAGGGGAGGGTCAGGGCAGCGCGAAAGGGGAGGGCCAGGGCACCGCGAGAGGGGAGGGTCAGGGCAGCACGAGAGGGGAGGGTCAGGGCAGCGCAAGAGGGGAGGGTCAGGGCAGCACAAGAGGGGAGGGTCAGGGCAGTGCGAGAGGGGAGGGTCAGGGCAGCGTGAAAGTGGAGGGTCAGGGCAGTCTGGGAGGATCTGGGCAGCCTGAGAGGGGGTGGTCTGGGAGCATGAAGGCAGCATGAGTGGGGATCTGGGCAGCAGGAGAGGACATGTTCAGCAAGGGCTGAATGTAAAAACCCTTTTAGATCCAGTTATGAGTATTGTCAGGCTGATGCAGTTGCAGAGTATGGGATAAACAGTGGACAGCCAGGATAGGGAGGGTAGGTATTCCCTGATAGAATGGAGGTTAGTAACTGCAGCCTGGTAGTATACTTGCCTCAGGCTCTGCTTAGGTACCTAGAGGTCAGACAGGTAGGGGGGGAAGTATCTCTCAGCTCTCCCTGCACTAGTAGCTGGCCTTCCAGGAAAGGAGACACGCTGGTAGGGGATTTCCCCTGCCAACAGCTGAGTGCGAGCAGGGAGAAGCACCGGGTAGGGGATTTCCCCTGCCAACAGCTGAGTGCGAGCAGGGAGAAGCACCGGGTAGGGGATTTCCCCTCCTAACAGCTGAGTGAGAGCAGGGAGAAGCCCTGGGTAGGGGATTTCCCTGCTTACAGCTGAGTGCGAGCAGGGAGAAGACCGGGTAGGGGATTTTCCTTGCTTGTAGCTTGCCATCAGAGTACAGAGAAGCGCGGGCTCGGGGTTCCCCTAATAACAGCTGAGTGCTTGTGTGGCGGGTCGCCAGACTGTCCGCATAGGCGGCAGACAGCATGTCATGAGTGACGTCAGAGGACTGCCCTCACCACCCGGAGGTTTACTAGGTAGCAGGAAAGGGGGAGGGAGGAGGCTCCATTCGCCACAGTTTCACTGCCAATTCGCCACAAGTGGCGAATGGCGACAGGGTTGCCCACCCTGGCCTTAAAGCAACAAGACAGGGTGCTAAGACAATCAAAATCTGGTCACAAAGCAAGAGTCAAGCACACCAGAAAAAATGAAGATCAATAAAGTGCAATAAAGGTCAATTTAATGACTTAAAGAAGTAATCATCTATTGGATGCTACTTTATGATGACTTCTGTAAGTCATTAAAATGACCTTTATTGACTTTATTGATCTTCATTGTTTCTGGTGCGCTTGACTTCTGCTTTTTGAGGTGTATGGGAACCAAAGATATACCCAGAGCGATATAAGAAAAACATGCCAAGCATTACGTCTCTGTGCAAGATCTCGGTGCTTTTTATAGTTTAATTTTCACTCAATTCTGGCGAAAAGGTTAGTGAAATTGAGCAATGAGAGTAAAGACGCAACATTTAAAAGAAAAATGCAAAACATTTACCAAAGCCGATTTGAATCATTCACATGCCTCCATATATACCTAAATAAAATATACAATAGCATATATAACAATATACAATATACAATATACAATAGCTCATATATGGAATACTAATACATAAATGCTGCGCTCCTCCCAAATTGATTGGTAATTTATAAGTGAATGTTTACATTTTGAACCTGAGCCTAAAAACAAAGGAGCTATTAAGTTGCATCCTTTCAGCAAAAAAGATATTCAAGCCTGCTAACCTTGTCAAGGTAAACTGCATTTTAACCCGTTCCTACACTAAATGCATATTTATTATTGTCCTGTTGGCTAAACTTAGAAAAATATCTGAAAGTGCCCAAAGGGTTAAATGAATGATGCATAACTCTCAATGCATTAATTCCTGGTAAAACATTTTATAAATAAATAATGCCATCTGTGATTCAGTGCAATTAAAAACTGGCAAAAGCCAGAAACAAGGTTTCTTTTGCATTATAAAAGAAACATGTGCGTGCCCAAGTGCCTTAGTGAAAAGTAATAATATTTACACACGCCTTCTGTTTTATTTAATAGTGTAAATATGTATATATATATATATATATACACACATGTAGAGGTATCAGTACCGTGTTAGCCGAGCTTCAATAATCAAAAAATAAATAGATGATACTGTATATATATATATATATATATATATATATATATATATATAGCTATGCACCTTAACCCTGGCTGTGCTCAAAGCTGTGACAATGCAGCAAGCTTAAGCCTATAGGGAACCATGTTAAAATTGGTTTTGGAAGCAAAAAGTGGCTCATTTGCATGTCATTTCCCAGAATCCCTTGCTGCAGTGGAAGTGCTGTGTGCTGGGTGATAATGGTGAAAGGCGGGGTTGCAGACCTGCCTAAGACATGCAGATGAGCATACAGTTGTATTTACATTTGTATATATATATATATATATGTGTATATATATATATATTTCTACGTGTAGATGTATATATCTATATATATATATATATATATATATATATATATATATATTTTATCAGAAGTCAGTGTTGCAGCATTGCCTACCTGACATCATGTTATGTTGAAACTTTTATTCGGATGTTGTTTTTGAACTCTAAATCATGTGCAATCTAAATCACAAGAGTCATGCATTTTGAAGGAGATTTGGAAAAACCACTATTGGACAAGAACCTCTTGGTAATGTAGTTAGAATTGCAATACTGCTATTGCAAACATCAATCTGTTATCACCCTTCCCCACCTCATGGCTCAACCAATAGAAAGAGCAGACGGACAATCAAGCTCCAATCACAGGATTCCACACTGGCAACAATCTGAAATAAATAACTGAAGTGAAAATAAATTCTATAGTATAAAACATATATGTAATAGAGAGCCAGTGTATAAACCGTTAAAGGTGCAGTTCCCCTGCATGTTTACTTCTATTGTAAAGATTTCTTCGCCATGCAAAGCAGTAGGGCTTCTGATTTCACCCCTCTGGTTTTTTTATCGGCTCACTTTTTATTGCCACAAAGTGAGTCCAAAGACTAAATTAAAAAGCTGCTCATTTACTTTCACTTGTTGACGCATGGAAGAAAAAACAGGTCATGTTAACATTCAACTGCAAGCTTGGGGCCCTTCAAATGAAAACTTTTAAATCAAAATCATCAAGTAGAAAAATGAAAAAATAAGGTTGGTTGTTATTTAAGCATCATCTCCTTAAACTTGCCAAGAGGGAACTGTACCTTTAAAGCCACACATAATTTAACTTACTATAGACTGCTCTTTACCACTTATGGGAACTGATGCACTTACATTTATTGTTTAATGGCGTTCCCCATATTGGAATTCAGGAGAGAGAAAATATGTCATTTGCCATATGACAGGGGTGGCTACCTCCAGTCCTCAAGGGCAACCAACAAGTCTTCAACTGAGCCACCTGTGCTGAAGCACAGATATCCTGAAAACCTGACCTGTTGGTGGCCCGTAAGGACTGGAGTTGGCCACCCCTGTCATGTGGCAGAGATTTCAGAGATGTCGGCCAGTAGTGATTGAATTTCAGAAAGGGGTTTGGTAATTGCTTTATTTTCTTCTTCCAGGAAGAAAAAGGAGGAATTGGCTCGAAGGAAAGCCGAAGGGAGGGCTCGCCGCGAGGAAGAGGCACAAAGGCAGGAGGCTGCGAGAAAGCAGAGGGAGGAGGAGGAGCGCCAAGAGAGAGAAGAGGAGCTGCGCAGGCTAGAAGAGGAGAAAGAACAGCGAGAGAAGGAAGAAAACGAGCGCCTTCAGAAACAAGTGCGTTCCCAACTCCTTCCTCTATAGATCACATGGCCAGCATTGATACCACGTGGATAACCAAACCTTGGTTGGCACCTTGTTTTTGCTTTTATTTTTTGTCATCCTGGTTCTTGATCTCATACTACATTGTGAAATGCTCCAGTATTTTTCTGTTTTGGAGAGTTATTGCTTAAAGTAGTATCATCTTGTTTTCACGTCTTGATCTCGGATTTTCTGGGGGAGGAGGGAACTTGGGCTTTGGAAATCCTGTTGCATTCTTCTCCTATTTCATTATAAGCTCACAAAGATAGCCTGCCATGAAAGCAATGCAATCTGATTGTCATTTTGCCCTGCAAATCTATTAAACACACTTTTGATTATGAAAATTGTTTAAATAATATGATACTTAAACATTATTGCAACTACAATGTGATGCTAAGTTGATTCACACTTTGAATCTAACATGCAGCGTGTACATGCGTAAAAACTTAAAATAGGTGACTAAGTCCAATAGTTTTTTTTTTTTTTTTTTTATTCTTCTTATACTTTAATTTTCTGCCGGAGCAGCTTGCAACGCTTTGAAACTTGTAGTGGAAAGTTAGTAATAATATTGTCAAGTTATGCATTGCTTTTTTTTCTCCGTTATTATAGTGATATATGTTAATTGATCAATGTTGCTGATTGCGGTACTTTTTAAATTTATTTATCCTTTTATAGAAAGAAGAGGCAGATCGGATTAGAGTACAGCGCGAAAAGCATTTCCAGAGAGAGGAGCAAGAGCGTTTGGAAAGGAAGAAGGTGGATTGCTTCATGTTGCACTATGAATCTGTATAGCACATTTAAATATGGACTCCCATATACAACCTAACTGAACTAATTCCAGTAGGATTTTTTTTTAAAGTTGACTATTTTCTTTTATTTTCATTTACAACAAGAAATGAGAATTAAGCGTGTTACTGAAAATCCCCAGTAATCAGGTTTATGCACAACCTTCCCTGTCAGGTGATAAAAATTGCTCAATTTAATTGAAATTAAAGATTCTTATCGGTGAAGTTACCTCCAGGGGAAGGACCATGGCCACCACATCAACAGTAGCAGGTCCTGTGGGTGTGTGTATATATATATGTATATATATCTATATATACATATACAACACAAAAATTAAGTAGCGCTAAAGAGGATGTGAAATAACCCTAATAAATTATAAATTATAATAACATATTTAAAATATTAAAATAAATTAAAATTACCACAATTTAACCTAATAATATCTCCAAACCATAACGTGATAGTGAAAAAAAAGGAAAATCCAAATTGAATGTTCCACTCAAACAAAAAATCCAAAGAGAAATATAGTCCCAATAGAAGATCCAGGGAGCGTCTTTGCAGCTTTAAGGGGAGTGGTATAGCCAACCACTTTTGGAATCTATGAACAAAAAACAAACAAAAGCGCAAGCTCCATAGCACGTAACTGAGTAAAAAATAAGGTACATTTATTTAAAAAATCAGCAACCCATAAGAATGTGCACTTACAGGATTTCAAACAGAACCATTCGTGGGAGAGAAATCTCTATTGTGGTCATCTGCGGTGGTAGGGTGAGTCCCAGGTTTGCAGAGTGGATGTAAACAGCCCAGGTTCACCATGAATTGGCAGCAAGATATAAAGGCATCCAATGCCTGCACGTCCTTTGCTCCCTCATAAAATGATTGCTAACACTTGAAATTACCGCAGCCGGAGCGCAGGTAAGCCAGGGACTTCAAATACACCAGATCTCCTGACGAAGTCGCCGCAGTGTGACGAAACGCGTAGAGCTGTGACGTCATCGCGCTTGTGTTGGTGTATTTGGAGTCCCTGGCTTCCCTGCGCTCCGGCTGGCGGTAATTTCAAGTGTTAGCAATCATTTTATGAGGGAGCAAAGGACGTGCAGGCATTGGATGCCTTTATATCTTGCTGCCAATTCATGGTGAACCTGGGCTGTTTACATCCACTCTGCAAACCTGGAACTCACCCTACCACCACAGATGACCACAATAGAGATTTCTCTCCCACGAATGGTTCTGTTTGAAATCCTGTAAGTGCACATTCTTATGGGTTGCTGATTTTTTAAATAAATGTACCTTATTTTTTACTCAGTTACGTGCTATGGAGCTTGCGCTTTTGTTTGTTTTTTGTTCATATATATACATATATACATATATATATACATATAACATAAATATATATATATACACACACACACAATAGGTGGAATTGCTGTTTTAAAAAAAGAAATTGTGTATGGAAATCCACCTTTCCACCACATATTAAACTTTCTTCCAAGTGCCCAGTCTACCTTTATCTTTGCCAACACACAAAATACATGAATGGGTGTGACGATGTTATTAATATGATTAATAGAGATACATGTAAATCAAAGTATGAGGAACTCTGACTAAAGCAGACAGTCTCTCTTCAATAAATATGAACTCTCTTTTTTAACTTCTAATGCTTTTCTTCTAGCGACTTGAAGAGATAATGAAGAGAACGAGGCGTAGTGACTCTGTTGATAAGGTAGTATTTATGTTTCGAACACATTTAAAGTTGTAATGTTTTCTTTTACTTCTATGAATTTCTTTCAATCGATTTTTAATGCAATATTTTGTGTGTTTGCAGCAAGCTAATGTGCAGAGAAATGGAGAAATACCAAAAACTGAAAACACAGGTATAATTGAACGTTTGCCAGTGATCTCTCTAACATTGTGACATGAACACAACGTATATGTACACGTGTATTAATACAGAGCTATTGATATCTTGCGGTGTAATGAGCGCTAACCTTTAACACACACTAATGTGGAAATAAAGGGGAAGGTGTTTCAATGCAACAATAACACTGTTTTGACTTAAGTGCGCTATGTTTTACTCCATGTTTAAGAAACTTGTTTTCAAATGTATTTTACAGTTGAGCAGACAGGTTTAAGACACCTGGCCAATTTTTCATTGCCCAAATTAAAGCAGAACATGGTGCTCCTCATTGTGTAACTCCTGCTATTAACCCCCCCCAAGGTACTAATTGGTGCCCATTAAAATTGGAGCAAAGTGCCTCAACGACGGAGGCACGAGGATGGTGAATATGTTTCACATTGCTCATAAAATTGCCTTGGTGCATCTCTCCCAAACAGGGCCGCAGACAGCTTTCCTGGGGCCCAGGACTAAAGTTTCCACCAGGCCCCCCACCCACGTGTCGGCGGCTTTGTGAGAACCCCCCCCCCCCTTTTCACAAACCTCCTCGCTCTCACCCCCATATCACCATTCCCCCCCCTCTCTCACACCCCTACCTCTCCCAACCTGTCCCTCCCCCCATGTATTTCTCCCCCCCTCCTCACTCTCAATAACCTCCTTCCCAATATACACACACACACAAATAAGCCCCATCCCACACAAATAAGCCCCCCCTCCACACAGGCACATACACACAGAGACACACACACACAAATAAGCCCCCGCAGAGGCCCGGCAAAGAAGCTGGAGAAGGGAGGGACAGATGGGCGGGGCTGAGTAAAGGCACTTCTGTTGGGTTGCCGGCAGGGAGGCCGGGCCCCTTGAATGGCGGGGCCCGGGACAGCAGTACCAGCTGTTCCCCCCCTGTTGGCAGACCTGCTCCCAAATAAAGTCCCTGGTGAAATTTGGTAGCCTCATAATTCGCAGAGCAATAAGAGCCCTGTGGTTTCCCCAACTTGGGGGTGGGGTGGAGGGGTGGGGAGGAAACCATTTCTGGGACCCTATTTTTTTTTTTACTTATTTTTTTAAGCAGTCTGCTTGTCTGTAACTTTTGGCTGAAGCATAAGCCGCGTTGAGGCAGTGATAATGGACCTAGTGTATGTGTGCTGAGTTGTAAACCTCTGGTAGTAGCTGCCAGATTACATGCATTTATATAGGAATATCCTGCTTGTGTATTGTGGGAGATGTTTACAGTTTAGAAACAAGTTGTTTCAAAGCAACAGTCCAGCTGAGACTGACATTGTGCCTTGCTATAGAATGCAGCTATAATGTAGACCTTGCTTGCGGTAGAAGTGCCGTTTCTTTCATCAATGTAGCTCCCATTCAGCAATGCTACAGTGCACTATGTTACGGAGCATCTGTATGTGTGCATGGTAGCACTGAGAGTACATACTGGAGTGACTCAAGATTATCTACCATTCAGAAATCCACAGTTTGAGTATGAAGCTAGGAAGAGTTGCTTAAGAGCTTCATAATAGACCTATTTCAATACAGAAATAAGTATAAGGAAACAAGCAGTAAAATTGAAACACCATCAACATGTTAATCAAACTACAATCTACTGCTTTTTATTATAATCTAGTACTCCATTCATGGTTTTGTTGCTGTATGTGAACTCCTCCCGTTTTATTTGTTTTGTTTTAGCCAACACAGCATTGGAATCTGAGCTCCAGAGTCCAAGAGAAAACCCTCACAATGGAGAGCCACTGATCCCCTCAGGAAGGATCCTTTCACACCCACAGTCTTTAACTGTAGACAGGTGAGGATCACTGTTTCACCAGCAGTTCTGTAGCCCCATTTCGATACAGGGCATTGTTTATTGTACTGTGCTGCAGAACGTGTTGGTGCAATATAAACAGATGGTGCTGATAATATAATGTACCGCATAAAGCAGGGACACTTCAACAGGTAGCATAAGCAAAGCTAGTGCATTGGGAATAAAACAGTCATATGTGATCAACTATATTGTCAGTTTTAAAAACAACATAGCTTGTTACTTTAAAAGAATTTGTAAGTGTGGACACAATTTCTACTTACATTTTTTTTAAAAACACTGCATTTTACAGTTAAAGATATCTTATTTAGAATATTTGTAGGAGTATTGTACGTGATTTGTTTGACTTTAGGCAAATCCGCATTATCCACCTGTCACACACAAACAAGAAAATAACATCCTTGCTCCTTACAAGTTTTGTTTGTGAGATATGAAAGTCCCACAGTGACATTGCTGTTGATATTAAATGTGCAGTTCTGCCTACAGAGTTTTTTGTTTGTTTGTTTGTTTGTTTATATGACCCCTGTTTCCCGGGATACTTACTCCATAGGTGCAGCTGGTAACATCCCTGGCTCGTTTAAGAATATTGAGATTTAAATCTCCTGTGGCATGGGAGCCAATAGGAAGCCGCAATGTCATCCGTTGCCACTTCCTATTGGCCTGTGTGCTGTGGGACCTTTAATCCTGCAGAAGGAAACGGCAGCACCTTCAGAGGTATCTTGGGAAGCAGCCCTGAAGGGTATTTTATGGCATAGCTGAGCTTTGTAGCTATTATTCCCCTTAATCCATTCAAGGACTAACCTCCATTTCATATACAGGATTGGAGCCGGGAGTCCCCCAGCGCTAAGGCACACTTATTTCCGCTCCAGGGGACCCCTCGGTTCCCAAGATACTTATGATGTTACTTGTGATACTTCCTGGTTTTTAAAGGAGATTTAAATGGTCATCCAACAGGAAGTCACAATCAATGATGTTGCAGCTTCCTATTGTGCTGACATTTGGCAGCCATTTTGTTTACCCTGAGTGATATTTAAACTCTGTAACTTAACAGGTAAGTAACTTTGGAACCAATGGGACCAAGGAGCTAAAAATAGTGTAAATTAGCTCAGTGGTCCCCCTAGTCCCCACCCTGCAAAGAAAGTGAATAGGAGGAACTGCTCCTTTAAATGTAGCATTGCTGTAAGTTCACTTTGGTCCCAACTGGGACTTGGCCTTTATTAGCCAGCATAATATAGACTCGAGTGCGAGGATTTTTTGCGCTGATGTTAAGCAGCACAAGCTCAGATCCTGCTGAGATGCAGCATTTTTGGTGCTGACGCCTGACTGCATAAAATAACTCTTAATTATTTATGCTAATGCATTTAATTGTTACCTTACATCAGCAGCTGGGGATGCCATAAATAGAAAGCATGTCAGTGTATGTAGTATAATTAAAGTATATGTTCAAATGAGACATTTCCCCTAACTATATAGATTTAAGATAAGATATAATCGTGTTAACAAAGCTGCCAATACACATGAAGAAGCGCGACGTTTCAAAAGATCTGTACTCCCTGTTATAAGGGTATTATCGTTATTATTTTTTTTAGAATTTATTTGTAAGGTACCAATATATTCCACCGTTCAGTACCATCGGAGCAGATAATAAAATTACAATGTAACATACATAAATACTGCATTGACACATACTGGTATTTAGAAGCATGGCCATGAGCCAAAAGGCTTATAATCTAAAAGAAAAAAAGGGGTAGAGTGGGACCATGAAGGCATTTTGGGAGAGAAAGCAGTTGCTGCTGTTGAAGTGCTCTGGCTCCTCAGTATGTTCCTGGTAGCTGGAATACTCTTATGCATCTGGGTTACATGTGTCAGTAGTCAAGGCTGGACATTTTGAAGGAGTGAGTTCAAATTTTGGTTGGTTACAAATTAGCGGTTTATATTAGATTGTCGCTTTTAGATTTACTAAAGCAGACAAGCTCTGACATTGAGGGGTGAAGTCTATGTATTTGGGGGTGTAGGAGAAGAATAAAAATGTGCAATGATGAAGCACAGTTCTTTCCTTTTCTCCCTAACAAGGCGAGGCTTAAAGTTATGCCAACGGCCCTAATTTCCGGTTGTACTGTGCTGTGTAATGTTTGCTCCGTTAAACCATATAGGGAAACTGCCGCACACCAAACTACCATTCTGCTTTTGAGAAAAACCATGTATGGCCGAAACGTCAAGTCATTCTGTTGGCAATAAATAGTGTATTTAAAATCTGTGGGGTCCTGTTCTTTATAGACAAAAATCTCACCATTTACTGATTCATACACTCCCTAAAACAACAGGCTTACACCTGAAAGGGGATTATTTATCAAAGTCTCCCAGAGAAAGAAACACCACAACAGATTTCTGAAATGAGACAATTCAATTTATTCTCTAATGTATTCAAAATTATATCATCTGTTTAAAACAGTTTGAAAAAAAAAGTTCAGATTTCTTTTTTTTTTTTTGGTCTGGTATGTTTTCATCCGTGTGTGTTTCCAGCAATGAAAATAATGCTTTTACAGCACTGTACCAGGCTGTCAGAAACTTGTTTTCACATTACTTAAATGTGTGTTAACCACCGTAAAGACGTATCTCATGAAGGCCGGCATTGGGGTGACCGTTATGACATGAACCTCATTTTCTAGGGGGTGTTCGCGATGAGCGATCCGTAGGAGCACTGACCGCAAACTAAATGGAAGGGGAGAACCTTTCGGTTTACATTGCGAAAAGAGTGCTCAGGAGCGGTGCACGTGGTTGCGTTGGAGGTACAGAGGCCAGGGAGCTGGCAAGAACCTCTACTGCCGAAGTGGTTAAGATGATGTCTTGTTGCTTGGGAACAGGAGCCCTCGACATCTTGGGGAAAGTATCCACTTGTTTCCAAATGTTAGTTTCATACTTTTGTTTCCCTCGTGTTATCAACTGTACATCTTGTAAACATCTTTGAATACTAAATAGAGATAATTGATTTGCTGTCATTGGCCTAATGTAGGCTTTTTTTTCCCCTTCCAAAACTCCTTAGTGTCCTATGTACAGAGAAGAAACCAAATGAAAATGGACTATGTACATCAAACAACAACTTTGAGGAGATCATAAACTTACCAGTTGGAACTAAACCAGTCAGACTTGATACTCTAAATATTGACGGGAACAATATCCAAGAGATTCCATTAAATCCAATTTTAGCTTTTGAAGAAAAGGGAACCCTCGTTCCACTGCCTCAAGTAGATAATGTTCAAACACAGCAAACAGCAGGTAATCTTTTTAAATACTAAAGAAACAATTTATCCTGAACCCTCCCAAAAAAATATTTTTGTATTCCTGGTCTCTGTATTTTTTTCATATTTCTTCATTCAGTAAATGCAGAGGCACTGATTGTAAAAGGAGGTCTGTAAATGTACTTATCTACATAAGACCAACGTGATCGAAGAACTGTAATATTTGTAATAAAGCTGAGAAAATAGAATATTTGGTCTTATGCATGGCTGGTTCTTTAAATAGTTTTTCTGGTTTATTCAAAAAAATGAGACTAATTCAATGTATCTTTCACAGATTAGAATAATAATGTTATGGTAATGTGCTCTAGTCTACTCTTGACTATTACTATAGATACTGCTTTCAACCAGCACAACGTTATTATATACTGTAGAACACAACCTACACCAATTGATCAAATTACTGCTTTCTATACACACACATCGTCCTCATGGCCAGATATGCCCAAACTGCTGGCATGTCTTGGTTAATCTGTCAATGCCGCTATCATATATAAAAACAAATATTCCAAAATATATCCAAAGGTCTGAAGGAATGGCACAGTGAGTAAAGGCACTGACTGAAAACAGGGACACTGTCTTTGAAGCAAAGAAGCCAGGTTCAAATCCCAGTGTCAGTTCCATATTGACCGTGGGCGAGTAATCTAATCTCCTAGTTTCGCAGACACCATAACATAGATTCTAAACTCATCATGGCAGGGACAGTGCCTGTACTGTTCTATGTGCTGTACTGCGCTGCATAGGGGCTATATTGTAATTGTGAAGTGCGTACAGTACCTTTGGGAGAAAAGGGCTATATGAAATAAGGAGGGGCACATTCACCGGTTTGAAATCCGAACTTTGCATATTTGACATTTTATTTTTATATATGTTCAAGCAATTTTCTGATTCATCATTCTATGTGAACTCTGAGTAGGATTGTGGAACCGATTTTTCGAGTTTCTGCAAAAATTCAAATGAAAACCTTAAAAAGCTTATCCTAGTTTTTTTTTAGTTTTTTTTTTAATAAAACAATTCATGATTGGAAAAACCATTACATTAAATTACATTTTTTTTTTTTTAACCAAAACACTTGTGACTGTGCCCACCTTTAATATGAAATAAAGTTATTAGCACACTGTAAATCCAGCCCCTGGGCAATAAAACTTGCTAACGGAATGTTTTTTTTGTTTGTTTGTTTTCCCTAGAGGTCATCTGAAGAACCAAAGGTGACGTTTAGAAATCATCTCTAAAGCTCAAGGGATTCTTTCCAAGCTCTGAAGGAAGGAATATTTATTTTACAGTTTATTGCGGTCTCCGTGAGCAGGACCCTTGTTGGAGCAGCTGCAGAAAGCATTGCAGCTGACCAAACTGCTGCTTTATCAGACATGGACAATTAGAACATTGATTTTTAGTGTGCGTTGCATAAAGCTGCTTTTTTTTCCCAAAATGCTGCTTCTCGCAAATCATTGTTTTCTGAAGTTTTTAACTGCAGTGGGGGAAAAAACGTGAGGCATCAAGACGGTGTGGGACTTTTTGGTGACTGTCCAGTTTTAAACATGATTGTTTAATCAGCTAATAATCTTTTACACTGTACATGTTTAATACTTGAAAATATATCCTCGTTGTCCTACATGTAGGGCTAGTGAGGTGGTTTCATTTAAATCATTTGGTTTAAATATCATTGCTGGGAAACTCCATTTATAGGGGCGAAAATGTAGGCTTCTGTATCAGGTTCTCTCAGATTAATACGTAGACCTCCTAATCGTCAAACCGGATTAGTTTCTTGTTTTCTTTTAAAGTACTTGACACCAATGAAATACCTTAGAAATATCAATAAGTATCATGGAAAATATAGCTGTTCTTTTATTATTATTTTTTAAGATTAACTGTTTATAAACCAAACAATATTCATATAGTAAATGATACTGCAAATCGGATTTTATGATCTACTTAATTGGCCCTGGTAAGATAACTAGAACAGAAAGGAAGAAAATGTCTTGTAACTAATTTTCTGCGTCTCTTCTTACCCATAGACTTAACTTTGCCTTATTAGAACACGTACCAGTATATGCATAAGTGAAGGGGAAAGGATTCTGCAAACACTTGCTTTTTGCTCGTTTCAGCGCAAAAAACGGAAAACTGGAATGTTTACTCCATTCTCTTGTTTAACTGTTTCTTTTACTTTTAATCAGCATTTTTTTTTAAGTCACTTTATTAGAGGGTATTTGTATGGTCCGTTTCTCTTTTTTTTCCCCCAACAGTGTGTTTCACACTAGCACTTAATCCTACAGCACTGTTCTCACTACTACTACGTACTTTAAAGATGTGCACTTTTTTCCCCCTCCTTAACCTCACAATTCTAATTCACTTCTGATTTGTATTAGAAATGGTACTGCAACTTATTAGGGTGACTGGCGCGCTGGGTGAAGTGATATCACACCAGTCCACTGACTTGGCTTTTTACGTCTATACAGGGTTTGTATACTGCCTGCAAAGGAAACTTGATTGCTATGTTACAATATGAGTTTGGTATCACATTTGATGAGATAAAATATTATGAAAATGAAGGAAAGCACACCCTTTTGAAAGCACTCATTGTATAGTACGAATTGATGATAACTTTAAAATCCAAACTTTAATAGTATTGAAATAAAAAATAAAAGTGCTTTCAAAAGGGTGTGCTTTCCTTCATTTTCATATTTGTTCCTTATCCCCTTTTGCACCTTTGTTACCAATTTATTTATCTGTAGACTTAGCTGAAGCGAGAGTTCTTTTCCCTTTTCCCCTTCACCCCTCATTTTCTAATTGAGATAAAATATTCTAAGTAAAAACTATTCACTTGTGTTCTGGGCACAATCGGCGATGCAGTACATTTGAATTGGATTCTGTTTTTCTTTCATTGTAGTCCTTATGTCCATGTACATAGAAGTTATATTTAAAAAAAGAGAGGTCCAAATGATGTTGTTTTTATTTCTTTTAATCTATATAGCATGTAATTAATAAATAAAATATGTTTGAAATAATTGTAACTTGTTTGTTTGCAATGTTCTAGTAGAAAGGCTAAATTGAGTTGTCGACTTTTATTTTTATATATGTTTAAAGCATTAACGCCTCCCCCCCCCTTAACTAACTCACCTTTTTACTGAAACCAGGGGGTCCTCCAGAGATGAACCCCATTATGTTCAGGCCGGGGGAGCACCAGGTTCCTCAGATACCGCTGAAGTTACCAGTGAGCCTTCCTGGTTTTTAATGGGGATTTAAATGACTGTCCAATAGGAAAGCTGCAACTGATGATGATCCACGTTAAAGTGGAAAAGAATCAAAAAGTGACGCACTAGGAGTGCTCAATTAGACCTCACTTTCCACAAAGTGGACATTTTAAATGATTAATTGGGTATTCGACTGATTCTCACTATGTTTAATGGGAAGAGGAGGTGGTTGATCAAGTACTAATGACTCTATACATTTTTAGCTCGTTCTTGTCCAGCTCCTCCCTATTTAGCGTTACCGCCATATATGGTGATTAGACAATAGGTGTAGCCATAGGGCAAAGTGAGTCTGGGTCTCGTCAAGTGCTATCTCTAAAGTACGTAAGCAGGGCCACCGACGGGGGAGACCCGGGACAAGTGTCTCGGGGCCCCCCAGCCGCCTGCTGCTGGAAGCTGGGCCTGTACATAGCGCTTCACAGCACTAATACACGTGACAATCGTATAGATAACAAATAATATAAATAACACATAAAGGGGAGAAGTGCTTCAGACATAACAGTAACATTTTGGAAAGGGAGTCCCTGCTCCAAAGAGCTTAAAATCTAATGCTGTGTGTTGGGGGGGGGGTATTTTATTTTGGGTGGGGGATGGTAGTTTGTGTTGGGCGGGATTGTATGGGTATCGTGTGTGTGTGTGTGTGTGTGTGTGTGTGTGTGTGTGTGGTGTAATTAAGTGATAGTGGAGGTTGGAGAGTGAGGGGTGAAGAGAAATACATGGGGAAAAGGTGGATAGAAGAGAGAGCTCACGAGTTGCGAGAGGGATGTGATACGGGGGGGAGGGGTTTTCAAGGCCAACTGGGGGGGTGGCCCGGTCAAAACTCTAGTCCTGGGAAATCTGCGGCCCTGTGCGTAAGGGTGGCTTACTGGCCTGACATGCAGTTACTTGGGTATACCTTGGCTATCATTTTTAGATGTCTAGGGGTTTTTACAAACCCATTAACCAACCTATACCCCTGCCTGATTTTCCTTCATACCATTCTTTAATTATATGAAAGTAAAGATATTGCTGGCTTTTGATTTACCAAAACCATTCATTTTATTCACGTAAGCGCATGGTTCAGTAGCAAATACAAATGAATCAACATGTATTGCATATCCTATAAAAGCAACATCCCCAATGCTGTGTAAAACAAAAATAACGGTTAATTTTTAAGTGCACTTTAAAACCTGCGGTTACCCCTTGAGTTTCACCAGTCCTTATAAATCAGTTTTCGTAAAGAAATAATAGTCCTGAGGTAGGGAAAAAATAAGACTTTGTTGAGCTCCTGTCGCATGCCGTGTTGGGCCCAATGTAGACCTTATTTTGTAGTTCTCTTACAGGTAGGTATGTCACTGTTATAATGTCCATAAAACAAATAAAATCCAAATGATGGAATCTGACCATACATTAGTGTCCAGTCTGGATGATCTGGGAACCTTCAGATGTATCACGGGGACGGTCTCATAATATGAAGTCCCCACAAATGACTATACATGTCAACTTAAAGAACTTCTCGATGATGCATTACTAAAGATGGTTATTTCTAAAATGGAATTTGCTTTTCTTTTCCCAGAATTTCCAAAAATTCGAATTTTCTACCATTTACCAAAAGTTCACAAGTCAATAACTAACCCTCCAGGAATGCCATTTATATCCGGCATACAATCGCTCACATCCAACCTTTCACAGTATGTGGATTACTTCCTACAGGTATATGTATGAACTCTTTCCTCTTATATTAAGGACCACTGCAGTTTTGAATTTATTTACCGATCTAAAGTGGAAAAATACCTACAGCTCAACCCTGTTATAGCGCGATCCGCTACAACGCCGTCTGAGCGTGGCTCCTGTTTTTAAAAAGCTAAGCTGAATTTTTTTGTTGGGCAAACTTCCAGAAGTTGCAGAGAGGAATATCCCGCCCTTTCTAGCTTGACGGGGAGGATTCCAATGCGCACAATCTCATCGAATTGGAAATATATAAAGAGAAGAAAAAATCACAATAGTGTGATATTGTATAAAACAATAAGAACAAAGAAAGTATTGCACTCACATTTAGTGAAATCAATCAGGCATTTCGGTTACTAAGTTTAACCACACTGATGTTGCAGACTCTCCATTATCAGGACACCTCCGATGGTGTACACCGTCTCCAGCAGCAGGACTCGCACAGGCTCACCAGTAGCAGGATATTCTCAATAGAACAAATAAAACACAAATAGTGTGATACTGTATATATAGGTATTAGATGGATACTAAACGAAATGTACACTCACATTTTGTGTTATAAACATTGGCTTTTGGTTGTTAGAGTGACGAACTTCAAAAAGTGGTTCTGGAGTCACAGGATACCTCCAGTACAGAAAGGAAAAAGGACGCAGGAAAAAGGAAATAAATCTTTATAAGATAAAACAAAAGCAGAGCTGCACCCAGATTACCAAAAAAAGCTGCACTGAATCAACTGAATCCCCACTCTCAATACACCCCAGTGATGGCCATACACCAGGGAATATCACATGGAGGGGGTACAGAGCTCCAGACAGCTCCCAGGGGTCTAGTGCAGTCCTAGCAAGTGAGAAATAAAAGTCCCAACGCGTTTCGTCTTTCTAGCTTGCCTGCAGCTGCTCAGAGATTGGCTGTTAACAGATTCATTTAACTTTTTGCCCTTTCATGTACAGTGTAAATGTTTCACAAGACGTTGTCACCCACATCTACCTCTTTTGATTCTTCTGGGATCGTGCTGCCAATGCCTCCCTCCTCCTCCCCCCCGCCACCCTCCCCCCCACCCCCACAACACACACACACTCACACAATCACACACTCCCCCTCCAGCAGATACGGAACACCTGATCGCAGCGGTCATTCCCTCCCCCCCCCCGCGATCCTTGTCATAATGCAGTGGCAATATGTGGACCCCAAGCACCGCGTTATAATCGGATTCAGCTGTATAGATGGATAACGTGACGTACAAGCATTTACACATATTCCACATATTAAGGGAATAGAAGCCGTTAAATTCTTTCTTGAAGAAGATCCTATGCTACATCCGCTCAATCGTGAGTTCATTCTTAATTCAATACATTTCATATTATCACATAATTATTTTCTATTTCTCTTAGAATTCTTTCTCCAAATTTGCAGTACAGCAATGGGGACATGATTATATGATTTGCCCCCAGCTTTGCCATTTTGTATATGGGAAAATGGGAACAAAAAACATTTGGTCAGACAATCCCTTTACTAAAAATATAATTCTTTGGCGTTGCTATATCGACGACATTTTGTGCGTCTGGGAAGGTGATTTAGAATCAGTTGATACATTTTATATATATTTTATATATTTTTTATATGTATCAGTTGATACATTTAAATGATAATAATGATAACTTAATATTCTCATGTGTTTCAGACACAATAGTGGTAGATTTTTTGGATCTAAGATTAACTGCATCTGAGGAAGGCCAAGTTCATACTAAGACCTTTTTTTAAGGAAGTTGATTCCAATAACCTTCTATTGGCATCAAGTAACCACAAAAACACTGGGATTCATAACATCCCGCTAGTGCAATTTATGAGAATCAAGAGAAACTATAGTAAAGATGAGGATTTTGACATACAGGCAAAATCTGTTCCAAAGATTTACCCAGAGAGGGTATCCTATAAATAGATTAAATAAAGACTTGATCAGAGTTAAAAACACGAATAGGAGTTTGATGTTAAAACCAAATATAAATAAGACAAGAAACAAAATAAATAATAAAAAGGTTGAGGTAGCGTTTATTACCAATTTTAATTCTGTCAATAAGAAATTTGAAGGAATTATTAAAAAATACTGGGGATCCTATCCAGTGATCCAATATTGGGTGAACATATTACATTTACTCCTAAATTCATTTATAGAAAAGCGAAGAACATCTTAGCTCCTAGAGATATAGGTAATGTTAAAAAGATCACAAATAATAACATATATGGCTAACCAAGAAACCCTTGGGAAATTTTAGCTGCGGAAAGTTTTCGGCCTGTAAATTTCTTCATCCAGATAAAAAAAATCTTTAAATCAAAGTCAACAAATGAAGTTTTTGATGGCCAAGATTTTATATTCTGTAATTCAACCCACGTATTGTATCTTTTGGAATGCCCCTGTGGCTTCCAATACATAGGTCGTACAAAAAGGTTTCTGAAAACTCGTGTCTTGGAACACACAAGAAATATTCGAATAGGCTAGGAAATATATCCTAACACGTCATTACAGTACACACCATCAAAAAGATCCCTCCTCTTTGAAGTTTAAAGGTATTCAAATTGTCCCCCGAAATAGAAGGGGGGGCAATAGAATTAAAGATCTCTTGGCCCAAGAGACTTTTTGGATCCATAAACTAAACACCCTTGTCCCTAAAGGACTTAATGAAGACATAGATGTATGGTCCTTATACTGATACTCCTACAATACAGTAAAATCCCTCCTTCCTCCAACTTTGTAGGGGCACCTATAGTGTTACATAGCATACTTTGTTCGTTCTTTCTTATGTTAATAAGTTTCTCTCTTTGAGTTTCTCCTTATCGATTACTCTTCTATTATGCGAATGTTTCTATATATGGAACCCTATTGGTTCATGATATATCACATCCTTTTCATTGTGATGCTGGATGTTTGAACTACATCTTTGTGTTTAACTATTAGGCAACACAAACAAAATATTTTTTGACTTGGTTTATCCCTGTTTTTTATATTGGTTTCCACATCGGAACTCCTAGTAGTTATTTAGTATTTTCATACTGTGTGTATACCCACACTTATACAGCCCTCTTTTTAGACTGTTTCTGCTTCGGTTTCTGCTTTGTTTCATATGATCTCTCCTAATTATTGCAGTCATCCCCTGTTTTTTCTTTATATATTCAGTTACTTCATATTTCACCTATTTGATGATATATATACCTAACATGTTTATTTTTTCATTGCAGCTCATTCTTTTAATATGAAGTGTCATTTTTATATTTTTATACTGTTTACGTTCTAATTAAATTGTATTTTAAGTAGGCTGGCTGAAATTATCATGTCAGCTGTGCTAAAACCCTCTGCTCAATTCATATGGGCTATGCACACCCCCAATGTTCGTCCAATCCTTAGAGACTGGTGGGTACAAATCTCCTACGAGTACTCTGTTTAAAATTATTCCCTGATGAAGTAGTTGGTGAACTACGAAACGCATAGGATTTGACACTGTTTGTATGCTTTTTAGACTCCTTCAACCCTAAGTACCGACGTGTGGCTCAATATTGGTTGTTTGACATATACTGCATAGCCGCAACTGCTGTGGCGATACACAGTGACGTCATCAACGGTCGCCTCACATTGTCGGAGCTACCTTTGGGCTGGAGTCTTTTTACTCTCTATGGACACTAGTATCCTTATTGCTCCATTGGTGCCTGCAGCTGTTCCATTGCGATTTCCCTACCGAAACTACTATGAGCAGTAATGTAGGCCCAGGTTACATCAATCAACCACTGTTCCCTGTTCTCATCAATTTCCCGCATGATAGGATCTGGCACATACGGGTTCTCTAATTCGTGGGGCTGCCTATAACGCTGCACTACATGTCTTTCTGCTCTACTGATTTTAGTTAGTCTATAGCCTTCAGCTTGGTCTGGCAGAACCCAGAATAAGGGCTCCTGTACAGTTGGTTAACAGTACCTTAATATGACCCCCTTGTGCTTCACTATCCCCAGACGTATTTCATGTTTTCTACGCCTAAGAGCCTCTGCGGTTTCCTCTGGGTCAAATTCTCCCTCTGCCCACCAGTAATCTACTATGTCACCCTCTTCCAAGATGAATCTGGTGCGATGCATGTAAGGGACATACCCCTGAAATTTAGGGTCCCAGAGGGCAAGGACTTAACGGGGGCAGCCTTAGTAGACCCCGAACCAGAGGTCGTATATGAAGAAAACCCCGAAGTGTCGGAGTTCACCGACATTGCATGCTGACTCCCCCAGAGTTAATACTGTCGTCCGTATCATCCCAAACACGATAACCAAAATCCCAATCTGACCAGTTAGTGGAGGGCTTCATAGTCTTTGCAGCCTGCTGAGTGCTCTTTTTAGAACAATAGTCCCAGGAGGCTCTCGCAGCCTCTCCTGGTGGAGCACCACCCTGGCTGATCTGGGGTTGGGAACCCTCTAGCCCCGAACTTCCCGGCAAAGGCAAAGAATGTTTGCGGACCAATTTAGGGTCCAAATAACTAGCCTGATCCACGGGACAAGGATGAGGTCATTCCCGGACCTACCAATTTTGGCAGTTCAGGTGGACCAGAACATGCTCCATAAAAGGTCGCACAACTGTCTTTGTTAAAGCGGTACTCACCGGAGTGGGAATCGGCCATTCCTCGTCTGCCCCGGCTGTCGTGTGAGTAGTGATGTCATCGCTGGATGGTCTCGCGAGATCCTGGTACCAGCCCAGGTCCCACACCTTAAGTTCGTCCATATCCGGTCCTTGAATGGATGTGTCGTCGCCATCGTTTCCATCCACGTGGGCCTCAGCACCAGAAGGCACCTTCACAGGTGTAGTGAAATCACTGGAAAGACCGCTGGGAACCTTCACGATCGGGATGCTCCTCCACTGCTCAGGTTTCACTGTTGCCGTCATAACCACTGGACTCCGCTGTTGTTCGGAGCTACTGGTAAGGGTCGGTCCATCTGCAGCATCGATAGGGGCACTCGGCACAGGACGAAACACCACGGATGACAGACGGTTACTGGCACTAGACGAAGGTAGGAACACATCCGCAGGGGAGAGGTACCGGATCATTTCAGTGTAGTCAGTGACAATCAGCAGGGATCGTGCCGGCTCCTGCGCCTCAAACAACAGCGGTTCTTCCTCACACCAAGCAGTCACCTTACCCGGTTGCGCTTGGTTCTGGTTCCCTACTGTCTTTGGTTCCTCTGCGGGGACCGGGTCTTAAAACATTTCGGAACGTTCTTCGATCATCAGGGTACTCAGACCCCCAGGAATATTCTCCTGGAGCACTCGGGCCCTCTTGAACCTCCCGACTTGAGGTAGTTGGTTTTGCAGCATCGACCGCCCAGATATTGGGGTCGATCGCATCCTTCTCCGCGAAAGCCGTAGGCCGCAGCAGCGTCGGCTTCAGAAATCGAGCTCCACATCTCACACACTTAGCGCCCCATACTAGGTTGCCGCCTGGAAAGATGCACTTGGGGCAGAGGCATTTAAGGTACCTCTTCCCTTCCACTTCACTACCAGGAGGCCTCCCGGCAGACGGTAGTGCGCAAAGTCCATTTCACTGGCCATGGTCAAGTATCTGTGTAGGCATGGACACAGGAGTATTTGTAAGATAGCTCCTCTCTCTTGCCATGCTCCGAAGAACTGAGGATGCGGTTGGCCACATCTGGCTCCTCCCTTGTCTTCAGCAGTCGTTAGATATTGGCTATCACAGGGCCCCCTCCCTCTGGTGGAGATTAGAGATGGGGCACACAGGGACAGGGCGTGACTCTGGTTCCTCTCTGAGCTAGTCACATCACTTGGGTGGGGTCCTGGCTTTCACGCCAGACCCTTGCAGAGCTTTGCAAGAATAAGGCGTGCAACTTTCTTGCAAGCCTCCCAGGCAGATCTCAGTCTCTGCTGGTGCGACTTACGTATTGCATTCCCGGGCAAGGGAACCTCCATTTTGAACACAGTTCTGTCCCAGACCACGCGGTTGTCGCGATTCCAGCAGGAATCCGTTCCTCGTAGGTCTCCGCAGTACATGGTTAGCTGTCTTCCGAGAGTAGGTCATAACCCAGGCTTGCAAAGCTCCCTCCGATACGCTGCACTTGTTCACGGTCCATCACAAGTACTCTGTGGTTCCTGTCTGGCGATGGCTAGTAGTATTCTGGGCGTTCTTCCAGCCGAGGGGTACAGGCACCTAGTACATCAGGCACCCCTCCTAAGACACTCCCCAGCAGTACTTTTACACCACCCTGCTGCGGCACGGGCATCGCAGACCCTCTCCAGAGGCCCCTGGAACACGTTAGCCAGGCCACCCCTTTTAGGCATCATACACCTACCAGTCCTCCGGGCGACTCAGATCAGCAATACCCTCTGTCTCCACACAGTTCACCCTATGGATCAGCATGGGCTGCAGTTCATGTGACACTACACCTAGCCTCCCTTTCTTGTTGGTACATGCTCTGAAAGCGTATCTGATAACTTCCAGCCTTGCGTCACTGAAAGCCTGTCCTGTTGAGTAGTATCTCGGCAGTGCCTCCAACTGTAACGGTGTTTCCCCCACCCGGTGGTTGATTCTGCTATTAAAGCATGTGTGGTGCATGCTACCTGTTGGTAAGCAGGAGGGCTGAGTCGTCTGCCGATGTTTGTGGGGACACAGGATAGGTTTCTGGGGTACATACCCAACATAGATCTCTAGTGGTACAGGCCCTCCATCTGCTGCAGGCTCCAGATGTATGGAGGCGATCTCCTACGATAGAAACAATCCCTCTCCTTCTCCAGTAAGATCACACAGCAGGAAAGAGGTATATGAAACGAACGGTTTATTCTGTCAGCACTCGCAGTCACGGCAGTTGCCTGCCCGATGCAGTCTCTGGCTCATTGCGTGAATATACAAATCATACACAAGTGTCCATACGTAGTCAGACACTGATCTGTCTATTTAAACTCCAATAGGCACTTCCTGTGCAGATTATGAGCTTTGGGTGCTATTATACTATAAAAGTATTTGCACACCACTATAAAGCTTGATCAATAGCCCACATATGGCTATATGCCTTTCTCCATTTTTATTTGATATTATTTATTTATTTTGTCTGTTAAATGTTGTCACTTCCAAATATATATTTTTTAATTGTTTATTATTAAAGTCTGTTTTATGAATTGAAGGGTGTTTTCTAGTGCCACACAAAGGGATCCTTCCTTCCCTAGTTAATACTGTACCATGATTACCCAATCCTGTCAATATATAGAACTAAGGTAAGAAAATTGTAAGCATATGTAGCCAGGTCCCCAAAGAGTCCTCCCGGTGGCGTCAGAGGCACGGTGCTGCCATCTTTGTTATGTCCGCACGGGCGTGGAGGTTCGCGCATGCACAGATGCGACGCGGCGGCCAATATAGTGAGCGCGAAGGGGCAGAGATGGCGCTCCGTAGTGCAGGTACTCCCCAAGGTCGCGCAGTTAAGCATAGCGGCGACCATAACAGCTTCACACAGGCGCAGTAAAGATAGCGCACGCGGTCCCAATGCTAAAGAGGTCCTGAGTGGACTACAATTCCCAGCAGCCTCTGGGGACTGCCCTTTCACCCACATCACGTGCAGCCAGCCAGCAAATAGAGTTTGCAGCTTCTCCTGTTGGACAAGGATACAATGTTGCAGGGATCACGCTAGTCAGTTGGAGCTGGGAGAAGGAAGGGGGAGGAAGTGTGTAAGGAGCAAGTGGCTTCTTACACTAGGCCAGGTTACCCCCAGGCCCCAGGTAGGCCCCACTTCCCACTAGGTTAGTGGGCAAGTTCATAGGCAAGGCCCCTTAGGTAGGGACCCTGCCCTGAGGTGAGTGTAAGTCTAGTCAGTGACACAGCTGCAGTGCTGTGTGCTCTGACAAGAAGAGACAGTATTGTGTGCAGTGCAGCTAGAGGAGTTGCTTTGGCTGTGTCAGGGGAAGGCCCCTCATAGGAAGAGGGGGGGTTGCTTTCTAAGTTATACAGTGTGTGTAATATCACCAGTGCCAGTTGCACGTGGTGAGCTGCCAGAGTCTGGGATCAGACAGAATCTACAGCAAGAGATCTACTGCATGCAGGGACTAGGGTAGAGGTATACCCCCAGGGCCCAGTTAGTCCCCTGAGATACTAGAGGAATACTGTATGTTATAGGGTCTGCCTTAAGACAGGGACTCCTTCACCATACTAAGAGAGAAAGAGGAATGCTGCATGACAGTGCCAGACTGTCAGTACAGCGTGTAGCAGAGACTGTGATAAAGGATCATTCCGGCTGGGGATCCCTCCCTTTTGGAGTCAGCGTGTGTATCCATTCCTGCAGAGAGCAGCGCAGTGCGGCGTGGGATCACTATGCGGTGTTGCTGAGTTCCAAGGATTATCCTGATCAGGAGCAGTGATCGGGGAGGTAGTATAATAAGTGCACCACCGGGCCCCAACACAGGGAAGCGCTATCCCTCACACTCACATTCACTTTATTGTTGTGGACACTCAAGGGACATGTGGGTGAGGGGATGGTATGCATTCAGGGTGATGCAATGTTATTTCTATGATGTATTGATGTTATGCAAAGAGAGTGTCATTGAAGTTATCGTTCATGCTCAGTAAATACTGTTTATTCACATGTGTGTATTTACTGTATGGTTGTTCTGGTAAGGGCACACTCCCACCACGTTGGGATCCCTCATCAGTGGAGGCGCTGCACCGAGTGTAGGTATATACCCCAGGTTCCCCGTGGCGGAAGCTCAGCCCTCCTGGTTGCCAAACAGGTACAGCACCACACTGATAAATCGTCAGATACACCTACCCACCTCAATCTCACTTAGGGTGGAGGAAAGAGGGCTACACATAGCACACATTTTAGATGACCAATTACTTATCACCATAGCTGCCCTTTCAAACGTTTTAAAGCAGTAGTCAAGCTGCCGGTTTTTATTTATTTTTCCCTTTAATATGTGCAGCAATACAATTCACACAATGATAAGTAATTAGCTAAGTTACCAATCGTTGGAAGAAAAAACCAGGGGAGCGTTGATACCTTTAAAAAGAAAAAGAAAAAAAGACAAACATAGTGCAACCTGTAGCAAAATATGTTATAGGGAGCTCCCAGCCGGGCACCACATACTAAGGCAAATGCCTAATGGGATATAGCAGCAGGAACAATACGGAGGAGATAATCTTAGAAAAGAGAAGCACACGTGCAGTATCCAATAAAATACAGTTTATCCAAAATGATAAAAGTGGAGGCTTACAGAATCCCAATGGGAATACAGCATTGACGGTGGTGATCTCAAGACCACATCACAGCGTCTCTGTGTCAGCAAACCGCCACGGTACACTTCAGCCTGGAGCCGTCTCGTCACTTCCGGTCTTGGGGCCGTCACGTCACTTCCGGTTGCGCCGCCGGTAGGAAAACAGCTACGGGTACCCAGGCACTCTCTCCTTCTTGATTTGTGAGGTCACGCTCAACGCGTTTCGCCGTTCTAGCAGACGGCTTCGTCAGGAGTAGCAATGACCTGTCCTGGGTGTCTTATTTATACCCATACTACTATCAAACTCCCCTCCTCCATAGGATAATTGATAGAACATCCCCCAAAATCACGGGCCAATTATATCAATGTGACCGCACACAGGGAAATACATATATTTATAAAACAATGATAAACATATAATTATACAATCATAATAAAATACTTTAATATTCCTAACTCATAATAAAATACACATTAAAGTATATAAAAACACATCAACTATCACACTCTGTCCTAGTCATATTGAGCGGGCGATAGATGAATCTTTAAAAGACAAAGAAATTAGGTTAGATTACAACTTCAAATTTCAGTCATCTTTTGAAATGAGGCATAGTTACAAGGACATCTTGACTGTTTTAGACATAGATCGGACCACAAAGACTGAACTCCAGTCAATAAAAAATGCTCTCAAAGAATATTTAAAAATATATATATGAAATAAAGTGCAATCCCATCTAAATCATATAAATATGAAAATTACAGAAAAAATAGAAAAAATGAAAAAATCACCAAATTAAAGAAAAACACCAAGTTCAAAGTCCACATTCAGGCCTTGTGGTACTAAGGTTTTGAGAGAAAAGATCCAAAAACTCTCTCGTTTTTTTAGTGCAACATTTCTGTCCCCACCTCTCCAGTGGGGCAGAACATGTTCAAGCACTGTAAACCTTAGTCCTGAAGTGTCACTTTGGTGTGTATTAATAAAGTGATTAGATAAAAAATGAGTAGTGACACCTCTACGCACATTACCAATGTGTTCCAGAATACGTGTTTTAACTGGCCTAGTGGTCTGGCCTACGTATTGAAGCCCACAAGGGCACATTATTAGGTAAACCACGTATTCTGATCTACACGTAATGTGTTGTTTTATGAAAAACTTTTCTTTAGTGATATTAGACTGGAATCCAAACTTGTCATCCGATCTATGTCTACATGCCAGGCATGTGGTACACCCAAAAAAACCTTTTATTTGGGGT
The DNA here is from genome assembly GCA_036426205.1 of Ascaphus truei. Classification (NCBI taxonomy): domain Eukaryota; kingdom Metazoa; phylum Chordata; class Amphibia; order Anura; family Ascaphidae; genus Ascaphus; species Ascaphus truei. The sequence continues at coordinate 138,300,538 of CM071570.1, read as the reverse complement.
AACCACCTATTATTCTCTTTACAGACCTTTTGTAGAGCACTCGGTGCCAGTGCGTTTTTAAGTGAATTAGCTTTTTTGAAAATGACTGTCGGTCTTTCAGGTACTATTTCACCTAGAATGGAGTCATTTTGGACAATATGCCAGTGTTTGCGTATTATCTTAGTTATTTTATCGGATTGACTATTGTAGTTTGTAAGGAAAGAGAAATCAAAGTTCTTTTTAGTTTTAACTTTTTCTGTATTTTTTATAAGATCTTTCCTTTCTAGACATCCTACTTTTTCTACTGCATCCTGAATAACTTGCTCTTCATATTTCTTTTCCCTAAACCTTTCTTGCATAAATAAAGATTGTGTATTGAACACGTCATCTTTCGAACAGTTCCTCTTAACCCTACGTATTTGACCATATGGTACATTTTGTAGCCATTTCGGGTGATGGCAACTGGAAGGTGTGATAAAGTTGTTAATATCGACGTCTTTGAAGAAGGTTTGAGTACTAATCTCACCCTCTTCTATGAGCACAGTCAGGTCCAGGAAATTAACCCTTTCCCGACTGTATTCACAGTTGAATTTGAGGTTGAGTAGGTTGTCGTTAAGATATTGTATGAATCTTTTGAGACTTTCCTCATCCCCTCTCCAAATAAAGAATATATCGTCGATATATCTCCTCCACAGGCACAGATCCACACCCAGCTCTGCAATCGACCAAATATGGTCTTCCTCCCATGAACCCATGAGAAGATTTGCATAGCTGGGTGCAAATTTTGTGCCCATGGCGGTACCACACTTCTGAAGGTAATATACTCCTTCAAACAGGAAATAGTTATGCTCTAGGATAAATTTTATCCCGTCTAGGATAAAGTTAGCTTGTTCAGGAGGCATATTTATATCCTTAGATAACGCTCTATCTATGGCATCATGTCCATCATTGTGACTAATACACGTATATAACGAAGTTATATCGCATGTGGCAAGAAACCATCCTTCTTCCCATTTTTGGTTATTTATAACTTGCAGAATGTCTGTAGTGTCTTTCAGATAAGACGGAAGTTCTTTCACATATTTCTGCAGATACGTGTCTATATATGCCGACAAGTTTGACGTCAGGGAATCTATACCCGCTATTATGGGTCTTCCTGGGGGATTTACTAAACTCTTATGGAGTTTAGGGAGATAGTAAAAGATGGGTCTAATGGGATGTTCTTTATACAAAAACTTGTATTCACTCTCATTTATGACTCCATCTTGTTTCCCCTTATCCAGCAAAGTTTTTAATTTGCTCAGAAAGTCTGAGGTTGGATCTTTTTTTAAGGGTGTGTAAGTGTTTTTATCACCTAAAATCCGATGTGCCTCAGATATATAGTCTTCCCTGTTGAGAATAGCCACTCCTCCTCCCTTATCTGCTTGTTTAATTACAATGCTAGTATCTTTCTGCAGGATTTTGAGGGCATCTCTTTCGTTTTTACTCAAGTTGTTCCCAGATTTCTGGTCAGAACTAGCTAGCTTTTCAAAATCTTTCTGAACTAGTTGTGTAAAGACATCTAAATTTTTACCTTTCATATGTTTTGGGTAAAAGGTAGAGGATGGTTTTAGACCTGAATGTATCACAATATGTGTATTTACTTGTGATGTTGTCATATCTCTATTAGGTTGAGTGTCAACTTCTGTATGGTCTATTTTAGAGTCTATTTTCAAGTTTTCACTGGTTCTAAGCTCAACCTCCTTCTGCCTAAAGAATCTTTTGATGGTTAATTTCCTCAGAAATCTTTGGGCATCTAAAAATAGACCGAAGTTACTAGAGCCTACAGTGGGGGCGAACTTTAAACCTTTAGAAATAAGGGTCTCTTCGGGTTTGGTTAATACCCTAGAGCTCAAATTAAATATGTTTTTACCTATTTCTTGGGTTTCTTTGGGTATTTCTTTCTGTCCCCTTCCCCGTTTTCGTCGTTTTTTTCCCTTTTCCTTTTTTCCGAGGAGTGATCTCTTCTCATCAATGGGGCATATGAATTTATTCCCTGAAAAGAAGTTGACCCCCCCTCCCCTAAAAAATCCTTCTTGTTATTAAACTTAAGCCCACCTTTCTGAAACATTTTATCTCTTTGGGCTTCTCGTTGTTCTTTTCTATTGTATATACTAATTTCCCCTTCTGAGTCATAATCTATACTCATAGATCTTTTCGGGGTTAGTTCTATGCTTACTTGAGTTTTAGCATATTTATTGCCCTGTTGGTGTGGAGTTCTATATGTTTTTGTCCTCCAATTTTCCCTTTCCGGACTTTTCCTAGTTTTTTTAGGGGTGTATTTTCTAGGTTTTTTCTTTCCCTTAGATGTGTCCTTTTTAGGTGTGGGTTTCTTTGGGGTTATTTTAGATTTTTCAATGGTTTTATCCACTGTTTTAACAGCACTGGATTCAATTTTCTCAAGTTTTCTAGGGGGCCCGTCTTTGTAGTCCTCCTCATCTCTCAAAAATTTCTTTACTTTTTTTGTAATTGTTTCTTTCCATAGTTTATCTAATTTCTTTTGCAGTTGTGCATCTTTCTCTTTGAAGAGAGTGGTCTGATCTAAAGTACCTATTCTCTCTTCAATTTCTTTCACCTCTATGTCAATTTGTGACACATGATGTTTCTGTTGTTCTATAACTAGACCCATTAAGTCATTAGAACATTTCTCTAAAAGACCATACCACTTATCAAGGAAGCTTTCATCTTCCAAATCCATGGATGGATCTTTGTTAATTCTAAGGCCTCTTGGGACTCTTCTATTTAAAACATATTGCTCTAAAAAGGTGTAATCCCAAAATTTCTTAATATCTTTAGTTAACAACTTCTCCAATTTATCAAATTCTGATGCGAGGATATTTGCTTCCCCTATAATAGGGGCTTTATCCAGATTTAATTTCAGAATACTATTGAAGTCCACAGATCTAGTGTGTCTTCTAGAGAAAATATTGGAGCAGTTGTTATCTATTTCTATATCTTCCATTGTGAAAAAATAGTGCAGCCTATCTTAATATATATATAAACCACTAATAGGAAATGCATGTATATTAGTGAATTGAACACAAAAAATAAACAAATAAAAGTAAAGACACTCAAACCCTTGGACGGACTGTTTCAAGGTCCACACGAAACATTGGAAGAAAAAACCAGGGGAGCGTTGATACCTTTAAAGAAAAAGAAAAAAAGACAAACATAGTGCAACCTGTAGAAAAATATGTTAGGGAGCTCCCAGCCGGCACCACATACTAAGGCAAATGCCTAATGGGATATCAGGCAGGAACAATACGGAGGAGATAATCTTAGAAAAGAGAAGCACACGTGCAGTATCCATAAAATACAGTTTATCCAAATGATAAAGGGAGGCTTACAGAATCCCAATGGGAATACAGCATTGACGGTGGTGATCTCAAGACCACATCACAGCGTCTCTGTGTCACAAAACGCGCCACGGTACACTTCAGCCTGGAGCCGTCTCGTCACTTCTCCGTCTTGGGGCCGTCACGTCACTTCCGGTTGCGCCGCCGGTAGAAAACAGCTACGGGTACCCAGGCACTCTCTCCTTCTTGATTTGTGAGGTCACGCTCAACGCGTTTTCGCCGTTCTAGCAGCGGCTTCGTCAGGAGTAGCCAATGACCTGTCCTGGTTGTCTTATTTATACCCATACTACAATCAACTCCCCTCCTCCATAGGATAATTGATAGAACATCCCCAAAATCACGGCCAATTATATCATGTGACCGCACACAGGGAATCATACTATTATTAAACAATGATAACATATAATTATACAATCATAATAAAATACTTTAATTAATATTCCTAACTCATAATAAAACATAAAGTATAAAAACACATCAACTATCACACTCTGTCCTAGTCATATTGAGCGAGCGATAGATGAATCTTTAAAAGACAAAGAAATTAGGTTAGATTACACTTCAATTTCAGTCTCTTTGAAATGAGGCATAGTTACCAGGACATCTTGACTGTTTTAGACATAGATCGGACCACAAAGACTGAACTCCAGTCAATAAAATGCTCTCAAGAATATTTAAAAATATATATTGAAATAAAGTGCAATCCCATCTAAATCATATAAATATGAAATTACAGAAAAAATAGAAAAAATGAAAAAATCACCAAATTAAAGAAAACACCAAGTTCAAAGTCCACATTCAGGCCTTGTGGTACTAAGGTTTTGAGAAAAACCCAAAACATCTCTCGTTTTTTTAGTGCAACATTTCTGTCCCCCTCTCCAGTGGGGCAGAACATTTTCAAGCACTGTAAACCTTAGTCCTGAATTGTCACTTTGGTGTGTATTATAAAGTGATTAGATAAAAATGAGTAGTGACACCTCTCCGCACATTACCAATGTGTTCCAGAATACGTGTTTTTAACTGCTAGTTGGTCTGGCCTACGTATTGAAGCCCACAAGGGCACTTATTAGGTAACCACGTATTCTGATCTACAGTAATGTGTTGTTTTAATGAAAAACTTTTCTTTAGTGATATTAGACTGGAATCCAACTTGTCATCCGATCTATGTCTACATCCAGGCATGTGGTCACCCCAAAAAAACCCTTTTATTTGGGGTAACCACCTATTATTCTCTTTTACAGACCTTTTGTAGAGCACTCGGTGCCAGTGCGTTTTTTAAGTGAATTAGCTTTTTTGAAAATGACGTCGGTCTTTCAGGTACTATTCACCTAGAATGGAGTCATTTTGGACAATATGCCAGTGTTTGCGTATTATCTTAGTTATTTTATCGGATTGACTATTGTATTTGTAAGGAAAAAGAAATCAAAGTTCTTTTTTAGTTTTAACTTTTTCTGTATTTTTTATAAGATCTTTCCTTTCTAGACATCCTACTTTTTCTACTGCATCCTGAATAACTTGCTCTCATATTCTTTTCCCTAAACCTTTCTTGCATAAATAAAGTTGTGTATTGAACACGTCATCTTTCGAACAGTTCCTCTTAACCCTCGTATTTGACCATATGTACATTTTGTAGCCATTTCGGGTGATGGCAACTGGAAGGTGTGATAAGTTGTTAATATCGACGTCTTTGAAGAAGGTTTGAGTACTAATCTCACCCTCTTCTATGAGCACATCGGTCCAGGAAATTAAACCCTTTCCCGACTGTATTCACAGTTTAATTTGAGGTTGAGTAGGTTTTGTCGTTAAATATTGTATGAATCTTTTGAGCCTTTCCTCATCCCCTCTCCAAATAAAGAATATATCGTCGATATATCTCCTCACAGGCACAGATCCCACCCAGCTCTGCAATCGACCAAATATGGTCTTCTCCCATGAACCCATGAGAAGATTTGCATAGCTGGGTGCAAATTTTGTGCCCATGGCGGTACCACCTTCTGAAGGTAATATACTCCTTCAAACAGGAAATAGTTATGCTCAGGATAATTTTTCCCGTCTAGGATAAAGTTAGCTTGTTCAGGAGGCATATTTATATCCTTAGATAACGCTCTATCTATGGATCATGTCCATCATTGTGACTAATACACGTATATACGAAGTTAATCGCCATGTGGCAAGAAACCATCCTCTTCCCATTTTTGGTTATTTATAACTTGCAGAATGTCTGTAGTGTCTTTCAGATAAGACGGAGTTCTTTCACATTTTCTGCAGATACGTGTCTATATATGCCGACAAGTTGACGTCAGGAATCTATACCCGCTATTTTGGTCTCCTGGGGGATTTACTAAACTCTTATGGAGTTTAGGGAGATAGTAAAGATGGGTCTAATGGGATGTTCTTTATACAAAAACTTGTATTCACGCTCTCATTTATGACTCCATCTTGTTTCCCCTTATCCAGCAAAGTTTTTAATTTGCTCAGAAGTCTGAGGTTGGATCTTTTTTAAGGGTGTGTAAGTTTTTTAATCACCTAAAATCCATGTGCCTCAGATATATGTCTTCCCCTGTTGAGAATAGCCCCTCCTCCTCCCTTATCTGCTGTTTATTACAATGCTAGTATCTTTCTGCAGATTTTGAGGGCATATCTCTTTTCGTTTTTCTCAAGTTGTTCCCCAGATTTCTGGTCAAACTAGCTAGCTTTTCAAAATCTTTCTGAACTAGTTGTGTAAAGACTCTAAATTTTTACCTTTCATATGTTTGGGTAAAAGGTAGAGGATGGTTTTAGACCTGAATGTATACAATATGTGTATTTACTTGTGATTTGTCATATCTCTATTAGGTTGAGTGTCAACTTCTGTATGGTCTATTTTAGAGTCTTTTTCAAGTTTTCACTGGTTCTAAGCTCAACCTCCTTCTGCCTAAAGAATCTTTTGATGGTTAATTTCCTCAGAAATCTTGGGCACTCTAAAAATAGACCGAAGTTTCTAGAGCCTACAGTGGGGGGGGCGCCTTTAATAAAACCTTTAGAATAAGGGTCTCTTCGGTTTTGGTTAATACCCTAGAGCTCAAATTAAATATGTTTTTACCTATTTCTTGGGTTTCTTGGGTATTTCTTTCTGTCCCCTTCCCCCGTTTTCGTCGTTTTTTGTTCCCTTTTCCTTTTTTCCGCGGAGTGATCTCTCTCATCAAGGGGCATATGAATTTATTCCTGAAAAGAAGTTGACCCCCCCTCCTAAAAATCCTTCCTTGTTATTAACTTAAGCCCACCTTTCTGAAACATTTATCTCTTTGGGCTTCTCGTTGTTCTTTTCTATTGTATATACTAATTTCCCCCTTCTGAGTCATAATCTATACTCATAGATCTTTCGGGGTTAGTTCTATGCTTACTTGAGTTTTAGCAGATTTTTGCCCTGTTGTGTGTGGAGTTCTATATGTTTTTGTCCTCCAATTTTCCCTTTCCGTACCTTTTCCTAGTTTTTTAGGGGTGTATTTTT
>CM071570.1:137982355-138293623 GCA_036426205.1 Ascaphus truei | reverse complement strand
ATTGATTGCCCTGTGTGTGGAGTTCTATATGTTTTTGTCCTCCAATTTTCCCTTTCCGGACTTTTCCTAGTTGTTTTTAGGGGTGTATTTCTAGGTTTTTTCTTTCCCTTAGATGTGTCCTTTTAGTGTGGTTTCTTTGGGGTTATTTTAGATTTTCAATGGTTTATCCACTGTTTTAACAGCACTGGATTCAATTTCTCAAGTTTTCTAGGGGCCCGTGCTTTTGTAGTCCTCCTCATCTCTCAAAAATTTCTTTTTACTTTTTTGTAATTGTTTCTTTTCCATAGTTATTCTAATTTCTTTTGCGTGTGCATCTTTCTTTGAAGAGAGTGGTCTGATCTAAATTACCTATTCTCTCTTCAATTTCTTTCACCTCTATGTCAATTTGTGACACATGATGTTTCTGTTGTTCTATAACTAGACCCATTAAGTCATTAGAACATTTCTCTAAAAGACCATACCACTATCAAGGAAGCTTTCATCTTCCAAATCCAGGAGGATCTTTGTTATTCTAAGGCCCTTGGGACTCTTCTATTTAAACATATTGCCTCAAAAAGGTGTAATCCCAAAATTTCTTATATCTTTAGTTACAACTCTCCAATTTATCAAATTCTGATGCGAGGATATTTGCTTCCCCTAATAGGGGCTTTATCAGATTAATTTCAGAATATATGAAGTCCACAGATTAGTGTGTCTTCTAGAGAAAATTGGAGCAGTTGTTATCTATTTCTATATCTTCCATTGTGAAAAAATAGTGCAGCCTATCTTATAAAAAAAACAAATTATGGAACACACAAGATGGCGCTCAATACCTAACCACAGTGATAATATATATATATAAACACTAAATAGGAAAATGCTGTATATTAATGTGAATATGAACACAAAAAATAAACAAATAAAAGTAAAGACACTCAAACCCTTGGACGGACTGTTTCAGAGTCCACACGACAATTGAAGAAAAAACCAGGGGAGCGTGATACCTTTAAAAGAAAAGAAAAAAAAAGACAAACATAGTGCAACCTGTAGCAAAATATGTTATAGGGAGCTCCCAGCCGGGCACCACATACTAAGGCAAATGCCAATGGGATATAGCAGACAGGAACAATACGGAGGAGATAATCTTAGAAAAGAGAAGCACAAGTGCAGTATCAATAAAATACAGTTTATCCAAAATGATAAAAGTGGAGGCTTACAGAATCCCAATGGGAATACAGCATTGACGGTGGTGATCTCAAGACCACATCACAGCGTCTCTGTGTCAGCAAACCGCCACGGTACACTTCAGCCTGGAGCGTCTGTACTTCCGGTCTTGGGGCCGTCACGTCACTTCCGGTTGCGCCGCGGTAGGGAAAACAGCTACGGGTACCCAGGCACTCTCTCCTTCTTGATTTGTGAGGTCACGCTCAACGCGTTTCGCCGTTCTACGACAGGCTTCGTCAGGAGTAGCAATGACCTGTCCTGGGTGTCTTATTTATACCCATACTACTATCAAAACTCCATCCTCCATAGGATAATTGATAGAAATCCCCCAAATATAATTGGCCGTGATTTTGGGGATGTTCTATCAATATCCTGGAGGAGGGGAGGTTTATAGTAATGGGTATAAATAAGACAACCAGGACAGGTCATGCTACTCTGACGAAGCCGTCTGCTAGAACGGGAAACGCGTGAGCGTGACCTACAAATCAAAAGGAGGAGAGTGCCTGTGGTACCTAGCTGTTCCTACGGCGGCGACAACCGATAGTGACGTGACGGCCCCAAGACCGGAGGAAGAGACAGGCTCCAGGCTGAAGTGTACCGTGGCGGTTTGCTGACACAGAGACGCTGTGATGTGGTCTTGAGATCACCCGTCAATGCTGTATTCCATTGGGATTCTGTAACCTCCACTTTTATCATTTTGGATAAACTGTATTTTATTGGATACTGCACGTGTGCTTCTCTTTTCTAAGATTATCTCCTCCGTGTTCCGCTCGCTATATCCATAGGCATTTGCCTTAGTATGTGGTGCCCGGCTGGGAGCTCCCTATAACATATTTTGCTAACAGGTTGCACTATGTGTTGTCTTTTTTTCTTTTTCTTTGTAAAGGTGGTATCAACGCTCCCCTGGTTTTTTCTTCCAGTTTGTGTGACCTTGAACACAGTCGCCAAGGTTTGAGTGTCTTTACTTTTATTTGTTTATTTTTTTTTGTTTCATATTCACATATAACATGCATTTTCCTATTTAGGTTGATATGATATATATCACGTGGTAGGTCTTGAGCGCCATCTTGTGTGTTACCATAATTTGTTTTGTTTTATTATTATCACTGTGGTTAGGTATTGAGCGCCATCTTGTGTGTTCCATAAGTTACCAATCGATCTGTTCTCCTATGATCGATCAGCGAAGATTCGACTTGGGGGTTCACTAAATGTCAGTGCAGCAGAAGAGGACCAAAGATGCAAAGTTTTGTGGGGAAGACCATGTGACCAGGCAGTCACTAGATACAATTGGTGCACTGCTAGAGAGAGGGCCGAGCTCAAAAAGAGGTGTGCCAGAGCCTGTTTCAGAAGAGGAAGGGTATGTGACTTTTTAAATGGTTGCTATAGAAACAAAAGATGTTTGTTACATTACAATGCATTAAAAATGTTAATCAGAGTTCTTTAAAAAAAATGCTACAAGTATTTACTCATAGTACAGAGCTGATTTATTAAAAGAAACACACATGTAGGACATTGCTTTTTTGCAGCTTTAATTCATGTCCGCGTACAGAAGCATACATACCTGTATCCTGAGTCAGTGAGTGTGAGCCTCTGGGCGAGGGCGGTGTGATGAGGGTGGGGCAGCTAATGTCTTAAACAGAATATGCATCAGAAGCCAATCCACATTGACTCATCTAAAAAAACTAAAGTACAGACTGCACTGAACACTTGCAAAGAAGTGTCAAATGTATTTATAAATAGATTACAAAAGCATACAACATGTATAAATGAAAAAGGTAACAAAATAACCCGACTATATATGACACCAATTTTTGGGTAAAAGCTCTCGGGGATGTGACTTTCAGTTAAAAGTGGAGCCTTTATATAGTGAACGAGTGTGACAGCCGCACAAATTGTGCAGTTCATGTCACTGCTTCACCATGTACAGTGTCACTTGCAGGACTGTGGTAAGAGAGGCATACATCCTGATCCTGTCTGCATGGTCACACTGACCCATTCAGCGTGTTACAATCTGACAAGTGTCAAAGGCTTATGAGTATTTCTGTCATTCTAAGGTGATGGTGAATATCCCACATTTCTGAAAGGCTCATCCAAGAGAGGTTACATGAGAGTGAAATATTGGAGATAGAGTAATGGCCGCTCTTGAAAATGTAACTTGGCCTTTTTTATGTAACCCCCCTTGGGATTACTATGGCCATAGATAGTATGCCTTGCTCAGTTCTGCCTGTTACCGTGACATCACAATAGGATATATAGTGAAAGAAGAATCTGGAAGACAGGGCCTGTCTCATTGTGTATAGTGAAATAAGTTACTTTCTAGATGATTCTATAATAGGACAGGTATACCCTATCTTGTTTTGTTGCTAGGGACAGTGCCCTTCTCAGCTAGTGTATAGAAATGTCTAACCCCTGCTCTCTTGGCTCACATGGAGGAAGCCTATGCCCAGAAGGGGTTACTCGAACTGTACCCACAAGGCATAGCAGGATCTGCCCAACCGTGGGTCTCTAGCTAACTCTATCCCAGAATGCCATGAGGTGGCATTCAGTACCCGAGAGGGGGACACTGAGAACAGTACGAGAGGGGATGGGGCACTACAGACCTCAATGGAATATTTGGTCGCGGCTATCTCGCCACAACCAAGTCCTCACCTGGCGTTTGGCCACTGATGGGACCCTCCTACACTGGCTGCTTCTGCAAGAAGGTAAGTTTCAGGGTAGGGGGTTAACTTTAGGGCTTTAAGTAGTTAGGGTAAGGGGTTAAGGTTTTTTGAGTAGGGGTAGCATTGGTATTGGGGGTTAAGATTAGGGGTATTTAGGATAAGGGCCAAGGTGAGGGACTTAACTTGGCAGCAAAGTGGCCTGCGGTAAGGTCACTTGCGTCTAAACACCGGTGGTCATTTGGTGGCTGTGACCAAATGTTCTAGACTGCGAGACACTAACAGGAAAGGGATCCGTTGGGATAACACAGGATGAATAAAGCCTCTGCACCTCCCTAGCGGGCTGGGGAGGAGAAAAGAAGCAGGACAAACAGTGGAGAAATCACAGACTGTATATTGTGAAGTGTATATTGGGCCTGAGCCTTTATCCATGGTGGTTAATAAAGCTTCAGTTTGTAGGAATAAAGTTCCCATCATTGCATTTCCAACACCCAGCCTGCAGTAGTCCAGCACCCTGACAAGGTGACAAAGCCATGTAAATACCATTGCATGTAAACGCCTTTAGTGCCGGGCAAGGAGGGTTAGTTACACTTATAGAAAAGATAATATCGTTCTGGGGATCTTTCCGAGCCATTGTATGCTGTCTACGGTTATTCCTGCCTCGTCAGGGCTTTTCTACAGACCTCTGCACACTGTTGGGGAGTGGAAACTGCTCCAAGTAAGGCCTCGTTCAGGGTGCTGGCTTCGGAGGGAGGACGTGCTGCCGTGCGAGCTGCCGTGGGACACAAAGTATTCAAATTGAATACTGGTTGTCAGGGTTGCAGCTGCCCTGTCTCCGAAGCCCGGAGTTGACGCTGGCTACAGTTTCAATATACAAAAAATTCGTTTTTTGAAGCTGCAGCAGCGTCACTGGGACCTCGGCAGCCAATGAAATCATTCTTGAGAATGATTTCAAGACAGCAACACCGATCCCTAACCTACCGTATGTAGCCCCGCCCCCTCCTCAACTCCTGAAAACGTCTGCTGGGGATGAACACACATCGCCCAGCAGACTGCCGCCCTCCCTCCCAAACGCCCTCCCTCCCGAACGCCCGCCCTCCAACTCCTGCCTCTGGCACCCTGAACAAGGCCTTAACGGAAACATTTGTAGCTTCAGGTGGAGGATTTGGTCACTATTTATACACTGTAGCATTTATTTATGGATATATTCTGTGCTACTAAATGGTTTAACTATAGATGTTTAAAACATCCACCTGTAATGTATGCCATCTAGTGGACACCTAGTAAATATGTTGCTTTCAAATTTAGGACTAAAATGAACTAATGGTTTTGACATACACTAAAAATCTAAATGATTTATGGGTTGTTGTTGTTTTTTTTTTAACAAAGATCAGCTACAGTACCTACTGAACACTAACAACAGATGCTAGATGGCGCTCTACTAAACCCAATAAAACAGTGAAGTAAATAAATAAATCAATAGTGATAAATAATCAATATGTATAAATCGTGAATACAAAGGTAAAATAACCACTTATCACTCGACCCTGCAGAAAAGACTGTTTCAAAAGTCTGAAGATGCACTGTAGGTCGAATTCCAGGGGAGCGTCGGAGATACCCAAAAAAGAAAAAATATATAATAGTGTAATACAGTAACACAGTGGTAATAAAAATATATAAGGGGTTTGCCAAATCACTACTCACAAACGAAGTAAATTTTAAAGCATTGGATCTGTCTGGAACTGTAAATGACTGGGATGATTTACAGTTCCAGACAGATCCAATGCTTTAAAATCTACTTCGTTTGTGAGTAGTGATTTGGCAAACCCCTTATATATTTTTATTACCACTGTGTTACTGTATTACACTATTATATATTTTTCTTTTTTGGGTATCCCCGACGCTCCCCTGGAATTCGATCTACAGTACCTACTGAATAAGTATTTTAACTTTTTTTTATGTTTGTAATGAGAATAGCGGGTTTTGATTTACTTAAGCTAATCGATTTTGTGTGATTATAATTGTGCTGAAAAGGCGTTTGGACATGAAAGCCCCCTCCCTCCTCCCACCTGAGGATGTGTAAAAATGTGACTGACCAGTACTCTCCTCCAATCAGGCCCCAATGAACTTAATTTCCACTTAAACCCAAACAGCCAAACGTTTTCATTAATGGTGGAGGGATTGCGTCCCTTTTGTATCCAGCATACCTTGATTGTTAATTGTTTTATTGAGGAAGATCATTACATTGTTATTTTTGCAAATTAACAAGAATTGTGGCTGTAATTACCCCCCACTATCTATATGTAAACTAGAGACAGCGATGTGTTTCATAGGGGCTTGGTCTTTGATGCCTTGGCCTCAATTATACCAGAAACTGCAGAGCTGCAGAGAGATCCGGATGACGTATATCGGTGCGACGTAGCGGCGCTACATGAGCAAAAGTGGTTTGTAGCTCTACTGCAGGGAGACAGGGTCCCTCTCTTTCTCTCCCTCTCTTTCTCTCCCTCTCTTTCTCTCCCTCTCTTTCTCTCCCTCTCTTTCTCTCCCTCTCTTTCTCTCCCTCTCTTTCGCTCCCTCTCTTTCGCTCCCTCTCTTTCGCTCCCTCTCTTTCGCTCCCTCTCTTCCCCCCCTCCCTCCCCCCCAAGGCAATCACGTGATGCGTCCGTCGTCTGTGAAAAACACATTTTCAGATCTCTTCATGAGACAGAAGCTTTGCAGTATGTCGCGGCGCAACCGTAGCGATTGGTATGTGCGCTTTCATTGGATTGGTTTGTTTTGAAGCTGCGCGGTGTTGCATCGCCGGCGATTTCTGGTATAATCACAGCCTTAGTCAATAAAGTTTTGACATTTAGTCTGGTAAACACAGTAACCTGAAACATCGGGTGGGTTTGATGTCCTTCAATGCCTTCTTTTCAGGGCCGCCAGCAGTGGCCGAGATGGACAGACAGTACTCCTGTACTGGGCCCGGTGGGTGAGAGAGGAGAATTGGGAGGAAGGAAATAAGAGAAATACATAAGGGAGAGGTGATGCTTGGGGGGGGGGGGGAGGGGGCAGAGGAGAGGAAGGTGAAGGATGCTGCTGGGAAGAGGTGAGAGAGACATGCTGGGAAAAGAGAAGAGAGAAAGATAAACTGGGGGAAACAAAGAGAAACAAGAAGGTGAAAGGGAGTGGCAAGTAGGGGAAAATAAAAGAGAAACGTGGGAGGAAAGATAGATAAAGGGGGAAAGAAACTGAGAAACAGAGGAGAGCAGGAAAACACACGGGAAGGAAAATAAGAGAAATACATGAGGAGGGGGACACGAGGAAAAGATGGAATTGTATAAGAGAGAATGGGGGGGGGGGAAGAGAAAAAGGCATGAGGAGAGGGTGAAATCAGACAAGATGCCAAAGTAGACAGAGGTATAATTATGTTGCAACATTTGTGGGGACAGCATCCTCCAAATTTGACCTGGGTTCAAAAAATGCCCTTGCCGCTCAGTTTCCTTTTGTTCAGTGTGAGCTGTTGCTGTGCAGAACCATATAAACACAAAGTGCCACTCTTCTTCTCCTGCTTGATACTGTATGAGGCAAAGGGTGCATGAAACACGCAGCCTACTTTTCAGGTTCACCCATAAACAGATTTTTTTAAATTATGTTTGTTTACAGCTCAACTGTTCTGATCATTTCATCAGAACTGAATGAACTGCATTAACTTATTAAAAATGCAGAAGGAAGATTTTACCTGCCTTCTACACAACTATAGAGTGCCTACTGTTACTCTTTTCAATAACGTTTGTATGTTTGTATGTATGTCTTTATATAGCGCCATAAATGTGCATAGCGCTTCACAGCAGTAATACGTGACAATCATAAATAATAAATGATATAAATAACACAGAGGGTAGAAGTGCTTCAGACATAAAAGTAACATTTAGGAAGAGGAGTCCCTGCTCCGAAGAGCTTAAAATCTAATTTTGTTATTAGGAAGAACATACAGAGACAGTAGGAGGACATTTTGTTAAGTGCGTCTGCATGGGGCCAAGGTTAATGTATGATGTGTTATTTATCAGCCATGGATCTACTCATATGCTTCTTTAATCAAGTGCATTTTAAGGTGTGTCTTAAAGGTGAATAAGGGGAGCTAGTCGAATATTGAGGGGAAGGGCATTCCAGAGGTGTGGGGCAGAAAGTGAGAAAGGTTTAAGGCGGGAGAGGGCTTTAGATACAAAGGGAGTAGAGAGAAGACATCCTTGAACGGGACGCAAGAGACGGGATGGTGCAGAGTGAGAAATTCGGGCTGAGATGTAAGGAGGGGCAGAAGAGTGTAAAGCTTTAAAAGTGAGGAGGAGAATTGAGTGTGAGATGCGGGATTTGATAGGCAGCCAGGAGAGGGATTTCAGCAGGGGAGACGCTGAGACAGATTTAGGAAAAAGTAGAGTGATTCTGGCAGCAGCGTTTAGGATAGATTGCAGGGGAGACAGGTAAGAGACAGGAAGGCCGGGCAGCAGGAGGTTACAGTAATCGAGACGGGAGAGAATGAGGACCTGTCAGAGTTTTAGAGGTCGAGTAACAGAGAAACGGGCGTATCTTTGTAATATTGCGGAGGAAAAAGCGACAGGTTTTAGAAACTTTATGAATGTGGGAAGAGATTGTGATAGAGGAGCAAGTGTGACCCCTAGGCAGCGTGCTTGGGCTACTGGGTGAATGATAGTACTTTCAACAGTAATGTAGGGGCAATAGGACCATGTTTGGGAGGAAGTACGAGGAGCTCTGTTTTTGTCATGTTTAGTTTAAGTCGGCGGAGGGCCATCCAAAATGATATAGCCGACAAACATTCAGAAACTTTAGTCTGTACAGCAGGTGTAAGGTCAGGGGTAGAAAAGTACATTTGTGTGTCATCAGCATAGAGGTGATATTTGAACTCAAGAGATGTGATTAGGTCACCTAGAGAGAGTGTGTACAGAGAAAAGAGAAGGGGTCCCAGGACAGAGCCCTGGGGTACCCCCACAGAGAGATCAATGGAGGCGGAGGTGTTAGCAAAAGAGACACTGAAAGTACGATGGGAGAGGTAAGAGGAGATCCAGGATAGAGCTTTGTTACAGATACCAAGAGTATTGAGAATGTGAAGGAGAAGAGGGTGGTCCACAGTATCAAATGCTGCAGAGAGGTCGAGTAATATGAGAAGAGTGTAATGACCTCTGTCTTTGGCAGCATGGATGTCATTAGTTATTTTAGTGAGGTCCGTTTCAGTGGAGTGAGCACTGTGGAAGCCAGATTGTAGAGGATCTAGGAGAGAATAGGTGTGGAGCAAGCGAGAGAATACAAGACGTTCAAGAAGTTTAGAGACAAAAGGCAGGAGGGAGACAGGTCAATAGTTCGAAGGACAGGTAGTATCAAGCTTGCTGTTTTTGAGTAATGGTATAACTTGCATGTTTGAAGGAAGAGGGAAATGTACCAGAGTAGAGGGAGGAGTTAAAAATATGGGTCAGTGTAGGGATTATAGTAGGAGCAAGAGATTTTAGGAGATGGGAGGGAATGAGGTCAAGAGGGCATGTGGTAGAGGGAGAAGAGGAGAGCAGCAACGACACATCCTCCTCCGTGACAGCGGATATAGAGTCAAGGAATGCAGGAGGAGAGCTAGGAAGAGGTTTAGGATGGGAAGAGGATACAGAAGGGATGGCCTGACATACGGATTCTACTTTTTCCTTGAAATAGTCGGCAAAGTCCTGAGGTGAGATGGAGGAAGAAGAACAGGCAGCAGAGGGTGGTCTGAGTAGGGAGTCAAAGACAGAGAAGAGTCTGCATGGGTTAGACTTGTGTGTGTTATTAGTGAAGAAAAGTAGGTTTGTTTAGCCTGAGAGAGGGCAGAGTTGAAACAGGATAACATAAATTTATAGTGAAGGAAGTCTGCTAGAGTGTGATTTCCTCCAGAGGCGTTCAGATGAACGAGAACAGGAACGCAACATGCACGTGTGGGAATTTAGCCAGGGTCTGGGGTTCAAAGGGCGAGAACGGCAGAGAGAAAGCGGAGCATATAGATCAAGAGAGGAGGATAGGGCAGAGTTGTAGTTCCTGACAAGGTTGTGAGGGTCTGGAGCAGAGCTGAGACAGGAGAGAGAGGAGCGTAAAGTGGAATCAAAAGCTGGTAGGTTAATAGAGCGCGGGTCTCTGCAGTAACAAGGGGGAAATAGAGATGGAGAAGCTAGAGAGAGAGAATGAGATGAGGTGATGGTCAGAGAGAGGAAAGGGGGAAATGGAGAAATCAGTGAGAGAAAAGTTTTTAGTGAAAACCAGGTCCAGGTAGTGGCCGTCTTTGTGGGTACTGGCTGCAGTTCACTGTTGAAGGCCAAAAGAAGAAGTTAGAGAGAGAACGCGGGAAACCCAAAGGGGGGGAGGGGTCATCAATGTGGCAGTTGAAGTCCCCAAGGAGAACAGGGAGTCTGAGGAGAGAAAGAAAGAGAGCCAGGATTCAAAGTGAGAGAGAAAGGCAGATGGGGGATGAGTAGGGGTAGGTGTGCAATAGATGACCAAAACATGGACAGAGAGAGAAGATCTGGACAGTGTGAGCCTCAAAGGAGGGAAAAGCAAGAGAGGGGGGATAGGAAGGGTACGGTAGCGGCAGATAGAGGAGAGCATGAGCCCCACTCCTCCACACCTACCATCAGGGCGTGGAGTGTGGGAGAAAGAAAGGCCACCATAAGAGAGGGCAGCTTCCAGAGCAGAGTCAGTCTGAGTGAGCCAGGTCTCAGTTATAGCAAAGAGAAGCAGAGAGTGAGAGAGAAAGAAGCCATGCACAGAGAGGAACTTGTTAGAAAGGGAGCGAGCTTTCCAAAGAGCACAGGACAGAGGAGGGAGGGTGGCAGGGGATGGGTATGAGGTTAGAGGGGTTAACACCCGAAGGAGCAGAAATTGTATGTGGAAGGCGAGGACGGGAGCAAGTAGAAATAAGGCAGGGACCAGGATTGGGAGAGATATCCCCAGAAGCAAGGAGAAGCATGGATAGAAATAGAATGTGTGGTGTGGTGTGTCTCAAGTTGCAAAGCCAGTACAACCAACCTCACACTGACGAGACCCACAAGGTCGAAACAGTCTGTCTGTGAGTGGGTTCACTGGCTTTGCATCTCATCCCAGGCTATGTGTAAAAGCTGTGTTTAAAGCAGCATACATTGGCTTAAGGGTTTAACCATGTAATGTGGTCTTGATACAAAAGGTGGCAGTGTGCTCATTTGCATGTCATTTCCCAGAATCCCTTGCTGCAGTGGTAGCATTGTATGCTAGGAGATAATGGTGCAAAGCAGGGTTGCAGACCTATCTAAGACATGTGAATGTGCTCACAAGTAACATTTTTATATTCTATATGGTGGAGAGTTTAGTCACCTTTTCACCCACCATAACCTAAATAATATTTGAATACATAAATACTTCACTATATTGGCACTCTTCTCATTTATAGGTCTTTCCTCGTTCAGGAACCAACTTATGGGCTGTCACCATCTCGATATCCATGCAGGTGTAATTTAATCATTCACTTGTGTGTCTTTGATTGTTTATATATATATAATTAATTAATATATACACGTGTGATAGGTATGTATGTGTGATGCTGGGTATGTGGATGGGCTTGTGTGTGTGAGAGAGATGCTCATTGTGTTTGTAATGCTGGGTACATACAGTATGTGTCTGTGAGATGCTGGGTATGTATGAGATGCTGTGTGTTTGATGCATGACATGCTGTGCGTTTGATGCGTGACATGCTGGGTGTGTGTGTGATGCTGGGTATGTGTATGTGATGCTGGGTGTGTGATGCTGGGTGTGTGTGTGTGTAAGGTGCTATGTATGTGTAAGATACCGGGTATGTGTGTGATGCTGTGTATGTGTGAGATACTGGGTATGTGCGATGCTGGATGTCTGGGTGTCTGATGGGTGTGTGATGCTTGGCGTGTGCATGTGTGTGATGGGTATGTGCATCTGTGAGACGTATGATGTTGTGTATGTGTGAGTTGCTGGGTGTGTGAGATGGTCGGTGTGTGTGAGATGCGATGCTGGGTATATACAGTATGTTTATCTGTGAGATGTATGTGGGAAATGTTGGATATGTGTCTGTATGTGTGAGATGCTGAGCATGTGTGTATGTGAGATACTGGTAGGGTTGCCAGATGGCTTCTCCAAAAATACTGGACACAATGGTGAAAAATGTAAAGCGCTCAAAACGTCGGTGGGGAGGTATGTTATTTATAATTAATCTGACCATTATGTCATTTTTTTAAATTTCACTCCAAGTTTGCACCATTTCATATTCTATTTTGTAAAAAAAAAAATTGGGGAGGGGATTGAGCGCTCACCCAACATTCCCTCCTGTCAAAATGTCTTACCTGTAGAGGTCCTCCTGGCAGACAGTGGCACTATCAATATCTCAGAGCTTTCTTTGGTTTTCCACCCTAATCCCAGCTGAAGGCTCTGTCCAATAGAGGCAGGAGACCCACAGTGGTGGAGCTCTTCTCTGCTCTGATGGAAGGAAACTACATTTCCCTGCATGCATATGGAGGAGCTGCACATGCCCCTTAATGACGTAGAGCCCTCTTATTGGTCAGTCTTCTCCTTGGCTCAGCACGGCGGGGGGGGGGGACGACGCCGTGCAGCTCTGTTGCCCTGGTTCCAGTCACTGTGGCCTGCGGGACATGGCTCAGTTGCTTCTCGCGCTTTTGCTTCTCAATCGGAGGTCAGAGCAGGGATCCTGCACCCGGCCAGCCTTCGCACTCGTGCTGCCTGCCACACGTCCAGAAAGAGAGAGAATACCGGACACATACATGTCCAGTATTACCTCTCATTTTTTACTGGACAGGGGGGGCAAACTACCAGTTTGTCCGGTTCAAATCTGGACCTCAGGCAACCCTGGTGATGGGTATGTGTGCGTACAGTATTTGTGAGATGGTGCATGTTTGTTTGTATGTATGTGTGAGATGTTTGTTTGTGAGATGCATGTTTGCATGTATGTGTGAGATGCTGTGAGGTTTTGTGTGTGTGATGGGTATGTATGTGTGTGTATATATGAGATGCTAGGTTGTGTGTGTGTGTGTGTGTGTGTGTGTGTTGCTGGGTATTACATGTATATGTTTGATATGCTATAAATGTGAGAAATGCTATGTATGTGTTGGCTGACTACAAATGTCAAATTCAACCTAAACAACCACCCATGCCCTCAGCAAAATAATGACGGGGTTGACTTTTTTTCTTCCCCGACTGCTCTCGCTCCCTCCCTCCCTTTCCTCTTTCCACCACATCTTTCATTTAATACCTCATCAATTCTGTCTGCCTCTTTCCAGCATTCTTACTTTCTCATCAACTGACACTTTCTTTGTATGCTTACTGTCTAAACTTTATAGCTATCTCACTCTCCATATCTGCCACCAGGCTATGTGCATCATGATGTCACCAATAAGCTGTATCTCATGGAGGGGCGGACAATATATATATATTTTTTTTTTTTTTATAACTTGTATTTTTTATTTTTGTGAAAATACAGCATATATACATTTTATTTCCAGTACTGTGACATGCATTATTCATATCTCTTATGTATAACAGCTGAGTGCAAACATTGTCATCAAAACCTAGTTATGAGTATTGACATAATCTTAAATAATAAATAATCAAAAAGTAAAATTAGGTGGGGGGGAGGGGAAGAGGGTGGGGGGGGAGGGAGGACGGTATGCCGCGACTCTGCTCATCGCCTCCGAGACCGATGTTTAGTTGAATTTGTTGCTGCTGGGTGGGCTACTCCATCACCGGAGAACGCATCTATCTACTATTAAAGCAAAACGGTGGAACTCTCCACCCCAGGGATATCTGTCTGGGCCAGCCAAGGCGTCCAGACTTTTAGGAAATTTTCGCCAGTGTCATTGACTAAACTTGTCAATTTTTCCATCTGGCATATGAACCAAATTTTGTTCCGAATTTTGGGGATAACAGGAATTTCACTTTGTTTCCATAATGCTGCGATCTCGCACCGCACGGCTGTAGCAAAATGAGCTATTAGTTTAAGAGTTGCCTTTGAGAAGCCCTGTCGTGCTCTTCCCAAAAGGAAGAGCCCGGGGTCAAATGGGATGTCGAGGCCTAAAAGCCTCTGAAGCCAATTGATGATTTTTTTCCATAGTGGACGCAGCCGGGGGCAAGACCACAGCATATGTAACAGATCAGCGGGTTCTCCACACTGTCTAGGACAGAGCGGAGAACTACCGTGTACAAATTTGGATAGTCTAAGCGGGGTGAGGTACCACCTCATTAGGACCTTATATGCGTTCTCCTTTAATGTTGTGCAAATCGAGCTCTTAGCAGCTGTTGTTGCTATTTGGGTCCACTCGTCTAAATCTAGGGTCTCCCCTAAGTCTGTTTCCCATTTTAGCATGTAGCCTAGTTTGTGGGTGACTTTAATTCCAGAACCGATCACTTCTCTACACATCTGCGATGTGAGTCCCTTCGTATTAGTCTCATTCAGACAGAGCTTTTCGAAAGTTGTCAATGGTGGATATGGGGTTGAGTTGTTGTAAAAGGCTCTGATCTGGAGGTATCTATAGAATTCTGATTGTGGGATATTTTTCTCTTCTCTAATTTGTGCAAATGATATGAGTTTGTTGTCCACCACCAGATCTTGTAATCTCATAATATTATGCTGTTTCCAAATTTGAAAGTTAGCGCTAGGCATACCCGGAGCAAAGTGTGGGTTACCCCATAGGGTTGTCATCAGGGTTTTTTTGGACGTAAGTCCGCATCGAAATTTGGTAACATCCCAGCTTGCTAATGAGTTGGTCATTGAGGATAGCGGCTGAAGTATAGCGGATTTTCTTGCTATTTTTGGAGTCCATAATAGGTTGCTTAGTTCCAATGGGGAACAGGCTTTGCTTTCCAATGCGACCCATCGCTTCAAATCAGGGTTTGTTTGCCATTGGGAGAGTTGACATAATTGGGCCGCTCGATAGTATGAAATTAAGCAAGGTACTGCTAAGCCCCCTTCTGTTGGGTGTTTCATTAGGATCTGACTATTTATTCTAGGTTTTTTGCCTCCCCAAATAAATGTAAAAATGGCGGATTGTAGATCTCTAATTTCCTTCAAATTTATCGGTACTGGGAGGGTTTGGAATAAGTATAAGATGCGTGGGAGAACATTCATTTTTATGCTATATATTTTTCCTATCCAAGAGATATTGAATTTCGCCCACCTTCTTATATCCTCCTTCAGTGCTTTAATTAATTTGGGATAGTTTGCTTTATAAATTGATTTATATTCACTTGTAATAAATACCCCTAAGTATTTAATTGCCTTAGGTTGCCAGCGAAAGTTGAAGTTTAAAGAGATCAGTTTTTCTTCTGGTTTTGGAATGGTAACGTTCAGGGCTTCTGACTTTGACTGGTTTATTTTAAATCCTGAAATTTTGTTGAACTTATCTAATAGGCTGAAGAGGTTAGGGAGGGAGGTGAGTGGTTTAGACAAGACCATTAGCACATCGTCAGCATAGAGGGCTATTTTGTGGGATTGATTATCTAATTTGAGACCGGAAATATCCGGATTCTCTCTCACATGTGCCGCTAACGGTTCCATGCACATGGCAAAGAGTAAGGGCGAGAGGGGGCAACCCTGTC
The DNA here is from genome assembly GCA_036426205.1 of Ascaphus truei. Classification (NCBI taxonomy): domain Eukaryota; kingdom Metazoa; phylum Chordata; class Amphibia; order Anura; family Ascaphidae; genus Ascaphus; species Ascaphus truei. The sequence continues at coordinate 138,278,147 of CM071570.1, read as the reverse complement.
TCGTGCCACTCTTGATCTTAAATATGTCCGAGGGGTAGCCTTGGTGCATCACTTTGGCTGTCGGACCAGTGTACAGCGCCATAATAGCTGATATTAATTTATTCTCGAAACCAAATGCTCCAAGTGTAGCTTTTAAGTATGCCCAGTCGATCCTATCAAAGGCCTTTTCTGCATCTAGACTTAACACCATAATTTTTACTTTTTGCGATTTGGCTACTTCTAGCAGATCAACGATTCGTCGGATATTATCTCCCGCTTGTCTATCTTTAATGAATCCGACTTGATCTGGGTGTATTAGTCTAGGTAGGATCTGACTTAATCTATTGGCAATCAATTTAGCATAGATTTTAATGTCCGTGTTGATAAGCGAGATAGGTCTATAACTTTTACAATCTAATGGGTCTTTGCCAGATTTATGAATTACGGAGATTGACGCTTGGAGCATTTGGTTTCGAGAATAAATTAATATCAGCTATTATGGCGCTGTACACTGGTCCGACAGCCAAAGTGATGCACCAAGGCTACCCTTCGGACATATTTAAGATCAAGAGTGGCACGAGACAGGGTTGCCCCCTGATTTGAAGGGGGGTGAGGGGTGGGTGAAGGCCGCTCACTCACCCGTCCGGCCGCTCCCACGTGGAACTGAGGCGGGAGGCAGCTTGTTGTGGCCGCTCCCCCGCTGTGTCCCGGGCACTCGCTCCTCCGCTCACTGTAGCGGCGCCGGGGGGGGGAGTGTTTGAAAGCGCGGGAGACACGGGGAGAGGAGGACGTGCGCGCGGGTGTGGAGGCTGATTTCGGGGAGGAAGAGGCGGAGGCTGGTATGTGAGCCCCCCCCCGGGTTATACAATGCTGCTAATGTACACCCCCCCCCCCTTGTACGTCTGGTGGGGAGGTATGTTTTATAATTAATCTGACCACACTTATGTCATTTTGTTAAATGTTCCCACTGTCAGAGTTTGCACGCATTTCATATTCTAGTTGTGTAAAAAAAAGTAATGAGGGAGGGAGATGTATAGCGCACATACCCAAACATTCCCTCATTTGGATCAAGAATGTGTGCTTACCTGTTAGTTAAAGGTCCCTGGCAGACAGGGCACTTAATCAAATCATCAGAGCTTGCTTGTTTTTCCACGCTAATCCCAGCTGAAGGGCTTCTGTCCAATAGAGGAGTGTGAGAGCCCACAGTGGTTTGGAGCTCTCTCTGCTTGATGGGAATGGAAAAACTACATTCCCTGCATGCATATGGAGGAGCTGTCACGATGCCACCTTAATGACGTTAGAGCCCTCTTTGGCTTCAGATTCTCATGGCTTAAGCACGGCGGGGGGGGGTGGCGGACGTACGCCGTGCAGCTCTGTTGCCCTTGGTTCAGTCAATGGGGCCTGCGGGACATGGCTCAGTTGCTTCTCGCGCTTTTGCGTTCTCAATCGGAGTTGTCAGGAGCAGGGGATCCTGCAACTCCGAGTCCAGCCTTCGACTCGGTGCTGCCCACTTGCCCCGACAGTCGCCAGAAAGATCAGAGAGTATGAACGGTACACATACAATGTCCAGTTTAACCTTCTCATTTACTGAGAAGGGGGCGGCAAACTACCAGATTTGTCCCGGTTCAAGATGGAACCCTCAGGCAACCTAGGTGAGTGGGTTGGTACGTTACAAGTATTTAGTGAGTATGGTGCATGTTGTTTGTATATTAGTGATGTGAGATGTGTTTGTTTGGAGTATGGCAATGATGGCATTGTATGTGTGAGATGCTGAAGTTTTGTGTGTGTGTAATGTGATGTATGTTGTGTGTTGTGGATATATGAGATGCTAGGTTTGTGTGTGTGTGTGTGTGTGGTTGTGTGTGTTGCAGGGTATTATATGTTATATGGATTTGATTGTTGCATAATATAGTGAGAAATGGTAGATGTATGTGTTGGGTCTGAGTACCAAATTGTCATAATTGCAACCTTAAACAACACCCATGCCATCAGACAAAATAATGACGGGAGGAAATTTTTTCTTCCCCGATGCTCTTCTGCTTCCCTCCCTCCCTTTCCTCTTTCCACCACATCTTTCCCATTTAAGACATCATCAATTTCGTGTCTGCTCTCTTTTCCATGCATTTTACTTTCTCAATCAACTGAGCACTTTCTTGGGTCTCTTACTGTGGTCATAATGATTTTGATGTGCAGACGGCGCGGGGGGGGCCGGGGACGAGTGGCCGGAACCCCCCGGCCCACGCCCACCGAGGGACACCAGAACCCAACCCCCCACCAATCCCAGAATATCAGCCACACCCGCACCCTTTGGCCTCGATGCGGAAGCCTAGCACTCGGCGGCCCCAGGTATGCCAGCCTCATGCAGCGAAGCAATTCCAGCCCCTAAGTGAAATGATAGCCGCAATCGGTGTTGGCATTAGCGCTTCCCGGGTGGGCAGAGGGTGCGTAGGCTTGCTATACAGAGGGGGAATCAGTAGCGGCAATCTTAGGGGGTGATAAGAAAGTAAGAGGGGAGGAGGAGGGACATCTGGTAACACGGGGGAGGGAGGAGCGTTGGGTGACTTTGCCATTTTCTGCAACAAATGACACTTCTTTGTATCTTTTGTATGCTACTGTGCCTAAATTTCAGCTATCTTCAATTCCATATCTGCGCCACCATGGCTATAAATTGTGCATCATGATTGTTCATGCCAATAAGCTGATTTCACTGCGAGGGGGAAATTTTTATATATATGATTGTTTTTTTTTTTTATAACTTTGTATATTTTTCTTTTTGGTTGAAAATACAGCATAGTATACATATTATTTACAGATGTGCATGCATTTATTCATGAACTCTTATGAAAAACAGCTGAGTGCCAAACCTTGTCATCAGAAACCTAGTTATGAGTATTGACATAATCTTAAATAATAAATACATCAAAAAGTAAATAAAATAGGTGGTGCGGGGAGGGGGAGGGGATGAGACTATAAGAGGGGGGGGGGGGAGTGGAGACGGTATTCCGCGTATGCTTGCAGCATCGCCACTCCTGAGACCCGTCACGCTTTTAGTGGAAGTTGGATGCTGGCTGGTGTGGGCTACTCCTCACCGGGAGAAACGCAATCTATTCAAATAATAAAGCAAAAACGTGTGCGAAACCTGTCAATCCCCGGGAATCTGTCTGGAGCCAGCTCATAGGCGTTTCCAGAACTTTTGGAAAATTTCAGCCTAGGGATCATTGACAAAGTCATGCAGTGTTTCAGAATTTTTCACCATCGGCATTGAAAACAAATAGCTACTAGTTTACCCGAATTTGGAGGAGTTTTGATCAACAGGTAATTTCATCTTTGTTTCCAGTCGATGCTGCGATCCTCGCACCGTCTGTGCCGGCATGTAGACAAATGAGGTGTGCTTATAGTGATTTGTATAAGACGTTGCCTTTGAGAAGCCACCTGTCATTGGTTGTCTATGCCCATAAAGGAGTATGAGCAACGGGGATTCAAATGGGAATGTCGAGGCCTAAAGCCTTCTCGAAGCCCATTGATGACTTTTTTTCCCGATAGGTGGTACAGCAGAGTCAGGGGTGCAAGACTGAGACACAGCATATGTAAAAGGAGATCATGCGGGGGTCTCCACAGCTGTTAGGACAGAGGCGTGAAGAACTACTCGTTGTACAAATTTGGATAGTATAAGCGGGGTGATCACTGGTCTCTCTCAGGTTGTTGCTGTACGGCCCTCATGTAGGACCTATAAATTGCCGTTCATCTTTTAATGATTGTGCGATAATCTGAGCTGCTATTAGCAAGACTGTATGTTGCTAAATACTAAGTGGGAGTCCGACTCGTTCTAAATTCTAGGGTTTCCCCTAAGTCTGGATTCCCCATTTAGCATGTAGCCTAGTTCTGTGGGTGAATTTAATTAAAGAACCGATCATATTCTTTACACATTGCTGATGTGAGTTTCCTTCGTATTAGTGTCTCATTCAGACAGAGCGTTTCGAACAGTGTTGTCAATGCGTGGATATGGGGGAGTTTCTGTAAAAGGCTATCTCTGATCTGTGAGGTTATCTATAGAATTTCTGAGTGTTGTGGGATATTTGTTCTCTCTCTAATTTGTGCAAATTGATAATGATGTTTGGTGGGTCAACAACCAGATCTTGTTAATCTCAAAATCTATGCTCGCTTGGTCCAGTATTGAAACGTTTGTAGCGATATGGCATACACCGGAGAGTGTGGGTTTGGTGTAGGCCCCATGTAGGAATGTTTATCATCAGGATGCTTATTTGGACGTAAAGTCCGCATCGAAAATTGATTGTGTCTGGTGGGTGCCTACATCCCTAGCTTGCTTAAATGAGTTGTGTCATTGAGGATACGTGTCTGTGAGAAAACTGAAAAGTAGTTGAGCGGATTGTTTTCTTGTCTATTTTTGGAGTCTTTCAATGTAATAGGTTGCGTTTTAGTTCCGAATGGGGAACCAGGCTTTTGCTTTTCCATATGCGACCCATCGCTTCCTAAAACAGGGTTTGTTTATGCATTGGATGAGAGTTTGTACCACAATAATTGGCGACGCTCGATTAGGTATGAAATTAAGCAATGGTACTTGCTAAGCCTCCTTCTGTTGGGTGTTGTCATTAGGAAGCTGAGTCTATTTATTTCTAGGTTTTTGCTCCCCAAATAAATGTTCAAAAATGGCGGTATGTAGATATCTAATTTCCATTCAATGTTTATGGTGACTGGGAGGGTTTGGAATATAGTATAGATGCGTGGTAGCAACATCATTTTTTGTGCTATATATTTTTCAATCCACGAGATATGAATTTAGCTCACACCTTATTAATTCCTCCGTCGCGCTTGTAATTAATTGGGGGATTAGTTTGCTTTATGAAATTGTTTTTATTCACTTCGTAATAAATACCTTAAGTATTTAATTGACCTTAGGTTTGCCAGGAAATAGTTTGATATGTAAAATTAAGTTTAAAAGAGTTATAAAGAGTCTGATCAGTTTTTTTTTTGGTTTTGGAATGGTAAGGTCATGGGCGTTCGGCTTTGACGGGTTAATTTTAAATGCCTGAAATTTTGTTGAACTTATCTAATAGCTGAATGTGAAGAGCGGTTTGGTTAGTTAGGGGCGAGGTGAGGGTTTAGGGAACTAAGAACCATTAGAACATCTGTAAGCATTAGGGGCTATTTTGTGGGATTGAATTATATAATACTTTGAGACCCGGGATACAACGATCAGGTGCTGAATTTCTCGTCTCCACATGTTGCCGCTAACGGTTCCTATGCACATTTGGACAAAAAGCGTCAAGGGCTTGGGCGGATGATTGGGTAATTGGGGGTTTCGGGAAACCCGCGTCTCGTGGCCACTCTTGACTTAAATAGTCCGCGGTTGGGGTAGCCTTGGGTGGCATAACTTTGGTGTAGTGACCAGTGTAAGCGACATAAGTAGCTGATATTGTAATTTATTCTCGAAACAAAGGCTCAAGTTGTTAGCTTTCTTTTAAGTATGCCGCAGTGCGGATTCCTATCAAAGGGCCTTTTCTGCATCTAGTACATAGAAACAGAATTTTTAGTTTTTGCTGGATTTTGGCTACTTCTAGCGAGATTCAACGATTCGTCGGATATTATGCTCCGGTTGTCTATCTCTTCTAATGAATCGAAATTTTGATCTGTGGTTGTATTGCTAGGAGTAGGGAGTTCTGACTCTAATCTGTTAATTGGCAATAAATTTAGCAATAGATGTTTAATGTCCGTGTATAAGCGATGTATAATGGTCTAGTATTTCTGGTTACAATCTAATGGGTCTTTGCCAGATATAATGAATTACGAGAGATTGACGCTGGGGAGGCATGTTTCGGGGAAGGTTGTCCTAGGCACCAAAACCGTGTTGAACCATTTGGAGCAGGTATGTTGGGGCACCAAAATTTTGCTGGAAATTTTTTAATATAGTGGAGTGCTTTGCGCGACTAAATAGACGTATGATTAGAAACCAGTTCTGGACCCGGGGCGCGTTCGAAGGTACTTAATTTCAGTGTCTTCTAACCTAGAGTGACTAGCTTTTAGGTTAAATCGAGAATCATAGACGCTAAACCTCCTCGCTCAATAACTAGTCAGCGCTGGTAGTTTGGACTCGAGAGGAAAGACTCACAAGAAGATCGTTCAAGGTCTTAGATCTTGGAGTTATGTCTATTTTTGATCCCCATTAATATAGGTAGGGGCGTGACTAGATGTGTTTAGATATATTTCTGGTAATATTGAGAGTATAAAGGATCAATAATTATGTCAACACCAGAACTAATAACTACACAATTCAAACCATGCGACTTGTTGGGAGATAACCTGCTTATTTCTAATCACCTGCATTTGATTTTCAGTTGTTGTTTTAGAATGTATCTTGTTTGGTAATAAATAGTTAATGCTTGGCAACACAAAGAACCATCCACCTCACTGCCTCCTATACTTACCACAATGATGGATGCTACCACATTTAACTACTCAAGCTGATTATGATACCTCCCCGTTCGGGCATTTTTTGTTGCGTCTTGGCTCCAGCATTTATAGCTAGTAGTGTGAATCTATTGTGCTGTGTATCTGATGAGGTCGCGAGGAGGATTGACTCAAGTAAGCATTACATTATGCACATTTTTAGGAATTGCTTAGTGTTCAGTTATATAATGACTATGCTGATGGAGGTCCCCACACGGCGTTTGCCCGGGATGTTGTGGTGTGGGATGTGGCATTTGGTGTGGGGAGGGTCTAGCTGTGTCGTCGCTTAAGCGGCCCATGGGGCGGGGCTTTTACTGGTGTAGTGCTGGGCTGTGGCTGTAAGGATGGTTGTGATTGTATATGGGTGCTGAGGTTGGGAGGGTTAGTGGCCAAGTGGATTTTGGGTGCTGGATGTGTGTGGGGTCCGACGGTCGATGTGGGGTCTTCCTGTGAAGATGGGGCGAGGTTGCAAAAAGGGGTGCGGGGAGAAGAGTGTTGTGTCTTGTTTGTGCGGTGCTGATGGTGATTTGATGGGGCGCTGGGAATGGTGGGGGGGGAGGCGAGTAAGCCATGTTGCTGGCGGGAAGGGCATGTGACCGGTTGTGGTCTTTTGGTGATGTTGGTGGGTGGATGATGGGGTGGGTGCTGGTGAGACGTGTATAACATGTTTTGGGTGATATACAGGTATGGTGTGTGGTGTATACATCTGTGATGTTACTGATGTTGGGTGTATGTGTACGTGCTTGCATTTGTGTATACACGTGTGTGTGGTGTATAACACGATGTGGGTGTATTACACATGTGTGTGTTGTATTAAAGTTGTCGGTGTGTGTATACACGTGCTGTGGTGTGTGGATAACGTCGTGGGTATTACACGTGTGGTGTATACACGTTATGGTGAGGTTGTTTACAACATGTGTGGTGTGGTGTATACACGTGTGTGTGTGTGTGTATGACACGTGTGTGTATACAAATGGGTGTCGCTATAAATTGTTTGGTATGTATATATTTGTGGGAGGTGTATTACTGTGTGTGGGTATACACATGTTGTGTGTATACAAGTGTATATGTTTGTGTGGTGGTATAACATGTTGTGGTGTATACATTGGATGTGTCGTTGGTTTATAAGGTGTGTGTGGTGTTGTGTGTGTGTATACATGGGGTGTGTGTATAATGTGTATGTGTGGTATACATGGGTGGTTTGTGGAGTATACATTTGCACTGGGTTATCACATGGGAGTATTGACTAGTGTGTGGATGTACCACATGGATGGGTGTACACATGTGTGTGTGTGTAACACGGGGATTTTTATTGTGGGTTAACACAGTGTGTGTGTACAATGTGTGTGTATATTACATGGTGTTATACACTGTGTGTGTGTACCACATGTGTGTTGTTGTATTACACGTGTGTGGTGTGTGTATAGCACGTGTGTGTGTTTTGTAGTGTATACATGTGTGGTGGAGCCTGTGTATCCATGTGTGTGGTGTGAGCACAGGTGTTGTGTTGTTATTACAGTGTGTTGTGGATAAATGGTGTGTTGTTGTTATACCATGTGTGTGTGTGGGTATAATATTTATGTGTATGGTATGTACATCTGTCGTGTATTACGTGTCTGTAAGTGATATATGTGGTAGTGTTATACGTGTGTGATATGTGTAGTGTGTGTATACATGTGTGTGCACTGTGGTGCTATCAGTGGTGTATACGGTTACAGTGTGTGTTGATTATTGTGTGATTACGTGTGTCGGGTGAGTGTATACGGATGTGGTGTCAGGTTGGGTGTTGTTCAGTGGGTGTTTCTCAATGTTGTGTGTGTCAGGTGATTGTTACGTGAAATGTGTGTGAGTTGTATACTTGTACTGTGGGTGGTGTGTACGTGTCTAACGGTACATGTGTGGGTGTGTGTACATGTACATAGTGTGTTGTGTGGTGTAAGTCGTCTACGTGGTTACATGTGTGGTGTGTGTCTACCGCGTCAGATTGTGTGGTGTGTTACGTGTACGTGGTGTGTGTGTCTACGTGCGTGTGTGTTGTACTGTGGGTGTGTTGTGTGGTGTGGTGGCTGTGTCAATGTGTGTGTCTAGTGTGTGTGTTAGGTGTACTACGTGTGTGTTGGTTTGTGTATACGTGGGATGTGTGGTGTGGATAGTGTGGTGTGTGTGGAGTTATAAGTGTGGGTGTGTCTGTATAACGTCTGTGTGTGGGTGTGTGTTAGATGTTTGTGGTGTGTGTGGTCTGTGTCCCATGTGTGTGCTATTGGACAGTGATCTGCTGAGAGGGAAGGGGGGGGGGGGGAAGGAGGGGGGGAGGGTCCCTGAGGTGGGAAGGAGGGGGGTGGGGGCGGGGAGGTGGGGGTGGGGAAGGGGGGGGTGGGGGGGGAAGGGGGGAGAGGGTTGGGTGGGAGGGTGGGGAAGGGTTGGTGTGGGGTGAGGTGGGAAGGGGGGTGAGGTGGATGTGGTGAGGGAGTGGTGGGGGAGCGTGTGTAAGGGGGGGAGTGAAGGGGAAGGTGAAGGGGTGGGGGTGGTGTGACAGTAAGGGTGGGGGAGTTGGTAGGGGGGGTGGAGGGGAGGTTGAAGGGGAGGGGGGGCAATGGAGGGAGAGGATGACGAAGGGGGGGGGTTGTGGAGGGAGGTGAGGAGGGAGGAGAGAGGGGGTGGGAGGTGGTGTTGAGGACAGGATGAAGTGGGGGGGGGGTGGAGGGACGGTGAAGGGGGTGGGGTGGAGGGAGGTGGGATGGTAGGGGGGGGAAGAGGGGGGTGTGTGAGGGATGGAGGGGGGAGTGGAGGGGAGGTGAAGGGGGGGTGTGGAGGGTGAGGGAAGGGGGGGGTTGGAGGGGATAGTTGGCCGGTGGGAGGTGAGGGGGTTGGAAGGAGGTGAGGGGGGTGAGGGAGGGTGGGGGAAGGAGGAGGTGGGGGGAAGGGGATGGGGGGCGGGTGGATAGGGGGGAGGTGAAGGGGTAGGTGGGGTTGGGTGAGGGGGGGGTGGAGGGGAGGAAGGGGGGGGGGAGGGGAGGTGGAGGAACGGGAGTGGAATGCGGGAGTACGGGGGAGGTTGAGGGGAGTGAGTGAGCGGTGGGTGAGGGGCGGGAGGGGTGGGGGTGAGGTTCGGAGGTGAGGGGAAGGGAGGGTGAATTGGGGAGGTGAATGGGGGGTGAAGGGGGGGGAGGTGAAGGCTTCGCAGTCCCTCACCCGTCCGGCCTCTCAACTCACCGTCCTGGCAGCTCCCTCACCCGGTCGTCCGCTCCCACGTGGATCTAGGAGGGAGAAGCTGGGTTTGAGGCTCCGACGTCCCACGACTGTTTCCCGGGAGCGCTCGCTCGCAATCCGACTTGACCCGGTAGCGGTCGCCGGGGGGGGGGGGGGGTGGGTGGGTGGAGGGGAGGTGAACGTTGAAGGGGGGACGTGAGGGGGGGGGTGAGGCCGCTACTCACCCGTCCGGCCGCTTCCCAGTGGAAATGAGGCGGGAGGGAGGGTAGGCAAGCTTGTTGTGTGGGCCGCTACCTCCGATGTGTCCGGGTGGGGCAGCGTTTTTGTAGCTCCTTACGCTAACGTTGTGAGAGGTTGAGCGGGGGGGTGGATGTTTGAGAGTGAAGGCAGATTTATGTACTGCGGAGACACGGGGAGAGAGGAGGAGTCGCCGCGTGTGTTGTGTGAGGGCTGATTTCGGGGAGGACGGAAGAGGCGGAGGTGGTAGTGTGAGAGGCGTGCCGACCCGACCCGGGGTCTATTACAGATGTCTGCTAATGTATCACCCCCCCCCCCCTACTGTGTGTGTGTGTGTGTGTGTCCCTGTGTGTCCCTGTGTGTGTGTGTGTGTGTGTGTGTGTGTGTGTGTGTGTGTCCCTGTGTGTGTCCCTGTGTGTGTGTTTGTGTCCCTGTGTGTGTGTTTGTGTCCCTGTGTGTCCTTTGGGCCGTCACTCCGCCTCAGGCCAATGAGAGGTGTGCGGGGGCGGCCCAAGGGACCAATGAGATTTCCCCTAGGGACACCGGACATCCAGCAGGCAGGCAGGCTGGCATGCATGCATGCAGGCAGGCAGGCATACAGTGCTTTCACTAATATAGTATAAGATTCATCTTGGGGTTCTTCTCAGTAGTCACTTTATATGCTAGAGTTTGCACAGCAAGAACAGAACAGTATTTTTTTGTTAAAGACAAAATAAATAGGACTTTTATTTTCAGTGGTAAGGATGGCAAAAGATAGCAATGATACCCTTTAAATAATCTCTGTTTAATTGCTCCTTGGTACATCAACTGCTTCACAGTATGAACTTGACAATATTTACTAATGTTTTTATTGTTACAGCACACCAATAATAAATGGAGTCAATTCAAACAAAGTAAAAAAACATTTACAGCTGGTATATAAAAAAATCTTTTAAGTCTAAGAGTGTGTTTCAAGGTAGAACACAAGGTTTATAATAAATAAAGAGGAAGAAACAGACAATGCACTTAGAAGGTATAACAGCCAGAGATTTAAGTTTAATCTGCTTCAAGGTGAACTGCGTACTGTGTCGGCTTTCTGTAGACTGCATCTCTGAGGCTATTACAGATCAAAGTGATTTATTCTGCTGGCACTGAACCAGTGCTTATTATTTGGAAGACACACTGGTAGCACAAGCACAACGATGGTCCACATCATAAAATATCTTCCCTATCCGAAAAGTAAAACACTTCAAGCAACTGTCACGGGCAAATCACAACCTACCCTACTAGCCCAGACATTGTAAACAGATAGTGTGGACAGCCTGCTAATTATTCCGTCAGGTTTACGCTGTCCGTTTTACTGATAGCCACTCGAAGCAGTGCCTGAGTCTCCTCCGTCTGCCGGCGGACTTGTTCAAGCTGTTCCTTCAGTTGACTTTGGCTGATTGCCGATGAGAACTCCGGATCTAAAAACAGAAAGCCAGTGACATGTCATTCTATATTGTTCCTCCTCGTACAGAACTACACAATTATTAGTAATGTTCTCAAATGTTTATTTTATATAAATTGATGCTTCTTCACCCTTATTTATCTAAGGTGCCCCGTCAGTTTATCAATACTTAACATTGTTTAGGTTCCCATAAAACGTTGAAACTGAAATTAAATAACCAAAAGGTACTAGATTTCCAAATGCCTTCACAATTAGTGTCATCGTAATAGTATGTTTAGATGTCATTGTAATTTGTTTATGCTATTGTTTGTAATATGATTTTACATATTTAATCACCAACAGCATAAGCAATTTATTTTCTAATTGGAGCATTTCAGCTTAGGCTGAGGCACTAGCTGTTACATTTGTAATTTATGTACTGCATATTTTTAGCATTTTGATGATTGCTCCCAATTAGTAATAGTCCATCCTATGATTTACATGAGAGGGGCACTGATTATGTTCCCTTGAATGTGGGCCTTTATTAATTAACACCACAATTGTACTCCCCCAATACAAAAGCTAAGGTATGAGTGAGTGAAATAAATGTATTTACAATTACTCATTTTCTTCCAGTCGTTGTTCCAACAAACTTGGATCCAGATGCACTAAGCTCTGTTAGGATATTAGGCGTAATGCTAACCTAAATTAAAAGTTAGGTTACTGGTAATCCCTATCCACTAAAGGAAATAACCTAACATTTAAATAACGTAGCATTTAATTTCTATGGTTGTTGGTACTAATGATGTGCAACATCCGATGCAGTCTTTTTGTACCTATTTTGCAGCCGGGAGACTTTGAGCAATGCTTACTTAGAGTCACTAATGCACAAACAAGGGACAGCTGTTCCCAAACAAAGTAGGTCACTACTTAAAACTTTGTATCACCAATTCAAAGTAGATTTAGTGTAGAGAGACAGCAACAACGCCCATGCAGGACATAAAATGTCGTTGCTGTTTCTCTACCATAAATCTACTTTGAATTGGTCACACAAAGTTTTAATTAGTGATCTACTTTGTTTGGGAACAGCTGTCACTTGATTATGCATTTGTGATTTGTGTTGGCTGCCGGCTTTTTTCATTCCCCATTTTTTCCTGTACACTTATCAGGCAGGGCCTTTGACTATAAGGTCAGTGTAAGTTCAGCACATACTGCAGCATGAAAACATTAGCGGTTTTTGTGGCGTGTTTTGAACTGAGACGTTACAATATTTGGCTTGTTTATTTTTGGCTTGCTTAGTAGGTAACATTTGTTTCCCTCCTGTTTTTTCCCCTTTTGCACAGTGCAATCAGATATGAGTAACTGACTGTACCTTCACTTAATGCGCAAAGTGTGGAAATGCTCAGCTGATGAAATCGCAGCTCCTGGTGACCGAGGAAACTCATGAGGTAGCTTTGAACTTCTTTCATTTGATGTTTCAACTCTAAAACTATTTTCCCTGTGTTAAAAGCAAAAGAAATAGGAATTTCATTTTCAGTGGTAAGGATGGCAAAATAAATAAGAATTTCATTTTCAGTGGTAAGGATGGACACAACTGTTCATTTCTCCCCGATATAAACTTGGTGTTTCATACTAAGATTATGACTATTCCCTTTCAGAGGCACTTCCTGGGTTGTGGTCATTTTGTGTACTTGCCATATAACGGACATTAATGGCCTGTTACATATTGAGGGATACACAATATCTCAGTACTGTAATGTTTTTTTGAGATATGTCAATTGACTTTATGAATCTAAGGTTTTACTTCCTTCCTTCTCTTTGCAGAAGATTAATGTGCGACGTGATTCAATCCCATTTTATAGAAAGGCATAGTCACACTTCTGTCTTGGGTTCTTTTATTTTTTTACATCAAGGACAAACTTAAATAAGTAGGTAATGCCAGCCTTATACAGTACTAACCTCTCCATCTTTTGTTGGCCCAGTTTCCTTGCCTGGTGGCCACACCCAATGCATTATACCTTGACATTATCTATATAACCATGTGGCGTCTACTTCCCTAGTCACAATGCTGGACGCATCACATCATCATACATTTAAATGTTAAATTCAAATAACTAAGAGCATCTTAAAAATATTACTGCTCTGGAACTAGATGATGTTTAGAAGTAAATCCTAGACCGTAACATTCAGTAATACTCACTGCTACCCACACCCATACTCGTAATATAGCACATGAAAGTATTTTGAAGTGTTTGGACTACCAACCACTTACAGAATATCATTGCACATTCAAGAAAGTGATAGTTTTGCTTTGCTCCTCATGAAATTCTTTGTGGATATATATTTATTGGCCTGTCCTATATTTTGGTCTTTCAGCTATAAAAGATCAGTGTCCATGAATCTTGCCGCTTTCTGCTACATACAACACACTTAATCAAGCAATTACTGAATCATTAAACCTTTTCCCCACTCTAGGGCAATCATAACGAAGGAGCATAGATTTCTTATGTGCAGGGCCACCGACATGGGGGGACAGCCAAGACTGCTGTCCCGGGGCCAGTCAGGCCAGCGACGCTAGAGTTTTTTTTGCCTGCATCTGCGCAGGCAAGAAGAGCCCTCGATTCCACAGGCATCCCCTGCAGGGTCCTCCCCTTCCATAGGCTCCCCCCTGTGGTGCCCTCCCCTTTGCTGGTTGACGCCCATCTGGAAGGAGGAATTCCCCAGGCTCTCATTCTGTGGGCCTCTACCGGGCCTGCAGGCCAATCCGAGGGCTCCAGGTAAACCCACCATGCTCTTTGACCCCCCTCCTAAGGCCCAGAACCCCCCCTAGTCCACCCTTATACCACTCTCCCTAGGCCTACAACCCCTTTTACTCCCCTCTTCAGGCCCAGGCCCCAGTGCATCCTTATACCCCCCTCCCCAGACCCATTACCTCCTTATAATGCCCCCACCCCTAGGTCCATTAACCTCCTAAACCTGCCCCCCCCAGGTCCATTAACTTCATAATCCCCCCTCCCCCCAGGTCCATTACTTCTTTATAATCCCCCTACTCAGGCCCATTACCTCTTTATAATCTCGCCAACCCCCTGCTGCTCATACCTGCCCCACAGTACTTCAGGGAAGGTCTGTTTTATATGTTTGCCCAATTTCTGTTGGTGGCCCTGTTTATGTGTAAGGTGTAAGGTGACCATATGGTTAGAGTGACAAACCGGGACAAAATGATTTATTAATCATCTCTCACATGATCCCCCTTCTCTCTCACTCACGCTCCCCCATCTCTCTTGCATGAGCCCCTCTTTCACTCGAGCGTCTCTCTCGCGTGCCCCTCTCTCTCACGCATCCCCCTCTCTCTCTCACATGCCCCCCTCTCACTTGCTCACGCGCCACCCTCTCATTCGCTCACGCGCTCCCCTCTCACTCACTCACGTGCCCCCCTCTCTCCTCTATCTCCCAACCCTTCTCTCTCTCTTCACATCTGTACCAACATAAGGCTAACAATTACAACAACAAAATGTCATTTTTGTAAATGAAAGCGAACAGTGGGGTGTATCTGAGCACCCCTGGGGGAGAAGCAGTAAAACATTATGCAGTGGGAACATATTTAATTGAATACCAAACATATTCAAGAAGACAACGTACAGCCCATTCCAGTGGTCTTCTGGCACCGGAAACTGTCTTGTCATAGCACAATTTTGTAAAAACAGGCCGCTGTACTATACTGTAACTAAAATCTTTAGGAACTGACATCAATACTGCAAAGCTGCACTGCCCCGGGCTTTGTAAGTTCCAGTCACAGCCCTAGTCTGACGAGCAACAATTCTGTCCCTTTTTATAAAGCTGCAATGGTGCCTTTTAAGAACTTTGAAATACCTTTGTTATAGAAGTGCCATGGCCTGATGACATCCCCACCCACTTATGTTAATCCCCCTTAATGCTCCAGCTCTTTGCAAAAAATAAATAAAGCTTATTTTGCTAATAAACATTTAGAAATCTCTAACAACCTCACACATCCACATACAGTATCTCTGTGCTGTGCGGTGACAACCCACGATATTATTTTGCTCAGGCAATCTTAAACTCTGTATTTCAAAGACCATAGTATTGCCTAATGATGGCTTATGTTTTACCTTTTCCTTCTGCTATATGATGTATTAATGCTACTGCAGATGAGATCTTTGTAAAGTTTACGAGATAAAGGATTTCCCTTCATTACATTACCGTAATGTGACAGATGTCTGATAATTGAAGCGGCTTGAAATGAGAGCTCTTTGTGTTCCAACTGGCCTGCCAGTTTCACCAAGCACCTAATGAGTGCTTTGTCCATTCGTTTAACGAGGTGCTCCTTTGTGATGTCTGGAAAAGGAAGATGACATCAAAACCAAAAACAATGAACTAAAACAATGACATTCTGTGTCTCATTACGGCATTACCCTAAATGTTGTGCCGCTACAATTAGCACTAGCACCCCATTTTTAAATGTCGCCATAAGTGATCAAATCTTCCATTTCACATTTTTTTCCCCCCCTCAATTTCATGATTTGGAAAATTAAAAATGACTGATTTCTTGTAGCACTGTAGATCGCTATGTTGTGGGTAATCAACTCACTTAATGTTAACTCCCTCGATTTGCACACTTAGAAATTTGAGACAGCCCAGACCCTTAAAAATAAACAATGGTGGCTTCTCCCTACCATGGGAGGACAGGAGCTTTGGGAGAAGGGTTGACCAAGTGATAAAGAAGCTGACTTCTAGAGGGTGAATCCAGTTATCATTCCAATGCTAACTCGTTCTGACATTGGTCAAAGTCACTTTTTCACTGTGTTCAAGGGGCTCCTTATTCTTCTCCAATACCATGTATAGATTGTGAGTACTATGTAATAGTACATATTAATGGCGCATTAACAGCCATTACAATAATAGTAATAATAAGAGTTGAAGTCACAGAATCCCTGAATATGACTATAATTTTCTCCCCTAATCATCCCCCCTAAATTAATATAATCTGTCAATTGTGAAGTAGTGAAAATCAGAAAGGATCTAAGTTATGGTAAACGTTATTCCAAGCCAATGCACATCTTTATGGGCTAGCTTGTAGGAATGTTTACTTTTCAGTTATTAATTCTGGGCCAGAATTAGTGTAGTAGAGTTTGGCCAGCAGAACAAATAACCCTTATGATCTTTAAAGTCCTGGAGTAGTTAAGGTAGAGAGAAAGTGCTATGGGAATATGAGATGTTCCAGAGCACCGACTGGGTGAGTCAATGTGAGATGATCAAAAAGAAGAAAGTGATCTGGAAGATTAGAAGATGAAGGTGGTAAAGACACAATGGTGTAGGCATGCTGAAGAGACTTCATGGTCAACATGATAGTCATAGACTGTTACAATGAGAGAGTATAATTAAAGAAGATGTAGATAAAAAAGAGTCAAGGGCAGAGATGCTAATGTGCTTGGTATAAGTTATAGCAATAATGTATGTGAATATTCAAAAAGAAACACTGCTATATTCCTACCGTGCTTGGCCAGGTCAGCAACACATGATGCCACATACTGCAAAGCTTCTTCTTCGTTACTAGGGTTCAGAAGAGCCAGGAGCAGCTCTTCAAAACACTGGCTCTGTACAATCATCTACCCCCAGAAGGTGAAATAAACTTTCTCAATGTCACAGAAGGATATTCACACACTATAACCAACATCCTGAGTCATTTAGTTTACAAAACATACCATATACCTCTCACAGACTCGTACTGTACATTCTATGTCACTGAGAGATTTGACTACCGAAGGCATTTTCAAGGACGGTGTTGATGTGAACATATGCATAAATTGGATTTATTTGGGGATGTGTACAAGAAAGAAAAGGAAATGTGAGAGAAACTTTCCAATGCCTAAAAGGTAATAATTTGGTACTAGAGAGTTGTTATTTTGAAAGGTAGTGGATGTATGGAGCTGAGGTCATCGGAGGTGGTGTGGGCGAAGAGTACAATCATTTTTAAAAAGTGATTTACAGGGCGACCAGATACATTTAAATATGAAAACAATTAGAGATCAAGGTGCTACGCAAGAAGACACCCGATCTATTCCAATGCCAGAAGGAATAACACAGTTTAGTAAATGTGTGCCTTAGGGGGTTTAAAGTCTAAAAGCAAATCGAGACAATGGGTATCAAATGAAACCACTGCTGATTCCTCCATTTCTACGTTATTGCATAGCAAACTACTCATGCTAATCATGCACAGCGATCACATATTTTACAATAGCTTTTCTTGAAGAGGGTTAATTACCTTTATGTTCTCTGCTTGGCTCAGGTTCTGAATAGTGCAGGCAGCATGGACCACAACAACTGGGTTTGTTCTCTCTATCTGCATAAGTGATCCTAAGTGCTGTAGCACTTCTCCACACATCAGTGTATCCTAAAAGCATGAAAGGAGGCAGATTGATATGTTCCAGTGGTGGTGTCTTTAAACTGTACTGAAAATATAGAGAAGTAGCAATACTGTCCAACTAAGATAATAGTTGGAACAGTTTTACAAAAGTGTATCTCCAGGAACCAGAGTCCCTTGCAGTTTGAAATTCCCACTACAACCTGTTTTTTGTTAGGCTGGTGAGGGTCCATAGTTGTGCGAGCATTTCTGGAACAATAGAAAGCCACGGAATGGAGATAATTTATTGATAGAAACTTTGGTTTGTATAATTTGTAGCGGGTACGCCTGAAAGAGGGCCACTCTTTGTAAAAATATTAGTAACAAGGTGAATTGGAGGGTGGATATAACAACGGACATGACCGGCTGGAAACATAGATCTGCAGTGAAAGAGGAGGACCCAGCAGCCGCCCCACAATCCAAACCTATAGTAGCCGTATGATTATACAGGGCAAAATTCTCTAGTGCAATCTAGTTTAGCCATGCTGAAATGAATAAGCTATTGAGCATAGTGTGAGCATTTCAACCCAGGCTCCTGGTGGTAGCTGGTGGACATTTTTTTGTTTCATGATGTGAACCTTGTGATCCTAGGGAACAGAAATACAGTATTTTCAGCTCTGGAGACCCCCTCCCTCCTCCATTGATTTCCAATATATTCACTTTTTAACACCTGGGGGATGAATTATAGTATATTGTTTAAAATTTTCCTTTGGGGGGAAGGGGAGGGGGACTTTTTTTTTTTTTAAAAGATAGTGATGTTAAAACTGCACATCATTGCACATACATAAAACTGCACCACAACATTGCTTTTTAAAATGTAACACATGTCATCACTTCTATATGCTATTATTTGTGACCTTATCCATTATAAGCTAACCTTTTTCTGCTGATGTTGGAGTGTGGTCTGTGCAGAAGACTACAATAGAATTGTTATGACATTCTAAGAATTGTTTTATGTCCCATCAATATCGAACAGAATTGCCAGTTTTATTGTTTACTTGTCCACTGATGCTGTGAAAACTTAAGATTGTGCCTTTAAAAAAAAAAGCAGACAGACTGTAAATTCAATTTTTATTTATTTATCTTTGCAAACTGCCAATCATTTTTTTATTCTACAGTAGAAAATATTTTTGAGAAATTTAGTGATACTCACAATTTGTTATTGAACCAGGAATCTGCAATACATGACCCATAATATTTCTAAATGTTGACAATTTGTCAGTAGGAATCCTAAGATAAACCCTGACTCTCATTTTACTAACAGTGTTCAGAGAATGTCTTCACTGGTTAATTAAATGAGTGCATATATTTCCCACTGTTGATTTATTTAATGGCTACTGCTTTACATTCTGATCTGAGCCAAATGTAAACCTGAGACATATGAATTACTTTGCTGTTTCCTTGTTGAGTGCAAAGATGTTGTACATCCTGCCTTTGTGGACATCAACCTTCTAAAGGTTATATTTACAGTTGCATTGGCAAATAGTTGAGTATTATCTATTAAACTATTATATTCTGGTCTTGAAAGTCTGTGTAAAATTCTAAAAGGCCTAGTTATCCTTTTACATAAACTTTATGTAAATCTCTTGCACAGATAGACAGATGCACAGAAAAATGACTGCAGCAGATACAACTCAAAGTGTCTCTTTCTCTAATTGTTTTTTTGCTCTACACCACCACAGACACAAGTTCATTGGCATTAAGAGATACATATTCAAACCCCCATTTGGGATTGAATACATCATTTACCCTTTTTTCTTTTCCGCCATGTACCAAAAAGGTTCAAATGTGATTCAGTTATTTTACACTGGACAGTACAACTTACATTGGCCGAGCTAATGTACACATACAAAGTTTACCATGTTTGCTGGAAGATGGGACATGGTGCAGAGAAGAGTGATGGAAGCTTGTCGGACATCTTTATTGCTTGAATTGAGCAAAGAAAGTAACAGAGGTATAATATCCATAGCTAGGAGGTGTGCCCTAGCATCTCCTAATGGGGAAAAGTGGAGCCTTCATTAGCAAATTGGAAATGAAGCAAGAAGATGTACCTTGTCTCCTAATACAGGGGTGCGCCAACTTCCTGCGCTGCGCTCCCCCCTGCCTGCTCTCCTACTCGGTCCCCCCCCCCCCCCTTACCTCCAATGAAGCATCAAATGACGCTGTGGGGTCATGTGACGTCGCGTCTCCATGGTAACGGGTGTGATTTGATGCCGCGTTGCCATGTAGATGCGTGGACTGAAGCCGGTAAGTAAATTTACATAGGCCTTGCGCTATCAGCGTGGGGCTTCTGTAACCGCCACACCCCCCAATAAAGTCTCCCCCAGTTTGTGCACTGCTGTCCTAATATACCACTTTGAATGTAGCCATCCTCTAGGCAGGGATTCCTTTTCCTATTATATTCGTGTATATTTATGCACTTGAATTGTAATGTATATTTTGTGCATATAAATGCATAAATGGACAAGGAGAAAATACAGACACCTTTGATAATCTGGTGCTGGTTTTGCAATATGTAGATTTGGATGGATAACTAATTAAAAACCTACAAAATTAAGTAGCTATAACAGATTAGTAGCTATAACAGATATGTAGCTATAAATTATATGATATGTATGTATACAACTCTGCCTTATCCTCCTCTCTTGATCTACATGCCCCGCTTTCTCTCTGCCATCCTCGCCCTTCTAACCCCAGGCCCGGGCTAAATTCCCATACGCGCATGCTGTGTTCCTGCACTCATTCCTCTGAACACCTCTGGAGAAAATCTCACACTCTCGCAGACTTCCTTCATTACAAATGTATGCTATCCTGTTTCAACTCTGCCCTCTCTCAGGCAAAACAAACCTACTTTTCTTCACTAATCAACACGCACAAGTCTAACCCACGCCGACTCTTCTCTGTCTTTGACTCTCTGCTCAAACCACCCTCAGCTGCCTCTTCTTCTTCCTCCATCTCACCTCAGGACTTTAATGACTATTTTAAGGAAAAGGTGGAATCCATACGTCAGAACATCCCCTCTGTTTCCTCCTCCCATCCTACACCACTTCCTAACTCTCCTCCTGCTTTCCTTGACTCTTTTTCTGCTGTCTCAGAGGACGATGTGTTACTTCTGATCTCCTCTTCTCCCTCTACCACTTGCCCTCTTGACCCTATTCCCTCCCATCTCCTAAAACCTCTTGCTCTTACTATAATCCTTACGCTCACACACATTTTTACCTCCTCCCTCTACTCTGGTACCTTTCCCTTCTCCTTCAAACAAGCAACAGTTAGACCATTACTCAAAAACAGCAAGCATGACCCTACCTGTCTTTCTAACTATCGACCTGTCTCTCTCCTGCCTTTTGCCTCTAAACTCCTTGAACATCTTGTATTCTCTCGCTTGCTCCACTTTCTCAACACCTATTCTTTCCTAGAACCTCTACAATCTGGCTTTCGCACTGCTCACTCAACTGAAATAGCCCTCAATAAAATAACTAATGACTTCCATGCTCTCTGCTCATACTACTTGACCTCTCTGCAGCATTTGACACCGTGGACTACCCTCTTCTCCTTCACATTCTCCATACTCTTGGTATTTGTTACAAAGCTCTATCCTGGATCCCCTCTTACCTCTCCCATCGTAATTTCAGTGTCTCTTCTGCTAACACATCCTCCTCCTCTATCGATCTCTCTGTGGGGGTACCCCAGGGCTCTGTCCTGGGACCTCTTCTCTTTTCTCTGTACACACTTTCTCTAGGTGACCTAATCACATCTCTTGGGTTTATATATCACTATGCTGACGAGACACAAATTTACTTTTCAACCCCTGACCTTACACCTGCTGTACAGACCAAAGTTTCTGAATGTTTCTCTGCGATATCATCCTGGATGGCCCTCCGCCGACTTAAACTTAACATGCCAAAAACAGAGCTCCTCATACTTCCTCCCAAACCTGTCCCTATTACCTCTTTCCACATTACTGTTAGAAGTACTATCATTCACCCAGTAGCCCAACCACGCTGCCTAAGGGTCACATTCGACTCCTCTCTCACATTCTCCTCTGACATTCAAAACGTATATAAAACCTGTCGTTTTTACCTCCGCAATATTACAAAGATATATCCTGTCCTCTGTTGATCGACTGCTAAAACTCTGACTCAGGCCCTCATTCTCTCCCGTCTCGATTACTGTAACCTCCGGCTGTCCGGCTTTCCTGCCTCTCACCTGTCTCCCCTACAATCTATCATAAACGCTGCTGCCAGAATCACTCTACGTTTTCCTAAATCTGTCTCAGCGTCTCCCCTCCTGAAATCCCTCTCCTGGCTTCCAATCAAATCCTGCATATCGCACTCAACTCTCCTCACTTTTAAAGCGTTACACTCTTCAGCCCCTCCGTACATCTGAGCCCAAATTTCTCGCTATGCACCATCCCGACTCTTGCGTTCTGCTCAAGGATGCCTTCTCTCTACCCCCTTTGTATCTAAAGTCCTCTCCCGCCTTAAACCTTTCTCACTGACTGCCCCACACCTCTGGAATGCCCTTCCCCTCAATACCCGGCTAGCACCCTCTCTATCCACCTTTAAGACCCACCTTAAGACACACTTGCTTAAAGAAGCATATGAGTAGCACAGTGGCTAATAATATACACATGATACATAAAGCTTGGCCCCCTGCAGACACACTTACCAGAACTCCCTCCTACTGTCTCTGTACGTTTTTCCTACCTACCAATTAGATTGTAAGCTCCTCGGGGCAGGGACTCCTCTTCTGAAATGTTACTTTTATGTCTAAAGCACTTATTCCCATGACCTGTTATTTGTATTATTTGTTATTTGTATGATTGTCACGTGTATTACTACTGTGAAGCGCTATGTACATTACTGGCGCTATATAAATAAATAAAGACATACATACACGTATGTCTTTATTTAGATAACACCATTAATGTACATAGCGCTTCACAGCAGTAATACACGTGACAATCATATAAATAACAAATAATACAGATAACACAATGGGAAGAAGTGCTTCAGACATAAAAGTAACATTTAGGAAAATGCTCTGAATAGCTTACAATCTAATTGGTAGGTAGGAAGAACGTACAGAGACAGTAGGAGGGCATTCTGGTAAGTGCATCTGCAGGGGGCCAAGGTTTATGTATGAGGTGTAAAGTATCAGCCACGGAGCTACTCATAACAAGTCTATGCAACTTCTAAGGAAGCAGAGAGGGTGAACTAGTGTAAAAAGCAAATTACATAAAAATACAGATTTATAGACCACATTGGGTTGCAATATTGAACATGGCAGTTATATCTGCAAAGAACGATAGAAAGGTTATTCCTTCATTTAAACCAAGCGAGAAATCCCTTACCGCTTGAGGCCAAGTTATTCAGACAAAGACACGCCTGGCTTGAGACCTGTTTATAAAAAGATGTAATCAAGGTAGCAAGAAAAACCAAACAGAAGAAAAATACATTCAGCTTCTGAGAGGCCTTTCACTGGTGTACATTATTTAACTCATAAAAATAATAATATTCATGCATTACAATGTATCCTTCTACAAATAAATAGATATAAATGAAATTGTTCTGATAATAAAGAAAGGAATACGAAATACATGTATATTTTATACAGTGTTTTTCTGCATCTGCTTTAAGAAATAGAAGCTAGATTGCAAGCTCTGCAGGCAAACTAGGCTTTCTTCTGACTGTATTATTCTACTATTTGTATAGCAAGTGAGCAAAGTGTCATAAAAATATACTGTGCTTGTGTAAAGAAATGGGAAATCTTGTTAACACGCCCCCCACCCCCTGTTTTTTTTTAGGACATCACTTTGGAAAAGGCTTATATAATATTTACAGTCTTTAGAAAGGCTTTCTCCCTTTCTTTTTTTAAACAAATCCCATTCTCTTAAAAACCGAAATGTTGAATTGAAGTTTGTTCTTTCCCTGGTGACACCCCACTTTCCTCTCTTTGTACATTCAGAGTTCGAGGTGAAGGGGTTGGTGGGAAGGCAGTTAGGACAATGGCTTTACTTACAAATGGGCATTTTGTTCCAATAGAATACACACTTCTCATGAACCATTCAAAGGGTCTCCAAAGAAGCGTCCCCTTATATTAGCCTCTTCACTGGTGGGGGAGCCTTCAACATATTGCTATCAAGTTACATTTGACAAAAATCTGCTGGCCAATGTACATTACTATGCAATGGCAGCAAAGGGGTGCAGGTCCCTTCCTCTCCTGCATACTAAAAAACTGTGTAACTTTCTAAATATAACTTAATTACTCAAAGTATTTATAAAAAAAATAAAAATATTTTTTTAGGTGTTGTTTTCTACATTGTACTGTAGCTCAAACGAGCCCCCACAGTGTGCCTGAGGAAGGTAATCTGCTGGTAGCATTTGTCATTCGTTGATTTTCATTTACCTTTTGCACAGAGGAGGACATCAAAGAAACAAGCATCTTGAGGAGGAATCTGTCGCCAATCGCTAACAAGGCTTTGTGGTGCTCTGGATTTGCTGCAATGTTACCCAAGGAGGCACAGCTGTAGTACTGCAAAGCACAAGAAAAAAAACAAGTCGTAGAGTCAAGGGCGAACGTGACAAATCTCTGTACTATGTGCTGCCTGAAATCACACCCCAGTGTATTACAGTTTGTATGATTACAAGGAGAGGACCTTTACTAACTAGGTCAGGCTGTCTGTTAACATTGATAGAGTCAAACTGGAATTTGCAGATCATTGTGACAGTTTGTTTGGGGGGGGGGGGGGTTCACAAGGATTAGGCATCATTTAAAAACAAACAGCTACAGAAATCATCGCAGCACCGTGTGAAATTCCACTCTGCACTCAAGCTGCTAAATGCTGGGAGATCTTGAACTTGTGCTCCTGTGGCTCACATGACTGCATAGTATGCCACTAAGCTTCATTAACGCAGGGATAATTACGTATGGTTATTAAAATCAGTAACGGGTGTTGTGTTCCCTGAAGTTAACACGAATCCATAAAGCTAATTGTACGCAAAAACCCCGTGCTAGTGACCTCGTTAGCTAGATAGTTCGATATAAGAAGGTAATGGATGGAGGGTGGGGGGGAATATAATGAGGTAATGGACCGAGGGAGGGGGAATATAGGGAAGTAATGTAGGGGGTACTTGGCCTTGGGAAGGGGGTATAAGGGGATACTGGGCCTGGTGAGGGGGGTACTTTGCCTGGAGAGGTGGGCATATAAGAGGGTACTGGGGAGGGGGAGGTAAGGACGTACTGGTCTTTGGGAGGGGGGCATAAGAGGGAACTGGGGCTGAAAGAGGGTAATGGGTCAGGGAGCATAGTGGGCTTACCTGGGCCCTCGGATGGGCGGGCAGGCCCAGTGGAGGCCCACAGAATGAGGGCCTTGGGAATTCCCCCTTCCAGATGGGCGTCGGACAGCAAAAGAGGAAGACCCTGCCGAGGATGCCTGGGGAAGGGGAGGGCTCTTCATGCCTGCGCAGGTGCAGGCAATAACCTCTATCGCCAGCAGGGAAGGGGCGGCCTGGGCACCCTTGACGGTCGGCGGACCTGAATGGGGCTCTATGTTTTGTACCGGGGATATGGTTCCATTGATATGGTAACTTGAAGATGTGATTTATGCTCCTGTGTTTGCCAAGTGAACTTTATGCCCCGTGTTATAAAACAATGAGATGATTTACTATATGAAAGTGCTTTAAACTGTGTGCCAAATCTCTGTTAGGAATAAACATGCAGTAAGACCTGTATTGTTACTCTCCTGTGTTTAGTAGCATTCTTCAGCCAAAACAAAAGTATTAAGAAATAGTTCAGGTGAAGTGAAATTTTGGAACAGAACACTTCTACCTTTTTGATGTTTCCTTTGAGAACTGAAAATATGTTTAACAAATTTGCCATGAGCCTGAATACATTGAATACATTAAAAAAAGGAATTCACCAATACCAAGTAAATATCAAATACTGTATATACTGCTTTTGAATTCTGCATCAAAACTAATACAATATTTTACCAGGACACATTGGAATATACATCTGAAATACAGCCTGTATATTATATATATATATATAATATAGGTATATATATATATAATATATAATATAGTATATATAATATAAAAACAAACATTACAGACTTTGCTATCCCTTCAGTCCCCATTATGGCCAGGAATTTCAAGTAATGCAATATCCAAGGCAATGTTTGTGGAGATACTCCCTGGAATTGAGTTGCGGCAGCGTGTTTAAAGTGACAGGAATCTCAGTACAGTATAGTTCCCATTAAATGACTGAGTGGTTCTTGAACAGTGTCTAGAATGATGCCCTATGTCAGAGGGCAGCCAACTTCAGTCCTCAAGGGCACAAACAGGTCAGGGTTTCAGGATATCCATGCTTCAGCACAGGTAGCTCAGTCAGAATGACTGTTGGAGTTGGCCACCCCTGTACTAGGCTTTCCCTGCCAGATAAAAACTTGTCTTTGCTTATGGCACTAGCACTTTTTTCCCTACAAAAAAACCCCACTGGACATATCTATATACTGTACCAGCTGCATGTTTTATTGCTGCTTAGCAGGTTAGATATAAACATGATATTGATATGTCAATAGGCACTGAGTCTTGGTCTTCAATTGACTAACCTATGCCTTCCCCTTCAGAAATAGCTGTAAATGGCCAAGAAGCCACATAAGTGAAACGTGGTCTAAATACATTGATTGTTATAGAAAAATTCCGGTTTGAAAGTAGGTGACTGCATAGAATTCAGAAGTACGTCCGGATGCAACCATATCACGAGTTATTGCTATGTACCAGCATCTGAGTATTGGTTTCGCATGTGAATAGTTATATAACTGTGTGGAGTTATATCAAATAAATTCCTATTAAAAAACCTGTCAAAGCTTTACAAAGCTATTCTTGTCTTGGTTACGCCTCCATTTTCTTCTGGCCCAGGAAATGTACTGACTGAGCCTGTATGTGCGGACAGAATGAAATGCCCCTTACTTCTCCCACTGCGCAATGATCTTCTACCGATTTTATTTTTGCGCAAGTTTTGAATTTTTGGAATCCCCCTCTAATGTTCTTTCAGTTTTATTAAAATAAATTGAATTTGCTGAATGAGATGAAAATATACAAAGATATTACAAGTCTTCATATAATATATAAAAGATATACTTTTAAAGTGACAAAACTATAATGCTTCCTAATAAAAGCCTGGCTGCAGTACAGCCGTGTAAAGTCCATTCCGCTTATGTTTGATGAAAGATTTCATTAAGCATGCAAACAGAAAACTATTGATCAACTGGCAGCTTCTAATGTCAACAATATGTAAGATATATCTGACTTCTATGGCAGTATCATGTAGCCATCCAACACACAATGTAGTTACAGTTATTGTAGATATAGGTAGTCTAGGTAGCCTTATCTATAACAACTGTTGAGGAAGCTTTGTTAGGGCTACAGACTATTATTTGTTTATAAACTGCAGCTGTTTTGTATTGGTGTCAGTAATAGCAATAGTCAGTAAGTCTTTTAGAGCAGTGGTCTCCAAACGGTGGTCCGAGGACAGGACAGAATTTTCAGCGGTCTGCTCCCTTCTCCTCCTGACGAATTCCTGCTCCCCCTGCCCTGTCATTCTCCCGGTCGTCCGCCCGCTTGGCCAGCCGAGCTCTGCAGCTTCCGACGGGGCCGGGACCCTCCCTCCCCCCAGGATAAAAATTCAGGGTGTGTGTTTGATTGTGTGTGTGAGGATGGGGGGGGTGTGGGGGGGAGGGGGGACGGATGAGTGAGAGGAAAGGGGATTGAGTGAATGGGATTGAAAGTGAGGAGGAGGGTGTTGAGTGTGAGGAAGAGGAGGAGCTATTGATTGTGAGGGAAGGGGGATTGAGTGTGAGGGAAGGGGGGATTGAGTGAATGGGAAACTTTCTTTATTTGATTGTAATATTTGTATTTATACATACTGTAGCATGTAGGGTGTAATAAATAACATGTTTTACTACATGTTCAAATACCAAGTAGCTGGATACATATACAGTCACAGTTAAAAAGAAAAAAAATCTGTAAGTGAAGCCACAGGGTCTGGTGTATGGGGTCGCCAGTGTATTATTAGGAAGATATAAAGAGAGATGCAAACCTAGTCAAGCAACCAAAGTGCATTATAAATAAGGACTTCACTTCGAGGTATACAATAAAATGGGCCCTCTACGAAGTAAATGGTCTTTCTCACTCGTGCAACATTTGGCTCATTGTCGGCCCTTTTTGCATCAGTGTAAAACATGCAAAATGGAAGGAAAGCTTGCCAACGCTTTTTGCAGAGCACTTTATGGGACATTCACTTATCTCTTATAATATGAGCACATTTTACAGTATGTCGAGTTTCTTACTGAACACATGATTAATCTAGTTTAGAGCACAAGTTCTCACTGTTTCATTTCCACAGGAAAAAGTACTGCTTATTATTTCATTATTCCATTTCTTTGGTCTTCACTCACAATCCTTTTTTTTAAATAATTTTTGGACTCCGGAGACCATGAATGATGCAAATCTGTATTGCAGTGCATGGCCCCCGGGCAGACAGGGGCTGATAAGATATCCCTGATCACTCAAGACATGTTTGAGTTTTGAGTATAGGAGCATTCTTGCTTCTTTGTGTCGCAGAAGCAAGAGAAAAGATGATAACTCACATTTACTAAAGGGTTCTAAGCTGTAAGGCCTCCAACGACCCACTCAAGTAAGTGTTCAATAATGTACCTTACAGATTATCACTGCTTAGTCAATATGGCCCATTTTACAGAAACAATGTATATGTCACTGGATAGTAACACAGCTTGGCAACTTACTGCCAATGTTGTATTTGTTGTTGCACTGACCAGCACAATTATACTTGTACTATATGTATAATTTTTGCTATTCATATAAAATGTCTTGAATTAGAATTTAGGCATAGTGTTTGTGACAGCTCCTAGTTACAATTACGCTTGTCACAGGGATAACAGTGGAAACTAAGCAGGCGTACTGCTGCATTGCAACAGCAGCCATGTTTAACATGACCAGACAGGCTCAGACTGGCCCACTGGTCACCAGGGAAATCCCCAGTGGACCCTTAAGGTCCAGAATGACTCACAAAATCTTGAGTAGACTCTGAATACTATCCGAATCTCCCAAGGAACAGTGGCTGCATGGATAACCAGTATCATCTGTATCTACCAGATGTCTATCTGAGTCAGTTTGTTCTGTATCCATCAGCATATGTCCCTTTGTATGCATATAGTCTATACGTGTCTGGTGCACAAGCAAATGCGTGTGTCGGCCTGTGTATATATGCATACGTACAAGCTCTATTATAGCTAATTTGTCTGTTATCATTTTATAGTGGTGGCTCCTTGATACCCCTCTCTCACACTAAGGCCAACATACATGATCCGTTTTACTCCAACATCAGGATCAGGATGGTGCACACACATATTTGTGTGTGTGCATGGTGCGATGTGGGTGTGTTTTGTTTGTTGTGTGTGTGTGTGTGTGTGTGTGTGTGTGTGTGTGCGTGTGTGTGTATACTCATGTAGGTACCGGTATAGGAGGCACATGGGGTGCAGTGCTCAACATATTGTAATTCACAGCAGGCTCCACATATACCCACAAAGTTAATGAACAGCAAGATTATCTGTGGTCAGTCACCCAAGCACGAAGGTGGAATTAGCAGCTTATAGGTACCAAGTGACCCTTCAGTACCTGAACTTCAGAGTCTGCAGATTGCAGAAGCAGGGTGAGGACTGGCAGGGCTCCCTCTCTACAAAGAATGCTCTTGATTCGCTCTGTCAGGGGAAATTAAACATCATCAATTAGCTTTATGTAAGTGATTAATTAGAATTCTCAAATCCTTGTTCATATATCTCTGTACTGATTAAAGAATGGAGTCTAAAGCTACCAAATTTCTGGAAGCCTCAACCACGACCGGTTCACTAGAATCAGAAATGTGATAGAGACAAAGCAGGGGGCTTCTCTGTGATTCCATGAATGTGCAACAAATACATGTTATGACTTCTAACCCAGATACATTTTGCAGATGTAGCAAGAGTTATTTGTTTATGTTACCGCGGTCCTGCGACCGTGAGGATTGTGGCCAGGGCGGATTAACGCTGCGGAGAGTCCGATCAGGAAGTATTGATCCCCATAGCGCAATCGCGGCAGATACTGTCCCCAGCACCGCAGCCGTTTGCTTCTTCGCCCGCGGCGATGGGGGCAGTAAGTCTACCTACATCTGTATTTCTGCTTAACTGCCTCCAATTCCAAATGCTGACAGACACTAATATTCTCTCTTTCAGGACTTTCACCTGCAATGTATGTAACAGGTACAAAGTATATCTGATTTTTAGCTCATATTTTTTATTTAGAAATAAAACTACATTTGTGTGTATTTATGTATATTGTTATAGCGCCAACCAGGTATGCAGAGCGTTACAATTTTTACAACATCACTATCCAATTACAACACAGGGCATATAATAATACAGAAAGGAACAGTGTACCTTGACATGATTTGGAGAAAAGAATTCTGCCCTGAAAAGCTAACAATCTAATAGCACGTGGGAGAGTAACAGAAATAGCAGCAGCACATTTGAGTGCATTGGTTAGACTGTGTATAAGAGCATGCTGTAGTTTAGGGAGTAGTAGTTATCCAGGACTATTTAAATGCTTAGTTGAATGGGTGAGTTTTCAGATGACTTTGATGTTAGAGAGAGGTTGTTGCTGGACATTGAGAGGGAAGGAGTTGCAGAGGTAAGATACAGCATGCGAGAAGGGTGGTAGGCATGAAAGCTACAGTGACATAGGGGTAGAGAGAAGATAGGCCTGAGCAGACCACAGAGAGCGAGTAGGACTATAGTGAGAGAATAAAGCTGAGGTACAAGGAGGGGCAGAAGAGTGGCGAGACATTAAAGAGAGAAGAAGATTTTTTGAGTGAGTTCAGAGTTTACAGAGAGTTCTCAGAAGCAGAGATGCTGCGACTGCTCGAGGAGAGTGAAGTTAATAGTTGGAATAGATTTAAGAACAGAAACCAGGGTAGACCAGTGAGGCATGCAGTAGTCATGACAGGAGAGCATTGAATTCAAATGTATCTTAAAATGTCATGTTCAACATTTCCAGTTTTTAGCACAAGTAGCTTTATTTTAATTTTTTTACGGTAAAAGAAAAAGGATTTCAGCCTCAAGTTTCATTTTTTGAAATCTCTTGTCTCTATCTTTAAACTGACAGAATCAATAATGATATTGTAGGAGAGGAAAGACGTTAATGTCTTTATAAGGCAACCTCTGTGTAGTGATTGAAAACACAGACTACAATTTTGCACTGAGCAAATAAACTACTCAAGGTATCGAACAATACTCTTCATCTCAGGGATAATATTGCAAAATTATTCTTTGCCCGGCACTGAACTGAAACTTTAATATGTAGCCCTCATGTACCCCTTTAATCTGTTTGCAAAGAGAAACATGACAAGTATTTTTCTGACCAATCGGCGAGTGTAATATTACCTGATCGAGTTAAGTTCAGAATCGCTCCAACCGCGTTCTGCTGAACTCTGGGATCATAGGACTTGGCCAGTGTGAGCAGGGGCAGGATTCCCCCAGCAGCTCCTATAACCTCTCGATTGGATTCTGCAAAACAGGTTAGGGGGGGGGGAGGGAATGCAAAGGCTAGTTTTGTAGAAGAGATTTTGGGCAATATTTTTTAAGTCCTAACACACCTTCCATTCAAATAGACTGCAAGGTGCCAAACAGTGTAGCAAATATGGACCTTTGTAGATGATGCATGTTTTTAATGCCAAAAACAAAGCTACATTGTTAAAACCAACAAAACAATATGACATTTGTATTTTATAATATCGTTCAGGGAATTTTTTTTACAATAATGAGAAAGTATTACATTTGCAGTCCATTCTTCATAATAACGTAAACTGTAAACCGTCATTGTAAGGATTGATATTATTTAATTCCAATGTAAAATACCTGTGCATGGCCATAGTAAACCAACAAATATATTGAAGGTTCCTTCTACTCCTTTCTCTCCCACCCTCCCCCATTTTACAGGATGGGAACCAGGTGGTCCTCCTGAGTCAAACGATACTATTTTCAGCTCTGAGGACCACCTGGTTCCTGGGATACTTACCGGTGAAGTTACCGGGTTTAAGTCTTCATAAGGGGAAACAACATGGCTGCCAAGCCTCAGGCCAATAGGAAACGGCAACGTCATTGGTTGTGGCTTCCTATTAGGCGGCCATTTAAGTTATCTCTAAAGCCCAATAATTAATACTGATAATTTCTGGGAACTAGAGGGTCTCTGGATGGTCCCCGTTCACATTTTGGATCTGGATGACTCCCGGTTAAAAAAAAAATGGTTAGTCAGGGTGGATTGCTTCGTTAATGTATTAATTAATGAATTGATTCAAGTCCCCTTGTTATGATGTACAAATTCTCCCTATAATTACCATCTGTTCTTTTTCTCGCCATGCTTGTCCTTATTCTCTGTCAATGTCTTTAACACCCTTCTCTCTTTCTCTTCTACATGCAAACAGGAGATTGTCATCTAAACCAGGGGAGCGCTGCGCCCCCCTGCTGCTCCCCCTCGCTCTTGCGCCCCCCTACCTGGTTTGGCGGCGTCAAATGACGCTGCGGGGTCACGTGACGACGCGTGACCCTGCTGTCATGGAGACAGACGTCACTTCACATGACACCGCAGCGTCATTTGATGCCACTTTGCCATGGCGACGCGTCCCAGCAAAGCGTCTGAACCCCGGTAAGTGAGTTGCAGAGGCCTCTCGCGATCCCCAAGCATTTCATTTAAATGCCTCGGGTAAGAGCCTCTGCAACCGCCCGTGCCCCCCCCCCCAAAAAAACCTGTGCCCCCCACTGATCTAAACTACTCATCTGGTCTAGATATTAGAGCACACAGTATCAGATAAAAACTATTTATGGCAGTGAAAGGGTTGAATGAGTTTTGCGGTGTTCAACGGATGTGGATGCTGAAGGCTTGATTTAACAGTTTACATCTATTTTTAAGTCTATGTATTTTCCTATCAAGTCATACAATACAATACAAAACCGGATGTAATCAGCAGAGGAATCTGGTTTAGAACTTCAGTCAGGTTTATTTTTCCCTTTTAATTCTGAGGCAACCCTTTATTGTTATGGTTCTTGGCTCGTTTTCACATTTCTTTTCCACCACTAGTTCTTGAAGGGTCAGCTAAAGCTTTGTCAGACAGGGGGAAAACAAATACTTGAGTGGCAGGATTACACAACCGTCAAGCTGTTTACATTTTAGAGCGCTTGTGTGTGACATTTCTTGAACTTTGTATTGTGGAACAAAAGCAGCCCCTTCCATACATTTTATTTAACGACTCTCTGAACAGGTGAGAAGAAATAACGGCCCCTACCATAAAAAATATTGGATGCAAACATTGTATCTAAACCAAATAGAAATATCACTTGTGAGCACATTCACATGTCTCAGAAAGGTCTGCAACTCTGCCTTTCCCCATTATCTTTTGGCGTACAATGCTCCCACTGCAGCCAGGGATTCTGGGTAATGTTATGCAAATGAGCACTCAGTGTCACCTTTTGCTTCTTGTCTGTTTTAACATAGAGCCCTATAAGCTTATGCCTGCCATATTAGCAGCTTATCAGCACAGCCTGTGTTAAAGAAGTGCATAGCCAGTAAACCTACTCACAGACAGCTGTTTTGACCAAAAGAAGGTAACAAATATAAGTGCTTCAACTACACCCAGGTTAATATTGTGAACTATATAATATTGTGACTCGGCTTAATAAAAGCTGTGGGAGGCCTTAACAACATATTCTAAGTGCATTTTTACTACAAACCTGGTTTTCTTTCAGTATAATCTGAACACTAAAAGTATCTGTTGTTAAATATTTAAGAGTCTCACCAGAGATTGCCAGGGTCATGATACATGCACAGGAGTTACACTGAACAGCAGAGTCTCCGGACTCCAGCAGCTCCAGCACTGGTTCAAGTAAACCCATCTGGACGACAAGTTCTTTATTCACTGCACATGACGAAACAATCAAATAAATCGGCGGCATCACAAACGTACTATTTATCTTTATACGACGGGATTGTACAAGGCATCAAGGGACATATTTACTAAGCGGTGCTAAGACATCATTCTCATGACAGCGTTGTGAGACCCTTTTTTGTTAACCATTCACTTTAATGAGCCACAAGGTGTCTGATGGCTTAGCACTGCTCAGTATATGGGGCACCCCAAGCGGATGACTGGCACACGTCTCATCTGTTTGTAAAAATGTATCAGCTGCCGGTGCTCACAGAGATAAGGGAAAGCCCTGCAAGACCCCAATAGGTTCCCATGGAAAGGGAAAAATATCCAGGCACACGGTCTTCTCATTCAGTGGTTTATTCAGCATAGCGTATGACCAACGTTTCGACTGCCACGCAAGCCTTCACCTTGACAAAGACTGCGTGGCAGACGAAACGTTGGTCGTTTTCTATGCGGAATAAACCAGTAAATGGGGCAACCTCATGTTCTGTTTTGGGAAGACGTGGGTATGGATGAAATCACAGAGAAGAAGAGGAGACATGTCCCACCTTGACTTTTACATTGTGGTGATCATCACAACATGAAACATAACATCACATACGCACAGAAGATGCAATAGTGTCATGACATCAAATGACCATTTAGTACGTGTAAAGCTCACTCACCAGTCTCCAAACTTAAACACTCAGCTGAACCCGTGGCAACAATTACAGTTAATAAAAAATAAAAAGTAGAGACAGAACATAATGAAGTTGAAGGATCGGGAGGACATCAAGTGACCCACTTGCATACTTTGTATGTGATTCAAAAGCATCTGCATTTTCTCTTTCCTACTTGCATGCCTTGTGAACATTTATGTATACTTATGTTATGTACCCCCGGGACACAAGAGAGGTGAGATGGTAATAGCTAATACATTAGTAACCGCACTCAGTTGACATATATGAATGGAATTGTGGTTCTAAGCATGGTCTGTCTGCGGTTCCCTGAAGGTGCTGAAATGTACACAAGCATACATTGGCAACAGTGATGCTGAAATGCTGGTTTGTTTATGACGGACTGAAGAAAAGTACCTGGAGGCTGATGTAATTGATGAAAATGCACATAATGCATGTTTTCTTAAAGTGGTTAGATAGAGAATAGCGGGATTTTATTAGTAGGATAAAAACGTTAAGATTTTACTGTATTTGTTTTATTTATTTGTAGCAACTGCATTTTTTTGCACTTAAAAGGACTCTCACATTTTGTTTACATGTGATTTCCTACATGTAAAAACATTTTGACTTACAATTTCCTTCAAGCAGAAAGTTCACAAGGGACAAGGAAGACATCTGCTGAACCTCTAAGTCACTGGACTGCAGCAAAGCATGGTATGGTTCCAAGTATTCTGGGGGCAGCTGGGAACTCACTAAAGAGGAACAAAAAGGTGCAGTTGGACAGTCATAATTCATACCTAAGGTCACTTAAAAGAAGAGCAGTTCCATCGGCTCTCTCAGCTTGAGGACCCCCAGCTGAAGTCCTAGAGGAATCATACAGGCTTTTATAATGAGTTAGGCACATGGATTTAAACGATCCAAAAAGATTCAATACAAATAAAAAAAAAATGGATAATCCATGTGCCCAACTCGCCATAAAAGCGTGTCGTATGGAACAGCTTAGTAAATATAGCCCAACATGTAAGCTTTTTATAGTTGGTATTATCCAATATCTTGGATATTAAAAGCATTCACCTTGAAAGCTGCAACCCCGCCCCGTCCCACCCCCTGCCCAGAAGCCTAAAGGGCTTGTACTCATACAATGTGAACACTTTGCCCCCTGAGAATATTTTTTTTTACAGACTGGAACGGAAGGGTCCTCAGAGCTGTACCGCACGGTCTACAGTTCCAGCCATCCCCCTGGTTCCTCAGATACTTGATGTTACCTGTATTATGAATTGTTTTTTAAAGTGGAATTAAATGGCCATGCAATAGGAAGCCACAACTGATGATGTTTCAGCTTCCTGTTGGCCTGAGATTTGGTAGCCATTTTGTTTCCCCTGTGAGAAATTTAAACCCAGTAACTTCACTGGTAAGTAGCTGAAAATAGCTGTATTTGGCTCTGGGGAACTGCTCCTTTAATTTCTTTTTGAAATTCATGATTCTAATCTGGCTCACTCATTTTTAGCATCTGAGGTTACCATGGTAATCTTTAGACTGCATTGGGCTCTGGGGACAGATTCCTTTTAAGCTCCCGGACACTTAGAGGAGCATTCCTAGTTAAATGCACCACTTGTTTAAAAGCATTGCTGGGAAGCAGGGGGTCTCTAGAGCTCTACCGCATGCAGACACACTTACCGGAGAAGGTGCAGCTGGTTCCTCATGGAGGTTTAAATCTGCTGCTTCATGCGGACCAATAGGAAGCCAATACGACAGCTTCCTATTGGTCCTTGTCTTGTGGGATATTTAAACCTCCATTTTGTTTCCCCTGGAGGGGTGAAACCGGGGGCACTTTACCTGTTACGTATCCCTGGAAACCATTCTCGATTCAGCGCCAGAGATCTCCTGCTTCCAATACAAGTTTTTAAAAGGGGGGGGGGGCATTATTTTTTATGGGGGACTTGATCCCCTGATCTTTTAGTTGGATTGACCAATGTGGAAGTGCTTTATTCCCAAAACCTGGCATGGTTGGAGCCCCTGAGCAGAGGCTTCAGAAACACAGGGCTTAACCCATACTGTGGTTTAGTGAGAGATGGGGTTAGTCTGAATAAAGTTATATTACAGTTAATTGAACTTACTTTATAGAAATGGAACTGTACAGTGAGTAAAGCAGTCCTAGTCACTGTAAGAGAACAGGCACTTACTATGTTGGCTCATATGTAAGTAGTAAAGTGCAGCAGAATGCTGTAAATCCGCATTTTCGGAAAATGCCAAGATCCTCAGGGCTTCCAGGGTTTCTTTTCCAAGTGGTGACTTTTCCAGTCCTGTAAAATACACCAACGACACAGTTTCACAGTTTGAACAGTAAGATAAGGGTTTGATGATTGTTTTTTTTTTTTTTTTAATTCTACTACTACTTGCAATGCAAAGAGTTAATGTCACAACCAAAGAACAAACAACACTGTCAGGCCTATTTATCATAAGCTCTGTAATGTAACTAACACAATACTTAGAACAAAGGTTGTTTGGAGTTTACACTGGTCTAGTTGTACATTTAGATGCCAAATGGCATTCAAGATTTGCGTTTCGTGTAGATGTTATTAATCTGAAGCCAGTAAAACACTCTGCAGTTTAGAGCTTATTTCACGGTGACCGTCCTCAAAGGTCATTGATTTGGGGTGAAATAAGCCAGCTTGTATGGGGCCTGGGACACAAATGTAACACAGGGCCCTAAAGTGAATGGGTGGGGGAGGTGCTGATAGCTACTTTATTGCGGGGGAAGCGGGGTAATTGGGAGGCAGACGAGTGGGAAGGAGTTCAGGAAATGGTATTTTCATTGAATAAAATACTTTTTCAATTCAACTCAACTGTAATCAACGGGCTATATGTATCAAGCGTCGTGATTGGAGCACGCTTGGAGGATAGCTCCAAAGCTGCAATTTGCATCATTCTGACTGTGTCACTCTTTGCGCCAGTTTCACTCCACTTGTGGGAGTTACAGATTTGGGGAGGGGTTTTGAATCAGTTAGGGAGGAGCTGTTTGGAGACATAGTTCAATGAGATGAAAGTTTTGCGTCAATGTAATGGGACAGAGTTGTCTACCAGACCTGAGGGGGTGTTAATGTTGTTTACACAGCGTCGGGTGTAAGAAGCTCAAATAACAATTACCCAGCTCTCACAGCTCTATCTCTGCACAATCCCAGTGCAAACGCCTTCAAATAACAAGCAGCTATCAGAAACACAGCACTCTCCCCCTATACCCTATATTTCCACGTACCCCTCCTTATAGATTGTAAGCTCATTGGGGCAGGGCCCTCCTTATCTACTGGTACAGTACAATATATGATATTTTATTGTTTTCGGCCTCCAACCCTATTGTACTGCGCTACGGAATATGTTGGCGTGTTATAAATAACTGATGACAAGAAAAATAATAATAAATAGCAAGCTTCATACATATGGACCAGAAACAAATTGATGCAAATGAAAACATTTGCTCAGCCAAGATGGACTCACAAGTAGTTAGTGAGATTCTGAAATCGGGAATGTTCATCAGAAAACCGTTTACTGGCAGGATGGTTTGTAATTACGGATAGTCACATGTACTTAATGCATGATCACAATACTAACATTGGAATCCCTACATTCACAAATAATGGCAATTGACAGCATTACCGATTAGTAGTTAATATCACCAGAAAGGTAAAATTGTCACCACATATGCTTACCGACAGATGGATTTCTGATGAGTACAACCAAATGTTCATTCTAAAGCTAAAATTGGCCATTGGCAGCAATACAATAGCTCATATACGCAAAAGAATAAACCCCCCATCCGACAGACAAATTCAATCGGCAGAGCGACAACTGGTGGGGTTTTTTTTAAACTAAAAATGATAAATCTACTGTGAAAGAACTTATGCCGTGGGGAAAATAAGAGCAATCAATGAGCATTAATTCAGGGGACCTGAAATTCTGCCAAACATACTGTATTTGCCTTTAGATAAAATAAACATTTTCACCCCAGCATCCCTGAAGAAGTTGACTGGTTCAACGAAACGCGTAGGAGTATTGATATATTGGCACACATTGCTTGAATCCCCTTTCACTGCTGTAAGCTTATCCGGTTAACTTGCGGTACTTTGCTGAGCCAGCACGAGTCAGACGCCCAGTGCGGTGCAACTCGGTGACGTCAGCGTATTGCCTGGTAGCTGGACCTCATAAGTGGGGGCCCGGAAGGACAGCTGGTATTCACGGAGTGGATCGTTTGGATATGTGAGCCGTAACATGTACCCAAAACATGCCCTGCCTAACTAATTGTGTTTACAGATATGTCTCCACGTTCTCTCTGTCTTTATCCAATAGCAATGCACATTGTCTTAATGCTTGGCAAATTGTGCTTGCAAACTGATTGAGCTGGATTTATTGGCAAAATTGCTAATTGATGGAGCAAATATGGGACTTCACCTCAAATTAAAGCAGCAGTCCAGCTGCTGTTTTTTTAAATTGTATTTTATTTCCTCCTCCCTTTAATATGTGCATCAATACAATCCAACAATAATTAGCTAAGTTGCAGATTGATTCGTTCTCCAGTGATCGATCGGCGAAGATTCAGCTCAGTGGTTCACTAATTACTGCAGAGGAGTATTTTGCAGTCAGTGGAATGCATTTGCATATTAATATGACAAAGTTCTGTGGGGAAGATCATGTGACCAGGCAGTCAATAGATACAATTGGTGCACTGGTAGAGAGAAGGCAGGGCTCAAAAAGGGGTGTGCCAGCACCTGTATCAGAAGAGGAAGGGGATGTGACTTTGTAAATGGTTGCTATAGAAACAAAAAATGCTTGATACATTATAATACATTAGAAATGGCATATAGAGTTGTTTTTAAAAGAAAAAATGCTACAACTATTTTTTCATATTACAGATTTATTTAAAAAAAACCACGTAGGATATTGCTTTGACTGCAGCTTTAACAAATAAAAAAGTTCAAAATTTTGGTGCTGCCCTTTGTTAGTTTCACACAGGTGTAGTTTCTACTCAGGAGTATGATGATACAAATCTGCTATTATGTATCATTTTGGAACCACCAAAACCTGACTGAGGGCCCTGCAAATCCTGCCCTGGCTAAAGACACGGACACGTGCCTGGTTCTGAAGTGGAGTTATACATGTAAACACCATTTATTTATTTGTGGTCTAAGCAGTTGCTGTTACAATGCAATATGCTTAACTGACGTACTCCAGTGCACAATACTTATTGTTGTTTCATTGTTATATCAATAAATGTATCCTTGAGGTTGTGTGACAAAACTGTCTAGATTCAGAATAACATAAATGACTGTACTCTATGTTCAGACAAGGAAACTCGCACAAATGAGAAAATCACTGACACAGCTGCCGGCAGCCACAGGACCTCTCACTAAACCCTAGCCATGAATAAGAAAAAAATAACGCAAGAACACTGCACACTCAAGTGTAAAAATACTTAGTGTATTTGCATCCATTTATAAGCAGAACAAATTAGTCAGGAGATCTGCCAAATTCTTTACTCTTTTCATTTTTTTTTAATGATAAATACACTTTCAATAATCATTTAATAACAGTATTATTTTTTTCTTATGTGGCACTCAGTTAACGCACCCAAACTAGCGTTAACGCCAATTGACTTAACTGGGAGGTAACGTCCGTTCGGGTGTTTTAACCCGTAACATAGCTTGATGAAGCACCCCCATAATGTATGCTGTGGTGTACAATGCTTTTAACGGGAGCACTCACGATACTTCAGAAAACCGCCACGGATGCACATCCACGTGCAGCAAGGGTTCGGGATGCGCACCAACAGGAACGTATGGCACGCAACTGGTCGTCAGTTAAAAATACAAATGGCTTTCTGGATAGGAAGATTGATGCTTCCGTTCTCACCAAGACCTTCACCTTGATAGAGGTCCTAGTGAGGACCGAAACGTCGCTCTTCCTGTCCAATAAAGCCATTTAGATTGTTGGCTGAAGACCTCCACTGGTCCATACTTTCCTTTTCATGCGCAGTGGTGCACATACAAATTTGCAGCCACAATGAGTCCTTGCTATGTTTCTCAGCAATCTAAATTTCGGTGCCATATTAATTAAACTGTCATAGGGCCGATCACAGACAACTGCCATTGACTTGAGTGGCCGTTTTCCACACAATCTTTCTGCAATCGGCATTCTCACAGCTTAACGAATACGGTTTAAAGGGGCACTTTCATCAAGTGCCAGTATGGGTTATCGCACTGTTATCCCATGGCTTATCGCACCCGTTCCGCTGTTAACGCAAGTCAATGGGAGTTCGCGCCGGGAACAGGTGAGATTATCTGTACCAGCACTTGATGATGAGATATAAAGTGATTTGCTTACACTGGAATTGGAACTGGATTCTTACTATTAAGCTATACTCATGGTACATGTGGTGTTGTGACGATATTTGATATAGAATAATGTATTTTTGAAGTGAAACTTCTTTAGCGACGTTCATGTGTTTACTTGAGATGGAAGTGAGTGGTGACGGAAGTGACGTCACTGCTGGCAGATGAGGCCGTCAGTGTTGCCAGATGCCAGCAGGAGTCACCAGAGAGGAGGAAGGGACTCACGCACGCACACACACACACACACACCTTGAGCCGCAGACCAAGCCCTCCCACCTTCCCCCCCCCTTGAGCCGCAGACCAAGCCTTCCCGTCCCACCCTTGAGCCACAGACCAATCTCTCCGGTCCCCCCTTGAGCCACCCCGCTGACTGTGCGCCGAGCACACACCCCGCCGCCGAGCACAATCGTGAGCCGCCGCCGAGCACCCCCTCGTGAGGTACCGCCGAGCACACCCCCGCCACCGCCGAGCACAACCGTGAGCCGCCGCCGAGCACATCCCCCCCCCCTGCACGAGCACAACTGTGAGCCGCCGCTGTGCACACCTTCTCCGCTCCGCCGGGGAGAAAGTGGGGGCTGCTCCGGGCGGGGGACTCAGAAAGACACACCCCCGTGTCTCCGCACCTCTGCCAGGGGGGAAGGGAAAGGTGATGGGTGAGTAGTCAGGAGAGAGAGGGGGCAGGATCCTAAGAATAACACACACACACAGTGAGACACACACTCACTGACTGACTGACACACAAACACTGACTGACACACACACACTGACTGACACACACCACACACACACACACACACTCACTGACTTGACACAAACGTACAAGCAGTCACGCACGCTCAGAGTCGCACGCACACGCAGAGACACAGTCACACACGCACACGCAGTCACACACACACACAGTCTCTCTCTCTCACACACTGTCACACACGCACACGCAGTCACACGCACACACATACACGCAGTCACACACACACAGTCTCTCTCTCTCACATACACGAAGTCGCGCGCACGCAGAATTCACTGTTAGTATAAATATATTAGTTCCAAGCACGTGCATTCTAAGTCACACTTCTTTGTGTTTTGTCACTGAAATTGTGTTTTGATTTTTAATTAAAAACATCACCATCACAAAAACTATTTGTGTGACAAGAAGACAAAGAAGTTTCACTTAAAATGCGCATGCTCAGCACACACACACTTTTTTTTATTTATTTATGAGAAGGATAATCCAGTCATGTGCCAAATTCCGTTCTCTTTAGAATTTGGGGGAGTACATTTGATTTTGCACATCACGACTCCTGCAAGCCTCTTAGAGAAGTTTGTAGATTTACACAGAAGTATGTATATGTGTTATTTATATAGGTGTTATTTATATAGCACCACCCATGTATGCAGCCCTTTACAAAATAAACAATATAATACAGTAGGTGCATTTCCTGCCATGGAGATGTTACCATCTGTTTTGTGTTGGGAGACCTGTTCATACCACTGATGGGTGAAGTTTGCACACACATGGTTTTTATATCAGTTTTTTGAAGCACTAATTCTCTCAGATATATTAATTCACCTGAATGTTTCTCTAGTATATTTTTATTTAGATATGGGACTTCAAATACCAATCAATTAAAATCTAAAGCAAATATTGCCAACTACTGTAATTGTACTAACATCACAATGCAGGATCTCCTTTGTGGAAAGGATAGCCATCTTTACTGCAATAAAATAAGACAACTACAAAGACATTTTAGAAGAGAAAGCAATGCAATTCCATAGATATTTTGTTCTTGCTTCTATTTTATTTTAAAAAATGCTACAAGGTTAAATCTGTGAGCACAGATTATTTCTGGAGGTTAAACACACAACGAATAGAGGACAATGTTAAACTATATGCCATCAGTATGTCGATAAAAAGCTCTATATCAATGTCAACAAATAATAACCGATACATGTTTATTTTGACTATAACTTAGATCTTACACACAGACTGACACTGGCTTTAAACCTATAAATTATGCTAAGAGAAACACTTAAACAAAATGACACAATTCTCTGCAATCTCCCAAACAATCCTCAGACTCCTTCTGCAAAACAAAGGGTGACATATTTTACTTGCGTCCAAGCAAAAAAAACTCCAATAACAGTTAATAAATACATGGTATCATTACGTGTGGTGACCCTCCATAACGCAGTCTTCCACCTTTGCTATTACAGGAGAATTAGCAGTAATAATTATCTCGCCACTTCTCACCCACTAGGATATATGGATAATGGAGGTTATGGTTAGTAAGTGAATGAATATGTGCGTTCACGTGGAATCCACAATTATGTTTACATTGTGCTAAATACACATTTTTTTTAAATTACATTTTAGGTTAGAGCACAGTTTAATTAGAAAACATACACTAGAATATTTTTATTTGTGTTGTAAGCATGAAGATAGAATGAATTTTAGGCAACACTGTTCTGTTCATTGCTTTATATACAATGAGCAGATCATGTTCTGTGCAACCACCGTGCAAACCCCCCCCAAAGAACACATACTCATATTTAAATAATCCGAGGATACTACGCAAAGAAACATGAACAGCATACACAATATGCTGTACCCATCCCCCACTGTCCTCCGGGATACACAGATCGCTGCTAACATGCTCATCTTTCAGATAGAAGCATATTCCATTCAAATAATACATATCCCCATTACAGATACAGGCAAAGAAGCGCATCTCATGCTTACACTCAACTACAAATAAAACTGGTAAGCCCATTGAATCTGTGTGCAGTTGATCTTGCATTGGTGCAATACAGCACAGGAATATCCTAGGGATGTTGAAGCAGTACAATGGAGAAGGTCGCCAGGGGCTGCAGTTAATGATGGTGATATCCCCAGGGACAGTCTTCTTACCTGACTCCATGTGGTCCAGGAACTCCTGGGCAGCCTGTTTCTCGTGGTTCTGAAGGACGGGCTCATAAAGCTGCCTCACCTTTGAGCCCTTGGGCTTCATGCAGCAGCATTCACTTAAGAGGACCACGCACTCCTTGATCTGCTGCACGATCCTGGAGGACATACTCCTGACAAAGTTCACAAAGTCCTGCAGCAGCTGCACACACCTTTCACACAGGCGACCCATCCTTGGGCAAATGGTGCTGCAGGTCTCTTTAGTAGAAGATGGACACAGCAGTGGCTGTCCTCTGACCTTGCTATAATGTATCACGTCAGTTTGCTGCTATTTCACAGTCACAAAAAAAAACCATTACAGACATTGCACGAGACTCAAGGAAACCAGGGTCAATAACTCAGCAAGAGCCTAGCTTTCCACAATGAGTATGGCTGTTAACTCTTTAATATATTGCTGTACAGCTCCTTGGCAATACCCTTTTCAGTTTGCTTTATCTGCAAACGGGAATGTAATGAAAATAAACTGATCTTTCTCCTCGTTGGATTGGAGATCCAGCTGATCTGCAAATAGCTTTTGTTCCATGGAGGTTGCAAACAAAGACAAATGAGACCGGTGGAAGCCTCTGCAGGATCCCAGCAGGATCCCAGAGTGATGTAATGACTAGCACCGCCTTCTCTGCGGCTCTTTCGTTTTCATTGGCCTGTGGACATTGTGACTGGGGTTATAAATACTGTAAAGAAAAAATAACACCAAAGAGAACAGGTTTTTCCAGTTCAGAGGTGAACAAAGAAGCTTATACATGCAGGAGTGGGAGCTCACAACAGCAACAATAATCTCTGCA
Organism: Ascaphus truei; assembly: GCA_036426205.1. NCBI lineage: Eukaryota > Metazoa > Chordata > Amphibia > Anura > Ascaphidae > Ascaphus > Ascaphus truei. The sequence goes on along the minus strand of CM071570.1, from coordinate 138,233,609 downwards.
GTGTATCGTGTCTGAATAGGTTTTAGAAAGAGGTTATATTTATTTTTTCATTTTGTTCAGAAAAATGTTAGAGCCGAGGTGTGAAACATACAACAAAAGTGGCAAACATACCAAGAACTAATATTAGGCAGAATCATAGCTTAACAATGATGGAAAAAAAGCACCTGCAGCACTCAAACAGCTGTGACACCAATAGAAGTGGGAGAGGGAGTGGCTCAGGGAGTAAAGACACTGACTGGCACTGAGAGTTTGAAGCAGTGCCTTCACTCCTTGTGACCTTGGGTAAGTCACTTTATCTCCCTGTGCCCCAGGCACCAAAACATAGATTGAAAGATCCACGGGGCAGGAACCTGTGCCTGCAAAATGTAAGCGCTACGTAAAACTAGCAGCGCTATACAAAGCAGTTTAATCCAAAAATAACAAAAAAATCTCAAACAGAGCATATTACACAGGGCACTGCCAGGATGCAACCACCCAGACAAATACTCCTTCAGAGAGAGGTATACCCAGGAGGACTGGGACAGGGGGACAAGGAGGACAAACAACACACTGATCTACATACTAAAATATCACAGTAAAGTGCAAAAAAACAGAGCTAAAAAAACACTGCCAAAAAGGCAACAACATGTAGCCCTGCTTCCTATCGCTGTATCACCTGTAGGCTCGCAGGGTCTGAGTCTCTGCCACGGAGAGCCTGGGGTATGCGCAATTAGTATCACTGGTGCAGCGCCTCCACCTGCGACAGCTCCCGCCAGCTGGGGAGTAGTTCTTCGCAGGACGTCTAAGCAATAATTACTGACACACAGCCAATTACCGTAACCAACTTCCTTTACTCTTAGGCCAAGATCAGATATATGTACACACAATAACATCCCCCCGTATCAACCCTACATAACAAGCCACGGCGGGCTTAACACAGACTTGTGCCTCGGCGGACGCTACCACACTCATGCGCCACGGCGGACGCCACAATCCCCGAACCCGCCACCGGGTGATCCCACCCCGTGTCCAATTCCCCAAACACCACCGTCCCGTTACTTCACAGATAGTCACTATGTGTGTGTATGGGTGACTGCGCAGCCACTGTGTCTTGAATTAGTGAATGGTACCGTTGGGGCCCTTGCGGAAATACCTGCCGAGCACTCCAGTACTCGGATCTGCCACGATCTTCACAAAGGGTCTCCGCACGTCGAGGCCTTCCTCCCGTTCTCTCTCTCTCTCTGGTCCAGGGTGATCCCACCCGGAAACTAGTAACACCACACGGGGTCTGATCCCCGACTTCCCGCCAGCTAGGATAGTCCTGATACAATTACACAGATGGTAGTGAACAGGAACCTCTCTAGGGCGATCCCTGACTCCTCTCGTCCCTACGGTGACTCAGAGCTAAACTGGGCCTGGGGCACACAGCCTATGCCGGGGCGGCTTAACCTCCCCTACTCCAACACTCCGTCTCCTCTCCCACGCGCTCTAACTCACGTGCATACAACCACCTCCCTATATCCCCTCCTCTCCATGACGCTCCCCGCGGGGCTGCTGGCTCAAGGATCTACTCCCTCCCGCCATCTGTGCTACCCCTCCTTCGCGGGCTTTTGCAAAACCCTACAAGCGCAATCTCCCGCTCTTCCGGGGCTAATCAGGGGTCACGGCTAGAAACACATAAAAGAAAAATGGAAAATAGAATCCAGCTTAATCTCAGGCACTTAGCCCTTCTTGGCCCGTTCCCACATAAGAGCGGCACTTCCCTGCAGGAAACAAAGAGGAGTCCCGTAGCTACAATGTAACCTGTGAATACTTAGTTTGTAGAAAGGTGATGTAGGAAATCCAAAGATCTCATCCGCTGTTTTGCAAACATCATCACATCATCACACCATCCAGCAGGCAAGAGGAGTGTGTCTATTTGTCTCGTTGGTTGCATCCTGACAGTGCCCTGTAGTATGCTCTGTTTGAGATGTTTTGCTCTTGTTGCATGGAACTGTTTTTTTTTTTACCTCTATTGGTGTCACAGCTGTTTGAGTGCTGCAGGTGCGCATAGATTTTGCATAACTTAACAATGCTAATTACAATAATAGATCTTCAGATCGTATACCTCTACGCACTTAACACACTAAAATCTATTTGAGCAAAATGTGCCTGAAAATGTAATTATTCTCTACCAAGCATGCAACAGTTACATAGATTAAGTTAAAAAAAGACATACGTCCATCAAGTTCAACCTATGCTAAATTTAGACGACAGGTACTCCATCCTATATTTCAGGCCTGCACAACATACGGCCCGCGGGCCACATGCGGCCCGTCTGGTCTCTCTGTGCGGCCCGCGATGACTCCGGTGCCGGTCGGGAGCCAGTTAATTAATTAAATTTAAAAAAAAGTTTAAAAAATGGCGGCGATTCCCCTTCCGGCACGCATGCGCAGGGCCCGCTCCCCCCTTTCCCCCCACACTCGCAACGTGGTACGGAGGGGGAAGTACAAACAGCCAGCTCCTCTCTGCGGCAGAGAATTGGATGACTGTGGTGGAGCGTGCTGTACGCGCGCACGAGCGCTCTCAAGTGCCCCCAACTCGCAAGTCAAGTCACTACTGCAGCCAGGTACATATCACTGCTTCAACTGGTGCTGTCCTGTCCTCCATTGCGGTGCCACGCTGCTCACTGAGTCTCACTGTGTGTGTCCTAGGAATTATACATTCTTTTGATTTGAGGTGCAAGGGGGGTGATTTGAGGTGCAAGGGGGGTCATTGGAGGTGAAGGGGTCATTGGAGGTGAAGGGGGGTCATTGGAGGTGCAGGGGGGGTCATATTGGAGGTTGCATGGTGGTCCATTGCTGTGCAGGGGTGTGGTGATTGGAGTGCAGGGGGGGGGTCATTGGAGGTGTTGGGGAGGGTGATTGGAGGTGCAGTGGAGGGTGATTGGAGGTGCAGGGGAGGGTGATTGGAGGTGTAGGGGGGGTGATTGGAGGTGCAGAGTAGGGTGATGTGAGGTGCAAGGGGGGAGAGTGATGTGAGGTGCAGGGTGGGAGAGTGATGTGAGGTGCAGGGGGGGAGAGTTATGTGAGGTGCAGGGGGGGAGAGGGATGTGAGGTGCAGGGGGGTGGGATGTGTGTGGTGTGCAGGGGGGTATTATGTGTTTGATGTGGAGGGGGAGTATTATGTGTGTGGGTGAAGGGGAGAGATGGGGGTATGAGAGATAGATGGGGAGTATCGCAATGGTTGATAGTGAGGGGTTCTGGGGGACATATATGAGGATGATGATGATGATGAGAGGTGCTGGAGGAGAGATGATGATGATGATTTTATCCGTGCGGCCCAATTTTTTTTTCCTTGGAGCAGTTCGGCCCTTCTCGCTTTACGAGTTGTGCAGGCCTGCTATATTTGTACTTACAGTATATTGACCCAGAGGAAGGTAAAGAAAAAAATCTCAGTGAAATATCATCTAAAAATAAATTATTTTCTGACTCCAAATATTGGATTACAAAGATTACTCCCTGGATCAACATCCTTCCCATATTTACTTATTCTGTATAAGTTCATTCGGAGCCCCAAAGTATTACTTATTAAAGATTGTTTTAATATATATAAAAATACAGTTCCTTAGATTACAGAAATAAAGATTATTACAGGAACATACAATTACAATAAATGCAGAACAGTTTCTTAAAATAAAGGGATAAAACAGAAATCTTTATACAGTACGTTACCATATGTCATAGGTCTTTCCCAGAGAGGTCACTGGAGTAGAAGATTAAAATTCATGTGTCTGATCCCAAAACACAAACCTTGTTGAATTCTGCTTTATAATTAAAAAGTAGGGCTTTTCATTCTAACTTCCTATTATTCAGAATACCATAAGCCACCCCTGTCATAAATCAGCTATGGGGTTGAAAATTTTACGACAGAAAAAACATCCTCTAAAAAGACGTCTAAAATCTTGACTGAATAAATAAAACGCCTCATAACTAGAGATGGGCAAATATTTTTTAGCGAATTTTGATCCGCCTAGAATCCGGCAGTTCCTTTGAGCCACCTAGAATCCGGCAGTTCCTTTGATCCGCCTAGAATCCGGCAGTTCCTTTGATCCGCCTAGAATCCGGCAGTTCATTTGATCCGCCTAGAATCCGGCAGTTCCTTTGATCCGCCAAGAATCCGGCAGTTCCTTTGATCCACCAAGAATCCGGCAGTTCTTTTGATCCACCAATTTTCACTCTCCAAAATTGAAATCCGCAATTTCATTTTTTTTTTCACACCGCAGTTATAATCCCTAGCGTGGAATATGCCTCCCCTTTTCTAAACCAATCTTGCTTGCTGGCATCTACCGCCCCCCTAAAGCCCCTCTACAATCCCTGACTGATATCACCCAGTTTCTTGGCTCCATTTCCTCTCTGAATGAGAAGAGTGAGCTGCTAGTTCTTGGGGATTTTAACTTCAATTGGCTTGACCCTAAAAACCACAAAATCCAGATACAAATCAAATCGCTTAACCTATCGCAACTCATTTCCCAACCCACACGGACAAACCTGAAATCGCACAACCATTCCTTGCTAGACTGGATTCTCTCCTCAAACCCCAGCAGAATCCAATCCTCTGGCATCCTTCCTGACATTTTCTGTGACCATGCAATAGTGTACTGTATACAGAACACCTACAAGCTCAAATTGAACCCCCAAAATACCCACAAGGTACTGTACCGTATATAAGTTTTTCTGGATGTGCACTGAGCTTTGTCTGTGTTTTATGTTATGTCTCTGGTTTTAAATAGTGTACTGTGTAAGGAAAATTAAACTGCCCCAATCAAGCCCTAAAGTTCTCCTCACTAGAACATTTAGAATCTTTAACCCACAACAGTTTCTGGATGACCTTACCAACTGCCCTTGGCACAGAATCGATTTAATTCCCGACCCTGATTCTGCGCTCGCCTATTTCCACTGTTATATCCGTTAAAGTAAGTAAATACCAAAGAGACAAATTAGATTATATTAATGGTACCGTCAGAAAATGGCCTAAATCAAAACAAGCAAACAAAGAGCAAATTAATCCTCCTGAGGATAGTAAAACTATAGAGACTAAGTCTACCAACCCTAAGAAACGCTCATATGATAGATCTAAATCGCCCCGTCCTTATAAAAAAGATGATAGAAAATATGATAAATATAGCAAAAACTATCATAGGGATAGGGAACAAGAGAAACGGGGTAAACAACCTTATTTTAATAAAGAATATAATAAAAATAAAAGAGACACACAAACAGCCACAATCTCTCCTTCCTCTGCTTCTTTTTTGGAGAAAGGACAGAAATCCAGGGAGAGAGACGAGGATCCTGTGTTCCCATGGAGGAAAGCTCTGATAGATTGGCAACACAAGAACCGTTTTGCACCCCTGGAAGAGAAAGATCCCCAAACTCCAAAGAGAACAAGGGAGGAAAGTATAGACGAGGAACCAGAGGAGGAAAATTATCAAAACAAAAGAGCCAAATAATTGACACATCAGGCATTTTTAATATAAGTGATACTATTTTAACAGATTTAGACCTTCATATATTATCCAGAGGTTTAAAATTTGCACCTTCTATTAAGCCTAATGCTTTTAAACTTTTTATTGATGCTAATAAATATATGAGAAAATTGACTTTGAAAAGACATTTTTTAAAGAGGAATTTTGATTTATCAAAAATTGATACAGTAACTGTACCTACAATTACCTCTTTGAAACCAGATTTCAGTCATACTACATTAAAAAATAAATTAACCTTTTTCCCACGACATGATAAGGGTAATTTTGTGGACACCGATTTTGAAAAGTTATTTCTTAATTCAAAAAATAAAAGTAATGTTACTCAGAAAGAAATTGAGGCCTTGAATAAATTAGCCAATGATAAACATCTAGTAATTAAAGCAGCTGATAAGGGGGGTGGGACGGTAGTAATGAGTAGAAGTTATTACCTGGAAGAATCTATGAGAATTCTAGGTGATCGTAATACTTATACTACCTTGACCACAGATCCTACTAAATCTTTTTCGGAAGAATTAGATATTCTTTTAAATAAAGGTAAAAATTCCAGTATATTAAGCGATAATGAATTAAATTTTTGAAATAATAAATTTCCAAAAATTCCAATTTTTTACTTTTTACCAAAAATGCACAAAGATAAAGATAGACCGCCGGGTCGTCCGATAATTTCCGGAATTGACTCGTTAACCTCTAAATTATCTCAGTATTTAGATACTTTTTTAAAAGTATTTGTGGTTTTATTACCATCGTTTTTAAGAGACTCTACGGAGGTTATTAACCATTTTGAAAAAACAGAATGGAAGGATAGTTTCATCTGGTGCATGGTAGATGTAACCTCGCTTTATACAGTTATAGATCACCCCCAAGGCTGCAGTGCTATTAGAAGAACTTTAGAACAGTCCAATAAATTTGCACAAGATCAAACAGATTTTATTATAGAGGGCATAGAATTCATACTTAATCATAACTACTTTTCTTTTAATAATTCCTTTTATCTACAAACCAGGGGTACAGCGATGGGAACCAGGTTCGCGCCAAGTTACGCTAATATTTTTATGGGGGTCTGGGATGAAGATTTTATCTTCAACTCAAATCCTTTTGGCGCGCACCTGGTGTCCTGGAAAAGCTATATTGATGATATTCTTATTGTATGGGACGGAACAATTGAATTATTAGAGGAATTTTTAATATATCTTAATAACAACAATTTAAACCTCAAATTCACTCATTTATTTGACCGTACCAGTATCTCATATCTTGATCTAGTTTTATATGTGGAGGATAAAAAGGTTTTTACTAAAACATTTTTTAAGTCTGTAGACTGTAATAATTTTATCAGTAAAAATAGTTGTCACCATTCACAATGGACCTCAAATATTCCATCAGGACAATTTAGAAGATTAAGGAAAAATTGTACAGATATTGAGTTTTTTGATGAACAATCAGCCATGCTAGAAAAAAGATTTTTAGAGAAAGATTATATACCCTTGGATTTGAGTGAAGCAAAAAATCATGCACGGGAAATTGACAGAAATCTTCTTTTAAAGTCAAACTCTAAAAAAGTGATGGAATCTAATTTTATTCCTTTTATCACTCAATTTAATAGCGATCATTTTAAAATCAATAAAATTTTAAACAAGCACTGGCACATTTTAAAAAAGTGATCAATATTTAAAAGACTTTTTACCTGACCGTGCGCAAGTTGTCTATACTAAAGCACGGAATATTAAAGATAGACTTGCTCCTAGTTTATTGAAACCATTACTTCCTAGTGACACATGGTTAGGTCAAAAACCTAAGGGTTTCTTTAAGTGTACCGGCTGTAAAGCCTGTAAATTTTGTTTAACCAAAACAGATTGCTTTATGTCCCAAGTAACCAAAGAGGTATTTAAAATCAATAAATTTATAAATTGCAAAAGTACCTCTGTTATTTATTTATTACAATGCCCGTGCGGTCTACAATATGTGGGCCGCACTATCAGACCTCTCCGGGTTAGAATTCTGGAGCATATTAGGAACATTATAAATGGACTGGAGAACCATAGTGTTCCATTACATTTTAAACTGTTCCATGCGTCTAATCCGGAAGGTCTGAGTTTTATAGGCATAGATCAGATTACTTTAAATTGGAGGGGAGGCAATCGTATCCGGGAAGTCTCCCAAAATGAGACTTTTTGGATACATAAATTATGTACACTTAAACTTTTAGGTTTAATTATTGACATAGATTTAGCTTCTTTTTTGAATTAAATATTATTAATGAATGTTTTTGAACTAATCTACTATATATTTCTCAAAGTGTCCTATGTGTCGTTGTCTGTCTGTCTGTATGTATGTGTCTCCCTGTGTCCCTCCCTGTGTGCCTAGCGGCAATCTCATTGGCTCCCTTGGCCCGCCCGCCCCCGCACACCTCTCATTGGCCGGACACACACACACATAGACACCCGCCCCGGCACACCTCTCATTGGCCGGACACACACAACACACACAACACACACACACACACAAACACACACGGTAAGTCACACCACTGCGCATCCCGCCTCAGCTTATGGCGCCAGTAACTCTCCTATTTCAGGCGCACAGCCTCGCGCCTCAGGCCCACACAGGGTGCTTCCTGCCGCTGCCTGCACGCCTCACTCAGCCGGACGGCACATCGGGGGACCAAGCGGGCGCCGGAGGGGGGGGGGAGCGGGCAGGAAGGTCGAAGGTTGCGGGAAGGGGTGAGGAGGGGGAAGGGGTGTAAGGGTGGGGGGGGTGGAAGGAGGTGAAGGGGAAGGGGGTTGGAGGGTATACCGTGGGGTTGCTTTTTGGCGGTTGTCGCATTTTGTTGTCTCTTGACACACACACACACACACACACACACACACACACACACACACACACACACACACACACACACGTTCCCCAGTGACACACAAACACACAGATCACTTCAAAGTGACACACACACACAGTGATACCCGCCTCCCAAGCGCTTGCTGTCTCCTCTGCAAGGACAGCAAAAAGCTCCTGGTAGAGCGAGCGGCAGCAAGCGAGAGCGAGCGGCAGCACCTAAGCGCTTACTATGTCCAAGGCCTTAGACAGGTCTGCAAACCTGCTTTTTGCCATTATCATCTAGCATACAGTGCTTCCAATGCAGCAAGGGATTCTTGGAAATGACATGCAAATGAGCACACAGTGCCACCTTTTGTCTTAAATCCATTATTATAGGTTGCAGACCTGTCTTAAGGCTGTGGCCCCGCAGGCGCGGACCGCGCTCATGCTTGAGCGGTGACGTCACCAGCTCTCCAAGCATGAGCACCGGGTGTCCTGTCTATATTTTGCATGGGGGCTTGTTGAGTGCGCTTCATTCTCTCTTTTTTTTTTGTCTCGCCAAGCTTGAGAGCGTACGAGCGTGCGCACCGTGTGAGCGGGGTCGGGACAATTTAAATTGCAGGAACTAAACTCGGCAAGCACCGCGTGGACGCAGCCTAAGGGCTGTAATAGTGCGCTGCCATGAGCGCGTCAATTATAATTGGCTGTGTTAGCCAGACTTTTGTATGCTTGGGACGCGCACGGCCGTGTGCGGTGGCGCAGCAGACCAGAGAAAATACAAGAAATTTGTATTTTCACGCTGCTGCCACGCCACGAGCCACTCGCTGTGGTTTGGACGAACAATTTGTCATTGGAGTTCTCGCTTCCTCAGGTCGGCAATACTGATTAACACAGGAATCTATGGCTAAAACAGAGGATGGAAAGTAGAAAAACAAATGTAGATAAGGTAGGGTGAGAAAGTGGTGTTTGAAGCCATAGGAAGGGTAATAAGTGACAGCATGGAGGGGGAAGGGGGTGCTGTGAGAGGGGAAGGTGTGGATAAGAACATTAGCAGAGAGGCAGGCAGGATAATTACAAACAATTGTGATAGTGTGTGAGAAACCCCATATCCGCATTAAGTCCTCTTGTTTTGGTGTCAGTCTTATCATTCTGAGTTCAAATGTTGTGTGTGTATCTGTACCGTGTTTGCCGAGCTTAATAATCAAAAATGAATAGATGATACCGTTCTGTGTCTAACGAAATGCTTTTATTTGTGCGAGCTTTCGAGATACACTGATCTCCTCTTCTTCACCGTCGGAACAGTACAGTAGGTTACAATAGTCGAGACGGGAGAGAATAAGAGCCTGCATTAGAGTTTAAGGTGTAGAGGGACAGAGGAAAGGGCAAATTTTTGCAATGTACAGGTATACCCCTCTTTAAGTACACTCACTTTAAGTACACTCGCGAGTAAGGACATATCGCCCAATAGGCAAACGGCAGCTCGCGCATGCGCCTGTCAGCACGTCTTGAACAGCAATACCGGCTCCCTATCTGTACCGAAGCTGCGTGCAAGCGGGGAGACTATAGAGCCTGTTACAAATGCGTTATTTACATCAGTTATGCATGTATATGACGATTGCAGTACAGTACATGCATCGATAAGTGGAAAAAAGGCAGTGCTTCACTTTAAGTACATTTTCGCTTTAAATACATGCTCCGGTCCCATTGCATACGTTATTGCGGAGTATGCCTCTATGGAGGTAAAAACTACCGTGTTTTGCTATATTGTGAATGTGAGGGAGAAGTGAAATGTGACAGGATGATATAGCAGAGACAATCAGAGAATTTGGTCTGTACAGCAGATCAGGTATGGGTTTCAAAAGTACATTTGTGTGTCCGCTTAAAGGGGATATTTGAACCTAAGAAAAGTGATAAGGTCACGTAGAGAGAGTGTGTAAAGAGAAAGAAGAGACCCCTGGGGTATACCCATAGAGACATCAACAGAGGATGTTTTTTTGAAAACGAGACACTGAAAGTACGATGTGAGAGGTAAGAGAAGATACAGGATAGAGTTCTCTTACGGATACCAAGTGTATGAAGAAGGAGAAGAGTGGTTCACAGAATCAAAGGCTGTGAAAAAGATTGAAGAATATAAGTGGAGTGTAATCACTTTGGTAGCATGGAGGTAATTGGTTATTTTGGTGAGGGCTGTTACAGTGGAGTGAGTAGTGCAAAAGCCAGATTGTAGAGAATCTAGGAGGTGAGCAAAGGGGAATGCAAGGTATTGAAGGAGTTTAAAGGCGGGAGACCTGTGTTTTTTTTTTTTTTTTTAATATATATATATCTATATCTTTATTGGCTCTCTGATTAGGAATAGGTGGGATAAGGGTAAAGAAAACAACATTTGATTGACAAACACTTCCCCATTCAGAGGCCCCCTAAGAAAATATTTCATTTCTATAGGGACAAATGCAGCAACATATTTTCTTTTAGGAAGGTTAGATTTTCTTTAAAGGAAGCCAGTTACATTGCTAAATCCTTTACAAAGGCTTTTGTTAGCTGGCTACGTGGGATTGCACCATAGTCCCACAGTAGGCAAAGGGAATGCCAGTGATATGTTTATTATATTAAAACTAGACGATGTATGCTTGTAACATAAATAACTACCATATCTGTGTGGAAATAATATTCCAGCTAAGGTTTAACAATATAATCGATGCAATAGTAATATCGCAATAATACAAAATAAATTGATATTTTTTTTATGTGTTGGGACTCATTAATGTTTAAAGATGTCTGTTCTCTGCCAATGTAAAAGGTATCCCAGGCCCATCCTTTAATCTCCACCATTAATGATGGCACCTGCAGTACCTCCATCCCTGATATTCAGTGATGGGCAGAAGTAAGGACATTATTATATATTTTACAATAGTATATATCTAGAACACCTTTAACTTGTAATAAACTGGAAACTAAATACTAAATCATCATTTAAAAAAAAAAAAAAATTACCATTCATTAAAGTTTATCCCCATCCCCACTATTGAGCAGATATTTTTTTTGCTATACAATCATACCCCGCTTTAACGTACGCAATGGGTCCAGAGCATGTATGTAAAGCGAAAATGTACTTAAAGTGAAGCACTACCTTTTTCCCACTTATCGATGCTTCGGTACAGGTAGGGAGCCGGTATTGCTGTTCAGGACGTGCTGATAAGCGCATGCACGAGCTGCCGTTTGCCTATTGGGTGAGGGGAATCAACGTGTCACTACTACGGCGGTCTGTCGGCAGAATAAGTGTCCGTACTCGCGAAGCGAGCCTACGGACACAGGGGAATGGTGCTATTGAAAATATGTCCTTACTCGCGAGTGTCCTTAAACCGGGTTATCCCTGTATTATCATGATACACATTTTAATATTGTAACCATTTCTGTTATGGCCAAACCCTAATTCCACCTGGGGAAATTATAATAAAAAGTGGGTTTTTGTGGGAAGTGTACATCTATTTCATTGACGTTCCCAGAACTGAAACTTGCACGTTGTTGGTATATCTTGGGGAAAAAACTCTGCAGCATGGTAATATTAAAAATATAAACCGAGAGATTTGTTTTCGAGTTGTCTGGGGTGGGTGGGAGAAGGGGTAGCTTTCATTAGCGTATTTATATTTATTGAATTATTTATTATCTTTTGATTGTAAAAAAAAAAAAAAGAAAAAAGATTATTATATGACACTTCACACTAAGTTGTCTTAAATATTTAATGTTATAATGCTGCATAGACAATTGGCATAGGTGGGATTGTATTTTGTGCACTGATGAGGTTAAAGTTTGTTGAGCCAGATTGCATTTTCCACAATAAATACAAATGTAACCGGAGATAATAGCACAGCATGGGTAAGCGTTTGCTGATTTGATGTTCAGGAACAGTCGTTTACAATCAAGCCCCCCCTTTAATATGTATTCTGGTCCCCAGTAAATCCAAATTTTAAAAGAATATGGATTCCACATTTAGTGGAATATATTCATTTGGGTTATTGATGCAGATAAACTGCCTCCTTTCTCCTTGGTATTCTCTCTCTGTCACTCAGTGTGATTCTTCTGCTCTTTACTACTAAATTCTATTTAAAATTCCCATCTAAGAAAAGTGAGAATTTTAAAATATACATTTCTTTTACTTTACAGAAGCACTAATTTCAAGAGGGGGAAAAAAAAAAGTAGAAAAGCGTATACCTATTTGCTGGAGATCACAGGTAAAAATAAATTGGTGTGTATTCTGTACATAATTCTATTTATTTTGAATGCATTTTACGTATTTGTTTACAAATACTTAAGCTAGTATAAGCACATTTCATGATTTCGACTATAGTTACGCTGGCTAAATACTATTCAGAAACTCTTAAAGGTGCAGAGATATCTTTCTATGGTGCTCAACAAAACAAAGCACTTCTTTCATGCAAAGAACACACTCGTGCAGTGTATTATAGGATTTATAAGCCATTATAAATGGCTTATATAGGCCATTGTGCTCATTTGCATGTCATTACCCAGAATCCCTAGCTGCAGTGGACGTATTGTATGCTAAGAGATAAAGGTAAAAAGCAGTGTTAGACCTGTCTGAGACATGTGAATGTGCTCACAAGTGATATTTCTATAAGCCATTATAATAACAAATGAAAAGATAACATTCTAAATTGTAACTTTTTTTTTTATTTCAACCATATTGTTATTTTCTAAGTACGGTTAGTAGAACTATTACCCTGTGAAAATGGTTCGATCAAACTCAAGATCACATTCTTCGAGGTCAAAGTCCCGGTCGCCGTCATCCTCTAGATCAAGGTCACATTCGAGAAAAAAACGCTACAGGTAAATAAACATACAATACTTTCATTTGTTTTAGTTGTTTTATCCGACATGTTTACACATACAAGCGTTGGATGGTGTTGATATAGTCTGACTTCAAAAAGACTTAAAGGTGGTATGGGAAAGAACTATAGAATTCTATTAACTTATTATTTTATTAGTGTTATTTATTACAGCTAGACTGAAGCATATTGAGACGGATTAATAAAATCAGCTGTTTCTGCTTGTGCTGGGGCAGCACAGTCTGTCTCTTCCTTAGCCATCTAAAAAAATGGTATCCAGAAATCATAAGATGAAGTAGCTGTGGAATAGATATTTATTGTGATATTCCATAGAAAAAGCAGAATCCAGAACAATTTGCCTTTTGCTGTGTAGTGTCACAAATGAAAATGACTTAAACGTTCAGGTTATATTAATATTTTTATTTCAGATCTATGCATAAATACTCTCACTTACTCACCTGGCTCTAAAATTCAGCAGTCTAGATTAAAGTGTAATACAGTCTCTTCTGTAAATCATCAGTGAACAGTTATTTATTTGAAAGGAATATTTTTATTTCCTCCACAACATATCCACCTGAAGAACCAATAACATTTTAAATAAAAGCTTCCTCTTTTAATATGTCCTATTCCTTCCCCTAATTCTAATCTGTAATTTAAGTTCCAGGTCACGATCTAGAACATACTCCCGATCTCGCAGTAGAGATCGTGTTTATAATAGGGATTACAACAGAGATTACAGAAACAATAGAGGAATGAGACGCCCCTATGGCTTCAGAGGAAGACCAAGAGGCTACTATCAAGGAGGAGGAGGAGGCCGATATCATCGTGGGGGTTTCAGGCCAATGTGGAACCGAAGATACTCTCGAAGTCCAAGGCGTGGTCGCTCCCGCTCCAGGAGTCCCAAGAGGAGATCTGTCTCATCTCAAAGGTCTAGGAGTCGGTCCCATCGGTCCTATAAATCTTCTCATTCCCCAAGGTCCTCTTCATCCCGTTCCTCATCCCGGTACAGCAAGTCACCAGTGACAAAAAAACGTAGTTCCCAAGAGAAGCAGACACAGAAGAATGAGGGGGCTGATAAATCAGAAAGCCCCCTAAATAGCAAGTCATGTGACGAGCAGAAGGATGCGTTTGACCCCTCTGAGCCCCTAGATGAACTCGGCAAAGAGTTAGAGGTGCATGGTGACAGTTGGGCAGGTCTTTCTGCATATGATAACAGCCCAAGGTCACCTTGTAGCCCATCGCCTGTGGCCTCACCGCCCAGCCAGAGTTCATCCCACTCTGATTGTCCTATTCTGAGTGTGGTCCACTCTGCCAAAGACACCCTGTCTCAAAATTCACATTCCGTCGTGCACAGTCCTGAAAGATCCGGTTCTGGCTCTGGTGGGAATGGTTCTACACGCTACAGTCCTTCGCAGAACAGCCCACTTCATATCCCTTCGCAGAGAAGCCCAACAAAGACTGTACTGACCCAGAACCCTTCACGGGAGGATGGGCGTTCTCGCCACCCATTATACACGGACACTGTAGAACAGGGTTCAAAGTTTCTTAAAAGGTGAGTGAAGCATTCTTGGTCAATGGTTACCCTTTATCTTGTTAACAGTAACAAGCTTGCATGATGGGAAAGAGCAGGGCTTTGTTTTATTGCAATGAGGTGCTTTCTACCTGTTCTGTATATATGACGAATCCTTGAGTTTATAATAGGTGTCAACTTGCACTGTTTGTTGGCTTTTAGATGTTTCTGCCTAGGGTGTTTATTTTCGATGATTACCGGGGAGTTTCTGGAGCTGAACCCTGTTAATTTCAGCTCAGTTGACCCCCTGCTTTAATGAAGGTAGGTACCAGCCCTAACTGGGCACGCAATATGGCGGCTCAAATCTGCTGTGACATCTGTCGCGGCTTCCTAATGGTATGCACAACCTTTAAAAATGAAGGCGATGCTGGCATCATCTACGGAGCTAAGTATCTCCGGAAGCAGGGGCTCCCCGGTTAATACGGTTCAGCTCCGGAGACCCTCTGCTCCCCACCTATGGGTAATTGAATGAATTTTTTTATTTAAAGTAACGCTCCTTGTAATATACTAACGTATTATATGAAAATAGAAGTTATTGAAGTGCTTTTAATTTGGAGTATACAGTATGTCTAAACAATGTTTTGCTTTCTTTTTAGACTTGTACGTGTTTAACATGTTCTGCTGAATAACACGTATATGTATTTTTTGCAATGTGGGCTCAGTGCATCATTTCACACAATGTTGGTCATAGAGCCAGTACTGTCGGCATTTAAATAAATAAAAATATTTAGTATATCCTATTATTTTCAATGTTCAGCAGCCTGTTGATTTTTTTAAATTTTTTTACCACTAGTCATCTGTTCCATAACACCTGACTTTGAAGAAATTGTTGATTTGCAGGATCACAGAATATCCCCTTTTCTGCGTTAATTTCTTTTTGAGGGAAATGCAGATTGGTGTAACCTTTCTGCTCTTCTGCCATTCCAGGTATACAGATGAAGAACATAGATTATTTCCTATTGATAGGGGTAATGCCAGAGATAAAGAATCCCAGAAGGAAAGAGGTTCAGAGAAAATCAAGAAGGAAGGGGGAAGAGTCTGGGATGGTCATGACACTCTAGATTATTTTGTTGAGAAAGAGGCAGTGAAGTCTCAGTTTCAGACTATTTCTGAAAGTGAAGACCTAGAGGAGGCAGAGGACTACAGGCAGTTTAGAAAGTCTGTCCTTGCAGATCAGGGCAAAGGTCTCTCTACTGCATCTAACTGGAACGCTGAGGACGAGGGGGCAAAATACAAGGCTAAAGTTTTGCTAAAAACAGCTAGAGACGGAGAGAAAATTAGTGACGGGAAGGGACATAAAGGGGGGAAAAAAGCATCAAAAGACAGACACAAGGATGATGACAAAGGTACAGAGAGATCTATGGTGACGAAAGATACCCAGTCTCCTGACCAGGTGAAGTCTGACAAGAAGAAAGATATCTTCAGTTACAGCATTTCTTTACGCCAGAGTACCGACGTGAGAGAGAAGACGGTGTTCAGGGAGGAAAGTCCACTTAGGATCAAAATGATAGCCACTGAGTCGCACCATCCTGAAGTCAAACTCAAAATGATCACCGTGCCCCTTGATGATAACAGGTAAACGCTGTTTTTTTTTTCTTTTCTTTTTTTTTTCTTGGCATTCATGTAATTTTACTAAATGATATTCTCTTCCTTTTTGTCATGTGCATGAAGGCCCACCTCTCTTACTAATGACAGACTGCTAGCCAACACACTTGTTCATTCAGTCAAGAAAGGGCAAGAGTTCCGCTCCATCTTTGATCACATCAAGGTGTCCTTCGCCAGCAAAACATCCCCAGAGTCATTTGCCCACCATGTTGTGTCTATAGTACACCATGTGAAAGGTAAGCTGTTCTGTGTAATTGCCAATGTTGAATTTATAGATTGAATAGGATGTCTATACTTCCTAGTGTGTTAGTATGTTAAATATTTGTTTGCTTTACAGATAGGAGTCTCCTCAGAGCTGTTTTTTTGTGACCTTTTTCCCCCCCCTATTTCTGAAGTTATGAGGAAAATAACACCATACACAACAATACAGATACACACTGCAGTTGCTTTGTCCAATGCATTGTCTAAAGCTAAACACCATTTGAAATAAAATGGTATCTTCATTTATGTTGTCAACATTGTTACATTGGTGTAAAATTGTTTTGTTTGACTTAATTGACATCACAGGGCACAGACTGAAATAGGAGTAAAAATACAACATTCATTTTTTTTATTATGAGTTAGCTTTCCAAATGCCACTTAATAATAATAATAACATTTAATGTTGTACTCCTGTCAATATGTAGTAAAGGTGTTGTTGCCTTGTGATAAGTGATTAAACCTAATAATTGTCAGGGATTGGCTGTATCTCTGGTTGGCATCAGAGACAAAAGTGCTGCTTTCTATATAACTATCTAGTACCTAAGAGGAGGGGGCTGTTGATTCAGTTGCTTTAAATGCACTGACCATGCATCTTTAGTTTTCTGGTTTGAGAAAGCACAAACTGGTGTGGGGGGAAATTAATTTTAATTTTCATGACCAAACAGGTTTTTTTATTCTTCATCATAATCACACTTAAACGTGGTGTAAAAGGCATTTATATGCACGCAGGTGCTGCATTCTAGCACCAAAGCCATTGGTTGAGTCAAATGTTAAAGACTCAAATCAGACGTAGCGGCCGATGGGTCAGTTTTGCATCAAAATTCGCTGTTGACTTCAAAGGAAGAGTTTGTCTGAAAATAGCCCAATTGGCCACTTTGGCGGATATAGAATAAGCCCCGATGGGATGATGGTGACCAATTAAATCTAAAAGTTGTGTGTTCCACCTATGTTTTCCAGTAGTATTATAATAAATAAGGAAAATAACCTACGTTTTTGTGTCTGTATAACAAATGTGTTCTTTTGCAATAGGTACTAAGTAAACATTTATTTGCTTTTTGTTGGTAAGCAGCAAATTATAATATCATATTGTGGTTTTTATTCAGTGTCTGGACTGAGTTGTAGTCATTCAATCTTTTAGACCGAATAAGCAACATTTTATAATAAAACATACTTGCGTAACTACTGTTTTTTTTTTAAATATATAGTTTTCTTAATGGAAACAGTATAATTTGTTGGTGTCGGTAATATGAACTATGATAAAGTGATAAAGGCGCACAAAGTCAACCAATTATCTCTTTTTTTTTTTTTTTTTTTAAATTATGGCTGTTTGTTTTTTTTTTTTTTGTTTAATTGTAAATTCTAAAATAAATTGTTGGCTCTTAATCAAAAAAAGTAAGTCATCTAAACCATTAATTCTGTGCTTTCTAAACATTGGTTAGAAAAATGAGAGGTGACATTTAGAAGCTTGGTAGAACCGCTATTTTGATGATCTGACAATTGAGAGGAGCCTGGTTTACGCTGTTCTATCTGGCCTTTGGGGAGTTCTTAAACTTTTCCCCCTCACAATGTATGTGGGAGATTTTCTCTAAACGGGAATGAAAGATAGCATGCTCTTTAGCCAGAATTTCATATTTCGATCATAACTTGTGATCTTACTATTCTCGAAATGGTAATGACCATTAGCGCTTGGTAATGTGCACAACTCCATGTAAGGGAAAGAGTCTAATGCTTTAATCGGTCGTACAATTGTAGAAAGTATCTTGGAATAATTATTTTTGTGCTCTTGGAGGCCGAGGTTAATCCACCACACAATTCTTTAAACATCTCTGCAGACGGTCCCACCTAGGACTAAAGTGAGCAGCATGTTTAATAGGTCAATTATGTGATTAGTCTTCTATAAATAATAAAAAAGACGATCATGCTTCTAAATGTAGTTTCATGGTTTACATTCTTTATTTACATGGAAGTTGGGGATCCCAAGATTTGTTTGTTTTTCTTTTGTACTTTGTTTGAGACGTGACTATGATACATTCATAAGATGGACTAGATAAGGAGTGGCCGACTCCAGTCCCCAAGGGCCACCACCAGGTTGGGTTTGAAGGATATCCTGGCTCCAGCACAGGTGGCTCAGTCGTTATTGAACCACCTGTGCTGAGGCAGGGATTTCCTTAGAACCTGACCCATTGGTGGCCCATAAGGACTGGAATTGCCCATGTAGTCTCTGTGTATTTCCTATGGTCTAGTGCAAATAAACTCATTTTGAACAGGACCCAAGTGACCTTTTTCGTTTTGTGTGATTGGATCTTTTTAAGTAGCCAGTTACATTGATACGGTCACTTCTTTCCCGGTTCTTTTTTTAACAGTAAAATAAGTGTGCAATGGTGAATAGATTTAGATAAAAGGTCCCCATTTATAGCAAAAAGAAATGCAGGTAAAAATCATAAGTATCCCTAGTGTTTCGGGTACTATGAAAACAACTGTTTAAACATAATGTAAAATACTTATACTCCACTGTTTTTAAAGACACCATGAGCTATGTTTAACCCATTAAACATATCACTGGCATTAGTTTATTTTGGTCCTAGATATGACTACCAGCTATAAAGCATAACCTGGAGTTTCTGATGTGGAATTTATGCCCGACAGGCATACTGTACATGCAGAATAAGAAAACATTAGGTGGGTAGCTTACATCGCCTTACTAAAGCAAATCATCATAAATGAAAACTAGAGTCATTGTTCCACAATATGCCCAGGGCAGTGCTGGGTAAAACATTACACTACTTCAAATGTAGCAGCAAATAAGAACAAACAGGATTGTTACGGTGTTTGCTTCCTCTTATTATAACGACCAGTTTGAATTTTTAAGTATCTCCGTGCACCCTGAACCTGTTTGTAACCAATCGTTTAGTTTTATTTGCTACAGAATTAAACTGTTCTGTATTCATTCTTTCCTTCGTATGGTGTTTTGTTTGTCAGTATCTTGCAAGCAAGTGTACACAGCTCTGTTGACCATGAGCTGGAAATACCCAGTGTTGATTTCTTTTTCATTATGACTAGGTCCTGGAAAATGTTTTGAAATGGCAAAACCCATGTTACACAATAATATATACTGTTGCTGATGCAAAAACATGCAAAGTCTTCCTGACACAAATGGCCTAAATCTGAATTGCTAGCTCCAAAAATTCCTGAGTATGATGGAATTATGCTTGAAGCCCTACCCTTGTAGTGGCTCTTTCAAGGTGTATTGATTGGTTGTGAGACTTGTGCTGGATGCTGGGCGGTAAGTGGACACAGTTGTATGTTGACCTGTTAAAGAGGATAACTTGCTTCACATATTGCATTTCACAGCCCCATGATTTGTTACGTCTCCTTACATTAAAACACATGTTGTTGTGTTGGAAGTAAAGAATATGTTTGAAATGTAGGTACTCTTTGCAGTCTCCTGCATTGGCATAGCCGTAGACGCACATACCGATAGGGAAACAAAATAGGTGCCGCTTAGGTTATCGAAAATGTTAGTCATCTATTTTCTTTTGGGTTAAATGTTACGCAATTGCAACAATCTGATAATGATAACCGAATTTGACAACTACCACTGTGATTTGTGACTTGCAACAAAAAGTAATTGTTAACTTGGTATGGATTCCTGGGATTAAAGAACAGTTTCACCGTATGTGACCTCCTCCTTTTAAACATGTTTTTGAGCTAGTTTTAGGTCTTTTGCCAGTGGGGGGAGGACTTCCTTCACAGTAAAGACTTGGTATCTACATTTTATATCTTTATATGGTCAGAAAATTCTGAAAACACTACTTCTTTTTTGTATTTATTATTTTAGACGTGTGATGGGCAACTCTAAAGGCTTTCAGCCATTTAAGTGTTTCTTCTGGATTGGATAGGTCTACTTACAAAACTCATAACTTTTATAAATTCTGATAAGGCATTTTGGCGAAAATTAAGTCTTCGGTACTTTGAGCTATGAGAGTGCCACACATAGTCCTGTGCTTAACTTTGGTTGCCCACCACTGCTTATGATAGATTTGAGTTTATACAACACAATATTACCTGTAATTCCTGGCTCACTTCCACTCATGGTATTTTATTCTTTTCAGGAAGTCTAGGATCCTGGGATTCTGTCAGAGAATATGGGAGGTTGGGGGAATATTTGCGTTAATTGTTATGCATAATTTATTTCGTGTTTTTCTTTCTTCTTTTCTGTCTCATCAGGATTTTAATAATTGTAATGACTTTTTTTACATCCTGCATACTCACTGTCAGGAAATGTGGATTTGTGTCTAAGGGGAGTTGAACTAACGGGGGCAGTGTTTCTCCTCTGCAACCAACAGAACTTTACTTCAAGTCTGCCGGAAAGACCCTCAATGAGAGATTTACAGGGTACCAGAAAGTCACTGCAGCCCCTTCCGCCCGCCCAAAGAGCCCTGAGATACATAGGTATGTCATGATCGCCCCAGGCAGAAATGGGCAAAATAAGGCATGTATATAGACTAAGTCCGCGATTCTAGTGTCCGCGTGCGAGACCGCGGGACGTTGCGCACGCGAAACATGCACTGCAGGCTGGAGGCGTGGCGTGAGCGGTTCGCCCTCATTGGCTGAACCGCTCACCTGACACGGCCGCCGTGCTACAAGAACAATTCCAAGTGTATTTTTCAAAATCGTGCTCTTGGCCGGCGCACAGCATTGCACGTGCGCCACCACAAAATACACGTCTGTTAAACGTGCCATACAAAAGGTAAAACAAGCCAAACAAGCCCAGCTACCCACGTAGGGCGCGTGTAAAATGGGGACGTGCCTCACAGGCTGCACTCTAAATTAAGACTAACGGTGAAACAATTCCATTTGGAAAAGCTAAGCATCAAATATATAAAATATAGGAAGAAGTGATAAAAAAAAGTGTATAAAATGAAGTCCAGAATAAAAGTTGTCCAGAATAAAAGTTTAAAGGAAAATCCTACAGGTTGCACTGTTTCTTCTTTGTTTTGTTAAACATGCTCCTTGTTAAGACATTGATATATTTATATGTAGATAGATATCCGCACACGCTCTGTTGTGGAATTGGAAAAGGCTTTAGCCAGTTGGAATTCTTTAATTCGGTGATATAAACTTGTGTTTTGCCACAAACTGTACTGTATTAGTTTTCAGCCTCTATTCTTATAGCCTTGTGTTCGTCTTTTTATCTTGATGCAGGAGGCTAGACATCTTTCCTAATGTCCCTATGAAGCCCACACGTTTGCAGGATGAAGACCAAGTTATAAAGGAAGAGCCTCCAAAGGTATGGAGTTTCACATGACAAAATATCAGTTGTACCAGTGGTACATACAATTGTACTTGTTTTAATTGACCTAACTGTCCATAAATCATCGCCTTCATCATGCTTACCATCTTAAATTATGTTACATTTCTAACTCTAGACAACTTTGCGTGGGTAACTAATTTTTTGAGAGTGTCACGGTAACTTATGACAAGATATAATGAACACCAAATATCTGGGTTGAACTGAACGAGGCTTAGATATAATAAAATATATTTATTCCTTAAAAAGGTGAACACAGCAATATAGTACAATTAACAGGCAAGAAGGTAACACTTACTTAGGGTTGGGGAATGGAGAAGTATCAGCTAGCAATTCTCCAGCAATCCGGTGACATTCAAGGTGAAATCAGAAGAACTACAACTGTAGGGTTGACACAGTTTATATACCTTTGTAACCCTATTCTCAACATTGAATACAGACTATTGGTGAACAATTATCTGTATCCAATCCCTAACGTGGAGACACAGTTTAACCCATGCCCCCCAGCTAGTTAGCCCATGCGTACTGGGACTCTGAGGGTCTTATTTCTGTAGCCCCATAATTAAATCAGGGGCGACGACCAGTCTACCAGATGAAGTATCTGGTAGGATCTTCATTGTTTGTAGGTGTAGATATAACACTTACAAACCAGTCTAGTTTGATGCTTCTCCGCCCTCAGGTAAACAGTTTGAGTGGCAGTCTTTTGATCAGTACTTGGTTCCTAGACTTTGGGTCGCCCCCCTGACCATTTGCATTCCTTTGTGTGAAGGAATCTGCGCGGGTTTTTATCCCCGCCTTGGAATACAATATTAAAGTTAAAACACAGACATATTAAAATATCCGGTTCCGTTACGTCCAGCGGGTCCAAACTTTCCAGATCGTAATGCCGGAACTGGGACATCATATGATCCAAGTTTCAGCCTGCTGCGACCTTCAGAACCGGAGATGCACAAATACCACTTAAACCGTTTCATACTTTAACACAAAATTCTTGTGTGTGTGTGTGTGTGTGGTGCAGACACTGATATTATAATAAAACATGGGAACAGGGGAACATACATTTTCCTGACATGACAAGGTGTAAGCCACATTCCTGGACCGCAGTCCAGTTAACCCCTTGCCTCCCTGGTGAGGTCAGGGGGGTGGCCATATGGGGTGCAACCCCTCTAATACCGGGCCAACCCCCCTCTCCCTCTACAGTGAGCGAAAGCGAGATCTTGCAAGCTACTAGTTTATGCCCTGAATCTGAGTTTATTATTATTTTAATATCTTAATGGTTAAAATATATATTGAGAATTTGCACATTTGTACTGTCAGGAATGGTTTGACTATGACTATCCTTCCTTCCACCGTATAATCTCTTTTCCAAATAGGCAGAAAAGAAGCTACGGAGTAGCTCTGCTGATGTGCGATGTGATGTTGATCGCCGCAGAAAGGAGCACCGTAAAGAGCGGGGCGACTCCAAGTGCTCCCGGGAATCCAGTGGATCTCGCAAGCGGGATAAAGTGCAAAAGGATCTAAAGGAGTTCAAATTTGTAAAGGATGACAAGTAAGCATTTTGAAAGACGCACATTGTGCTTGCTTTGCTTGCGAGATATTGCCATCTGAAACGTGTATAATGTAAACAATCACAATTGTTTGTCTTGCAGCAAAACTGTATAATCTGTCTTTTACACGGCTTATGGTGGATGAGGACAAAAACTTTGGAATAGCAAGCTAACTGAAAAAAATGACAAATTATTGTGTCCTATTGTCCAGGCAACATCAGGAGGTTGGACTTCAGTGCATTTCTAAAAGCGTTTGTGTAAGAACTTTGGTTCGTTATGCTTGATTCCGCACTTTTTCAACTCAACACCGCAGTACAAACAAAATGACTCATTGCTGTAGACCTAACTTTGGTTTAATTTCGTTCACAGAATTAAGTAGTGACAACGTTTAATGTTAATTTGCTCTAAAATAATGTTTTTGAAGCCAATACAAACTTTAATAGATAAGAATCTTTGTATTTTGTTTCCAAAAGGGTATTTACTTGGGTTTCTAGCAAAGTTTGCTAGGTTATTTGTAGATGTAAACGGTAAACTAAAATTGTTTCCTAATAATGATGTATTGAATGTTTCTGACTTTCCTGAAAGAAAAATAAATATGTTTTATACTATATATTACAGTTTTGTTTTACTACTACGTGCTATACAATGGGTTTCACAGGCCTCACCGGTCTCCGTTCTCGTGTCTGTCTGTAGATAGCAGACGAGCAATTAATTTGAAAAGCATACCAGTAATGCTATACATTGTTATTTTGAGAAACGTAACCTAGCTAAATGTAAAAAGCACAATATGTTTTGTTTCAAACAAAAGACCATATCTTTAAATTCAGGGACATAATGAAGCGCCTTTAAAAGTTTGTTCTTTGTTTCTGGTTTAAGAGTTATTTTGTATGTGTCCTTTTTTTTTTTTTTTTTTTTAAATTGTTTTTATTGCAGTAAGCGTAGAAAGGAGCATCAGGAACCTTCTCCATCCCCTTCGACTGGCAGTTCTCGTGAAGAAAAAGACAATAAGAAGGACAAAGAGGAAGAGTTCAAAGGCCCTTTAGAGCCCAAAGAATATTCAGGCTTTGCAGGAGTCAGCCGACCCAGGGGAACATTTGTAAGTTATCAGCGAGGATCTGTTGATTTATTTCAGTACTAAAGGTGCAGGGCTGTGTAGATTTTGGAGTTGCAATCAGATGAAATGGCCCAGCTTTGTTGTAATGCACCACCTACCAAATGTATAGTGTTTTGTAATTTAGAATCTGTGTTCAATAGTTTTCCACATATGACCAAGAAAGCTTTATGGTGACCAGAACCATGGCAAGTATCATCATATCTATATCTCTCTCAATGTCTTGTAGAGTGCATACACTGTGTGTGTATGTGTATATTAGTATCTGTATATTTGCCTTTCAAAATTATCACCCAGCGCTTCCACTGCAGCAAGGGATTCTGGGAAATGACATGCAAATGAGCACACAGTGCCACCTTTTTGCTTCAAAACCATATAACATGGTCCCCTGTAAGCGACATTGTGAAGAATGTGAAAGTTTTGGAAAGTTAAGGCATATAGTTTGACGTTCTTTCTAATAGAGAGCTACAGGGCTAAACATTTTGTTTCTTATGGTAAGCAAGGACTGCTTTATACAGGGTTGTCGCCTGACTCTGTCACCCACACAGGCTCGGACAGTCCTTTTGTTATGGTTTTGGTGTTTATCACCTGAACTAAATTTGGCTTCCTTTTGGAGGTTTTTAAAAATGGGGGCTGTTTGGACGTGTTGATGTGATGTAAAGGCAGGTAACAATCCTATCTTTTCTCATTTTTCTATTTAGACCTCATAGTTAGCATGATCCTGTTTTTAGGTTTGGGAGCAGTGCCAAAGGGACTCACTGCCACTACAGTGTCAGAAAATGTGTATTCATGTACACCTTCTTGAAATTGATTTTGTATAAAATTGGTGCTTACTGGTTAACAGTGCCCAACCCATCAGTAGTAATGGATAATAATACAGAGCGTTCCAGCGTGTCTGCAAGAGTATAAGTGCATAACCAGCATTTTGGTCTCATGTATTACGTTTTTCCTGATCACAGAAATGTTAGTTATGCACCTTCAATGACTTACTGTTTTCGATACTGAGGAGTGCCATGTCATTTTTGCTGCTGCCAATAAACCAATGTGATTTAGTCTTAACTGAAGGATTCTATTTTATGCGACATATACTCGCAAAAATACTTTGGGTATTCTTTGAACAAGACTTAAAAAGTACTCTCCCTGTCACTGGGGCATCTGTGGAATCTCTAGCAAATCTGATTAAAAATACTGTGGTTTTAACATCAGATTGTACAAAAATTACCATCAAACACGCCAGGATTGCTATGATTTTAAGAAAAGCAAATGCAATAGACAATCTACTCCATAAAATTGAAAATAGTGTTGAAAAGACATACAATAATAATTTGTCTCTTGGCTTCACACTGCTACTTGTTCTTTTGTCAGCAGTATTTAGCATAGATAACACACCACATAATTGTCTTTGCTATGTTCAAAGTGAACGCTTCACCAACTTAGACAATTGTTTAGCAGTTTCGAATTAGAGGCAGAGGTCGCGCGCAAGGGGTGTTTGCTGGAACAAGTACTGGTCCTGTGAATACAAGCACAGCTTTTCAAACGCGGCCTAAAGAAGAGGAGTGGGATCCAGAATATACTCCTAAAAGCAAGAAGTACTTTCTGGTGGGTGTTGAAGAGTTTTTCTCTTTGCATGTCGAGATTTATTTTCCACTTTATACATTTTTATTTTTTATTTTGGGGCAATCACTCATTTGAACTGGGATCCTGTAGCTCACTTGGAGCAAAATAAATTCCACATTTCATAGTACTGGACAATAAAATGTAACATTTTACAGCCATTATTTTTTTTCTTGTATTTCAATGTTATGCTGCGTAAATGTAGAAATAGTATATTTGGTTTATAAGAAAAAAAAATTTCAGCTGTTGGGGGTACATGATGCCTGCACCGCTTAGGTCCATATGCACTCAAGGGTGCAAAGCTTTAGCACATCTTAAATGGCATTCATTTGATGGGAGTTATGGCGTGCTAAAGTATAACACCCTTTAATGTATATAGGTCTTATTGGGAGATTCGCCAAGCTCTGAGTGTTATTGCAGCTCCATCCCGCTTCCCCTGCCTTTAAAGTCAGTGGCAGGTAACACTGGATGGTGCTGTGATACCACTTTTCCGAGCTTGATAAATCCTGGCCTAAGTTTTTGTTTTACCACTGGACTAGAACAGGGGTGCGAGATTTTCGGGGAGGTGGGGGGGGGGGGGGGGGGGGGGGCATGCGGCGGTGGTTACAGAGGTCCAGCGCTCTCCCCCTTGGCATTTAATTTAAATGCCGGAGGACCGTGCGAGGGGGGCGCAGGAGAACAGATTGCGCACCCCTGGTCTAGAGTATGGTACAAGTCCGTTTTGCAAAATAAAGTTGGTTACAAAGCAAATTTAGTCAACTATGATGTAACTACCAACATTTTGTCAAAAATCTACTTCACTTCGCTACTGATGACAATACTTGTATGACATAGCAGCCCAATGTTGCACAGAAGTGTCAATTCTGACATTCATTGCGAGCCTATTGAGAGAAACAGCCGTCCTTGCATAAGAAACAATGTTGACTATTTAAAGGCTCTTATCTCCCCTTTTTCTGATTAAAACACAAATAAAGGGTCTGATGCTCTACATTTTAAACACCCAGTATAGTAGCAAAACATCATGAAGTGCGATTTTTGGTACAACGCACTTTCTTCAATAAAAAGGACATACAAAGATTTTTACATCAGCTGAAGGAAAGCCACTATTGATATTTTGCACCTGTGAACTTGTGTGAAGGTTTATGAAAGACCGTTTAGTTATATTAAGAACAGCTGTGGTCTTCATTGCAACAATATATCTATTACTTTCTTGTATTAATCCTGGCTTCTCATTTGATTTGACGACCAAATGTTTCTTTTTCTTTTTGGAATGAAAAGATACGTTGTCTGGTTTAAGTCTGTAGTGACTGTAGTCATCTGGGTTTTATTTGATGTTCCAGCACGATGACAGGGATGATGGAGTGGATTATTGGGAAAAAAGAGGAAGAGGCCGTGGCAACTTCCAGCGTGGCAGAGGGCGGTTTCCCTTTAAAAAATCAGGAAGCAGTCCAAAATGGACACATGACAAATACCAAGGTGATGGTCTGGTGGAGGATGAAGAGGAAGCGATGGAAGACCGACGCAAGGAAGAAAAGGTAAATAAATACTCTCCTGAGCTACCGAGCTACTATTATAGGGAACAATCTATGCTCAAACGTTTCTTTTGTAAGCCTTTCCTTTATTTTTAAAATTAAGTTTGGAGCAGTAGGATAACCTTAAAATAATCTGTTTTACTTGATCCCATGGGTCCTTTAAGTGTCCTTATTGTAGTAGATCATGTAAGCACAGCATGTATCCTCACTTGCTTCTACCAATCACTATGGCAAGGTTCATTTGTAAGTTGTAAGGAACATTGGAAACTTCATTTCAGTCTTACTGTGCGCTGCTTTAAATAAATTGTTGCATCCCTTGTCCATGCAGCATTCATTTCACCTATCTTAGTGCTTTTTATTATAATTATTATTATTAGCATTGCTTAAATAAGTAGTTCAACTTTTTGTATTTGTTTTTACAGGAGTGATGTATCAGAATTGTGGAGGATCAGAGCTAAAACAGGAAACATTTTATGTGATCTATTTTCCCACTAAATGAATGTAAGCATTTTACTTCAACGTTACTGTCGGTTAACAATAGTTTAGTTGGACTGTAACCTTATTTTAAAGAACTTCAAACCTTTGCATAGACTTATGCTGACAACTATCCTGAAACAAGCATAGACAATGCTTAACTGAAGCACTATTGGAAAAATGTTAATTTGTAAGGAGATGCTTTTTAAGTGTTTATGCTGAATGCAATGTACTTCTGCTAAGATGTGTGGTAAAGACTGTGAAAGTTACCTTTGTTTTTGTCAATGATTTCTGTTCGAAAAGTAAACATTTTGCTCTGCACAGCTGGAAAGAATTTCTGTTCATATCAAGTATTTACCAATAATATTTCCTGAAAGGACGTGGCGGCTGCTGCTGCTCAGAGTTTTCTATGTCTATGTCCAAGTGCATTTATTTAGTATTTCATATTAACAGATCACACAAATGTCGTGGAATAGCTTCAAGTCCGATGGAAAGGTGAAAGAGGTGGACTTATTTGCAGATCGTAAAGAATTTATTTTTATTAAATATAAATCCAGGAGTACTTACTGCAATATGGAAGCAATGGTTCTACATTAACCCTTTGAGTGCCCGCAGGGCCGCGACCCATCTGACACTTGTGATCATGTGACCTCCTCTGTCACTGATGACGGAAGGAGAGGAGCCCCCCTCCTTCAGTCCTCATCGCTTCAGACCACGTCCTGATCTCCATAGCAGTGCAGGACGTGATCTCCAAAGAGAGCAGTTTTTTTGTTTTTTTTTGGTGGCTGTAGCTACTACCCCGGGCATAGTAGCTATGTCCTAGGGCACTCAAAGCGTTAACAGTGGGGGTCGAGAGAGATCAGCAAGCATGGGGAAAACCAGCTTAAAGCAATCCATCCTGCATGTGGGCTTTAAAAAATAAATAATAATAATTTGTTTCACCGTCGGACAAAATAGGATAAAATGGTTGCTGGGATGACTGTCTGGCAGCCAATAGAAAGCTGCTGTGTCAGATGATGTTGCGGTTTGTATTGGGAATCCCTCGGTCAGATTTGTATTATTTTTATTTTCGTGGTGCCACACACAATGACAAACCGCTTGGGAACCAGGCATCCCCAGGGGCCAAGGAACCGCTGATTGCCTCTGGAGGGCCCTGGTCCAGGTTACATAAAAAAAAAAGTTGAGCTTTCCACTTTAAACACTAAATTACCAATAGTTGCTTTATCAGGCAGTATTTAAAAGAATTATAATAGCAAGCCAAGCTGGGATTCTTTCATAATATTTTAGGGCGCTGTTCCTCTTGGGACCATTATTAGAAAGAAATAGGATCCCAATGTCATGCAGTCAGAGAGTAACCTCTAATTATAAACTATAACTTTTAAACTTCGTATAAAAAAAGTTAGCAGCGGCCTAAAGTGCTTGTTGGACAGTAGATAGAATAGTTCATATAGGGCGGGTTTCACTCAACAAAATACGCATCGGTTATCAGTGACGTCATCAGCACGACCCAGTAACGGGCCTAAAAGTGTACGCTGTATTATTCTAAAAGCCACAATTGCAACTCTAGCAATTTATCTACAACGGGAAATTTGGATAGCTGGCATTACATTCTGCTCACTCTGTTGTGGCAGATAATGAGAGCCACATGGTCTATATCGGTTTGGCTGCAGCCTATTCATTCCTCTGACGTGCAATGATTAACATATTTTCATAGCTACTCTCCTTTTTATCACATTTTGATTGTTTAGAGTACTTATCATAGTGATTCTTTATATTCGGCAACTAGCCGCTCTATATGAATCATCTACTGTCAAAATAGCACTTTAGGTCGCAGCAAAAGTGTATTTAATTGATTTTTTTATTTTCCTTATGCTGCTACTATATATTATACCAAGCTTAATATTAAGATCTATTTTACAATTACAGGTTGCTCTTTGGGTATATCCCCTTGGGATCCTGTTGCATCTAGTACTGTTTTTAAGATTGTTTATCCCAGATAGCACACCCTCTATTGACCATAATTGAGCAGGTACCCTCCCCATTATTATCAACCATTCTCTTGGGACCATTAAGAATGAATGTAAATGGGATACATGTAGGTTATTTACACCATTCAAAGAAATATAGGCAAGTATAAGTATTTAATTATATATAATTTATTAACTTTTAATGTCTTCATAGTAACAAATATGTAGGAGTGTTATTTTTTTTGTAACATTCTTTAATATCTTTTTGTGACTTCTACATACAGGTAAATTCACCTTTACACAAGATTCACATACATTTGTTACTTTTAGGGGTCATGTCAGCTAAGAGTCAAGTTATTAAAAAATAAGATTACTTGCTATGTGGGGCAGCTTCTTTTAAGCAAGGGGGGCGCAAACTTTTTTTCCCTGCGCCCCCCTGCCGGCTGTTATCCTCTCTCCGCAACCCCCCCCCTCACTTAGTAAGGTTTACAGAGGCCTTTTGCCGCTCCCCTGGCACTTAATTTAAGTTTCTGTAAACCCCCCCCCCTTGCAGTCAGTCTTGCGCCCCCCAGTTTGCGCACTGCTGTTTTAAGCAACAATTCATGCAATGGAGGAATTCATTATGAAAATCTGAAAACCCCTCTGCACAAAACATATGGTGATCAAACACCTAGACATTAGATTCAACTCCTTTTGTTTCCCCATTAGTGCGGCAAATGACATATTTAAAAAAACGTACATTTTTCTTGAAGGTAAAAAAAAAAGTAATTACAACTATTCACGCTGAATATTGAGCTTCACTTGCATATTTATACTGAAAATGTATGTTTTCAGTTTACAAAATAGGCTTCTGTCACAAGTGGAGTACAAGTCTTGTAAACAGCCAGCCAGAAAAATAGGTATCAAACAATGTACTTGTTGAGGTACTCTAACATTTTCATTAAAAATAATCTACTTGATATGAAATGTTTCATTTTATTCTCTAATGCACGGCTAGTTTTATACCACTCTAAGTACCAAGTGGATACAATGAAAAAGTAATTGGTGTATTTGCTGTAAACAGCATTTTCAGAAAAGCAATACAGATGGAAGTTGATTTTAAGGTATAATTTAGAATAAAATAAATGAGTACAATACGATTCTGGAAGACTTTAAACACTAGTTGCAACTTTTCACAAACATTTAAAATGGAATGTACTGATTAATACAATAAGGCATGTTTTCATTATACAGTGATTTAGGAGCGACAAACAAATTCATGACAGACAAGAATACACATTTACTATTTGTATAGCACTGTATCACCAGTAAAATGTTTTAGTGAGAAAATTTGCAGCAGCATTAATCCAGCTTCCGTGAGTTTCATCCTTCGATCCGGTTTGTGTTAAAGCTTTTTCCATATCTTTCTGAGGACTCTCCTCTTCAGGCAGATAGTCCGGCAAGTATGAATTCTTCTCCATAGGTGAATTCATGTTTGGGAGTGGAGCATCAACCTATGTAGATAGAGAATAGAAATCTTAATTGTAGTCTAAATGCAGAAAGCCAATTCATAAATCCCTTTACTTCCTAACAGACTGAAAAGCAGTATGTTACACAGCGCCCAATGGTGAAAAGGTTACATTAATAAAAGCTACCATTTTATTTTCTTGGCAAATGTGATCTTCTGCAATATTAATTAAGCCCCGCTCCCCTCTCCCCCAAGACCATTCACTGCATCTCTTTCTGTATTAAGATGATGTAGTGTTCCAGGCACTGAAGAGGTGCTGGCCTCTTTACCCACACTCGGGAGGAAAGTTTCAAGTACAATTAGAACTACGGATAGATTTTAACTTGTCTGTCAACTATGCTACGTGACAAATTCATAGGGGTATAAGTAATAATTGACAGAATAATAATGCACTGAATAGAACATCAATGACTGTAAAATTAGATTGTAAGCTCTGAGGCAGACTCGCCTTGTAAAATTCTATGTAGAGCGCTGTGTACACTCTCAATGGTTTATATAAGAAAATATTATGTGCAATGCCATGCAGCACATTATATAAGGAAAGGACTGAGTACAAATGAAGCGTTTAATTGTTCTGTAACAGAATATGATGTATGAGGCCATACTGTACCTCTCTTCCACATTCATGCTTGATCACCTGCTGTGCTCTTAGAACTCTTGTTTCAGCAATAGCAGAAGTTAAACACTGTAAGACACATTAAGGCATACAGCTTAAATGTAAAAAAAAATACCTAATTATCACTAAATCAATCCCCTCAAATGCATTTTATTCATATTTTTCTTCAAAAATGCCTAATTACAGTATTGCTGTTTTCCATTTTGAAAGTGTTTATTTTAACCATTTAAAAATTAAAATGGTAGATCTGCATTGGTGTTTTGTGGTCTCTGGATTTCTTACCTCGGTTGCCAGGTCTGACTTGACTCTGACAGTGCACCTCCTCATGGCTACTTGAAAAGTAATGCTGATTACACCTTTCACTTTTAACAGTACATCTTCACATAGATTTTTCTTTTCCTAGTTTTAACGAAAGGAATAAAAGTTAAATG
This sequence comes from Ascaphus truei, assembly GCA_036426205.1. NCBI lineage: Eukaryota > Metazoa > Chordata > Amphibia > Anura > Ascaphidae > Ascaphus > Ascaphus truei. The sequence continues at coordinate 138,200,905 of CM071570.1, read as the reverse complement.
AAACATTTAAGTATTAAGTTGTCCTAATAGCTCTAACAAGGTTTTGCTTTGTTGTAAGGAGTCAAACACACATTATTAAAAAGCTTGGACTAGATTTGAATTCCTGGCCAAGTGTGTAGTTCATAAAGAGCTGATGCAGGTGGTGTCCAAAATATGCATACAGTAAAACAGACTTCTGTTATATAGATATATATCTTTCATTTTATTTCCAATAATGGAAAGTGGGAGTCTGGGGGTAGACTTAGGGAAATGCTTCCATTAAATCGATGTTGTATTCTTCTGCTGAACACACTAAGCATTATGAGAAAACATATACTGTAAATACATCTGGTCCACAACGGCTGTGAATGCCTCACATGGACTTTCCTTGTGTAATGTCTGTACAACAAGTACAGTAAATGGATGTAACCATAGAATGCCAGGGGCCTTAACCAGTCACACATTAGGGAATGCCAAGCTATATGCAAACAGCTTTCTACCTCTATGCTGTCAGACAAACATGTTGGGGTCCTAGTGTGATGTGGAATTAAGTGTGCATTTTCAATGTTGGGTAATATATTGTGGGACATACGGATAATCAAACATCTTTTGTGTTTTGTAATCTCTGCATTAATAGTCGGTCCCCAGCTTTCACAAATAGGTAAAAAAAACCTGTTATAAGTCTGTAAAAATTCTGATTGTGTGCCTAACATAATGGCCGCCTTCTGAGCAGGCTGAAATGCTAAAGCTGATGTATAACATTATATTACTAAGTGTAACACATTGTTAAAACTTTCAGAATAATAGTCTGCTCTTAGGAATACAGCAACAGATTGTACATTGGCAACAAAGTATCACAAGCCAGAGTTCAAAAAAGGAAGTGGATAGGACTTAAATGGTTGCTGTAGCAACCACAGAATGAACCGGTACATTTAAATAAAACTTTTTAAATCAGTAAAAATGGTATTGGGTGTTAAAAAAAAAAAAAAATGACAGTTATCTAATACTACAGACCTGATTTATTAAAAAGGATTTCACGTTTTGCTGCTTTAAGTAATGCACTTTTTTTTGTACTTAAATTCTCCTTTAGTAGGCATCAAAAACATTGCGATAGGAAAAACGTTCGCTATTTCACCTTTCTTTTTCATGTGGTAACACGAAGAGATTGCATGCTTGCATGTTGTACAATGTGGGGCAGTGTAAAAATAGATTTTGCTGCCTAGTACCAAATAACATTTGAGTAACTTAATAACAATGAATACTATACTATAACCCGATATATAAGTGTTTGCTTCAGGTATTTCTCATTTTCTGTTTGGGTGCAGGACTTTAAACCAGTTTCAAATGCTTGGTTACAAAATACCCAGATACTATTTATTCGTAAAGATCTGCTATCTATTTGGCGCTAACATTACAGGTAAAAACTAAATGTAAGCTCTTGGGACGAGTTGCTGCTTTGATCCACGGAGTTGTTTTTATTTTTTTGAATATAAATTTGTGTCAAGGTGAACTATTTACTTACTATATGGAACACTGTTTTTTTTGACAAACTTTTTGTAAGCCAAAGGTATCTACATGGAAAATATCACAAGTCACGTACCTGGTACTTACCACATTATCAAGTCCATGGATGTGAAGAGTTATGGTTTTGGCTCTTTTGTTAGAGCTTGCCAAGAAAAACTGTGGTCTGTTCTTTCTAGCAGTTGGTTCTGGTGTGTATGCATTGTGTAAAAGAATAGGCGTATTTAGCAAACTGTGAACACTCTGTGCAAGCAACTTGATATCATCGCCAATACCGCACCTGCAAAAATAAACAAATACAGGACTTTGTCTTTTGTATACGCATATCCACATCCACTTCAGGCTTTCAGGTTAATTTAAAGTTTGTCAACAACGTTTTATTATTAGTCTTTTTATTCAGATGTATATGGGCAAACAAAGTACAAGGAGCTATCCTGGGGAGGTGAAACGTTCTAGAACATCACCCGCACCAAAACTGTGCGGTAACAACTAATGAATGTCGCCAAAATGGATCATGACCGACAAGAAAATATCGGCGGTAAACCAAGTTTTCTGCGCTTAGTCAATGAGGAAAGTGGTCACCTAATTTCACGTGCCAAAGAGAAATAGCAACCTCTGATTTATAACAGGGTACTAATATTTCTGTGACGTTTACAATGGTTTGGTCATTTCTGGATTACAGAATTGAATGAATAGTCTGGTTTAGGATTAAATGTATTGCAGCAGTCTTAACCTTGTAAAACATGGATTTAATAACAATTTAGCTCTTCCTTCAGTAAGGTAAGCTATTGGCAGCTGGTGAAAACATGTATTGTAGAGCCCTATATTCATTAAGCATCGCTGTGCCATGAAACACCTAATGGCCCATTCACGTATGTGCGCTGTGGAATAGCACTGCTTAGTAAATATGGGCCTTAAACTCTAAGGGAGGTGCAGCTATAGCTTGGGTGATCCAAGTATCCCAGTATCAGAGCATACAGTGAGATTGCGACAAACAAATGTGTTGGATTACGCTAATTTGCCTATTGCAAAAGCATATTGATTAATACAAATGTAGGCCAGACACTATATCTGTCACTAGTATGAAGCAGAGCTAGGCTAGCTTTTTTTTTCACCTTACCGGTTTCTTATGTTTTCCAAGCTCACCATCATACCCAGCTCATTTTTCATTATTTCACAATGGGTAGGATTTTCACATAGATAGTGAATTGTCTGTTATAGGAAAGAAGAGCATTCGAACATTAAGGACACTTCAAATTAACACAAGTGGAAAAATCAATTTGTAAATGATCTAATCTTCAACACAACTGAAAGTGTCCATCAAGTCTTGGGAGTGGCATAAATTGTAATCATCTCTGATCACAAAAAAAAAGTTTAGACTGCATTATTGCTGGAGTCCTTCAGTTTGCTTTAGTGATGATAATTTTTTAAAGCAGCATTTCCTGAAAAACATTTTTCATTCTTAAGGTAGGTTTGAAGCAGGGGATATCTGAATCCCCGTTAATTTTGGCTCTGAGGACCCCCTGCTTTCCAACATACAGATGTAGTGGCCTTATTGTACGGTTTAACCTGTTATGAGATCATGGATAACGCAACTGTCGCCATGACCTGCGGCACTTTCGGACTTGACCCACTACAAAATGTTGCTTTATGGATGTCTTTGCCCTGATGAGTGATGTACAAGAAATGCAGCTACATCTGTACATTTTTCTAATGGCCAAAAAAGGACGCTGGCTTTAAAAATTTAAGAGGAGACCGTCAAACGTCAAGGAAGCGGGACGGTGTCTGGGACCTTAAACATGATACTTTCTATTTCGTTACACAAACTAATTTAGAAATCTTAAGGTAAGTAATGCGGTGCTGTACCAGTGTAGCAAAAATCACATTGCTCTCCAATAGCAAGTTATTATCAAGCCACTAAATTGTACAGTCATTGCTGAAGTTTAAATTCTATCCAGTAACTGTGCCCTATAATAATTGTGAGACCTATCCGTTGCAGTATCTCACATCTCTCACCTTGAGAGCAGACTCTATCACACGTGTGTCCTGATGGCTTAGGAAGAGAATGAGGCCAGCAATGCAGCTTTTATCCCTCACGATACTTGCTCGGTTCTGTGGGTCTGAAGCAAGGTCTCTCAGGTGGGTCACCACAGATACAGCTCCCATCTTCACGAGCATCCAGCTAACTGGAGTACTGTGTAAGTCCTTTAGCCTTCACCTGGACTTTGTGACACCTGTAAAGGTTTTTTTGGGGAATGTTAATTATTTGTTTCTCTTGCTAGAATAACAAGTGCAATATCAAGCTTAAGACCAGTTATACATGAGAAGTTATATATACAAAGAAATGTAAATGAGGGGAGTGCCTTTGCACGACATTTGGACATTACTAAACTGGTTCTATAACCAATTTAAAGGAGCAACCCCACAGAGCGGGTCAAAAAAAATAATCAGCTTTCTTAGAAAGATTAAATCACCCTGAAAGTAACAATTTTACTGTCCTGTTCAAATGTATGCAGAATCAAGCATGTAAGCTAATATTTATTTGTTTGATTGATGATTTTGTGATTACAATAGAAACAATGGACAAAAGAAAATAACGTCTGAGGACTGACACCAAAAAAATGTAAATATTGTAAAAACCATCTAAAGCTTTGTTCCAAATGAATCTTAAGATTGAAAATCATTTTGTATGTTTTTTAAAGGTGTAAAACATATCACTGTCACACATGCACTCGTGTCCTAGGAGGGACTGTAAAATACATTATATGTGCACATATATTATATACACTTACACAGTAAATATTGCATTCAGTTCCAATTTGGTATTAAGACATTGTTGGCAAATATACAGTGCTGTGGAGAGATGCCTCTAAAATGATGGGGATGGAAAGTGTAATATCGCCCACAGTTTATTCAGCGCTTTACATAACAGACAACAGAGTAAGGGAAATTATAATATAATAAATGCAACAAACAAAATCACACAACAGGAACGGAAATCCCTGCCCTGGAGAGTTTACAATCTAAGTGGTATGATGGGAGATTTATATAGAATAACCAGAGGGATCAGGACAAAGCAACTTGGGTTGCCCCTTTAACATGGGGACTAACTAGAACATGAAGAAATAGGGTGTTTAGTCAATGAATAATATGGCAAGCAGACCGAGCCAAGCACACTGGAAAAAAATGAAAATGGGTTTAATACAAAAAAGTAATTTAATGACTAAAATAGTCAAAAAAGCTCCAATGTTTCGGTGAGAAGCACCTGGAAGCGTTGGAGCTTTTTTGACTTTAGCAAAGTGGATAATGCCCGGAATTAAAACCAATCAGTAATGGCCAGAATTTTTGGCTGCTTGCAAAGTGTTTATTTCCAATGTGTTTATTTCCAGCCAATCAGCTTTCAGGACAGCTCTGAGACAGGGCAGGGGATTGGTCAGAAGGAAGGAACAGCTCTGAGACAGGGCCGGGGATTGGTCAGGAAGAAGCAGCAGGCTGTGACTCCTCCCCCTCCCTCCATAAACAGAGCTGACAGACTTAATTGAGAGAAGGGAGAGAGTGTTAAGTAAGTGTGTCTGCAGTTTCTGTTTGTCTAGTGTGTAGCTGCAGTTTGTGTGTTGTATGTGTGTGTAGGTGCAGTTTGTTTGTATGTGTAGCTGCAGTGTGTGTGTGGTGCTGTTGTGTTGTGTGTGTAGCAGCAGAGTTTGGATGTAGCTACAGTGTGTGTATTTACACACAGAGGGGGCGGCAGTGTGTGGATATAGATAGCTGCAGTGTAAGCGTATATAGAGGTGCTTTAATGTATTTACCATTTTATTTTAATAAAAATCTATATAACTACACAAGTGTCTTATTTAAGAAAAAAGCCTGCATTCAGCCTATAATAGTAATAATCCCTTTAGAACAGGGCATTACTGGCCAATAATGCACTGTTCTTCGGGGATTATTACTTAATTATGAATAGTTTATTAATAGTGGGTAGTATTAATAGTGTATCTTCCTCTCTGGCCTCCATTCACCGCAACCCTCAGTCACTGTCCCTGCTTACAGCTTGGGTCCTTCTACACAGGCTTCCGTCTCCACTCCTATTGGTCGAAGCGCAGAACTCCGAGCCAATCAGAACGCCCGGCTCTTGGGCATGACAGGGTTTAAACATACACACACACTTCTAAACCGGTTACCGTACAAAAGGCGAATGAGCGATTAGTAGAATTGTACCTGGATAAGCGTATCACGCGCATACACCGCGCCTCCATCTGATCGATAACGCGCTCACTTCCCCTGACACTTATTTCAGGCGTGGGCAAAGTCTCTATACCAATACCTACGTTATAGAGAACACGAACAGACACTTTCCCGCTGATGCATGTCGGTCTCTGACGCTCACCTGTAAGATGCTGCGCGGGTATGTTGCTGGTGACCCTCCGTTCCCGCAACCAACCAAGCCAGCTCCGACCGTTACAACCGCCACGGTTCGGAACGTCTCTGCACAACCGCGAGCCCGCATCTGATTGGTTGCGGGGAGGGGAAAGAACCTCCGTATTCTGCTTCAGAACAGGTCACTGTCCAATCAGCGGCGGCTGTTGTTCTCGCGGCGCTTGGTTTGAATGTGTCTTGTGTCTGCTCTGCTGCTTCCTGCTTCGCACACCAACCGGCCGATTAGAGGAGAGAGCCCGGGGCTGAGCCGCTGCCTGACTGCCAGGCGTCTTCTTACGGACCGGGGAGCTGCACACATGAAAGCTGGTAAGTACAGTCCTGCCGGGATACAATCAGCCAGTATCATACTAATACTAATCATTAGTAGCCGGGGCAGAGACATATAGCTATATGAGCTGTTGCTGCTCCATGCGAAGCACCGAGGATTACACACCCACACCATACTGCATATGTTAATGTGCACTTCGGTATGTTCTGTGTGAATACGGTTATTAATGGCATATTAAACGAAAATAGTGTGTGTGTGTTTATATATATATATATATATATATATATATTTCTGAAGAAACTGCAAGACACAGAAAAGTAGAAACCCCACCTCTGCAGTGCAACATCTTTAATATGATTAATTACCTTTTTAATTTACCATAGATAAACACAATTTCTACCTGAAGGGTATTTTGAACTGTTATTGAAGATGTTGCACCATAGAGATGGGGTATGTACGCTTCTGTATTTTGGCGTTTCTTTGGAGATTTTATACAAAGTTTGGCAATGCTAATCGGACAGAGTATAACTCCCCTAGATGGAGTATAATTAGGATTAAGAATATGTTTTCTATAACCAGTAAACTATTGGATCACCTGAGCGCTTACAGGAGTGTGCGTATATACACACCCACCAGGGGGTGCAGTGGCACTCTGAAGAAATCAATAACTGCATATACATATAAGGCCGTGTTCAGGGTGGCTGCTACGCGCGCTCGCGTGCACACGTCCGTCGCAATTTCAGGTTGTTCGGTGGGAGTGTTCAAACTGAAAACTACACTGGCGGCAAAGTGCAGCGTTGATGTTGCTACATTTTGCTGCTACAACCAAAACATGATATTTGGGGCTGCAGTCGCGTCACGCGAACCAGCTCCGTGACACGTTTGCCCCGCCCCCAAAAGCCGCGACCTGACTCCTGCAGCCTGAACACAGATCGCTGGACTGCAGGAGCACGCGGGGGAGGCGCGCACGGACGCTCATGTCTGTAGCAGCCAACCTAAACTTGGCCTAGGGCCTCGTTCAGGGTGTCTGCTTCGGAAGGGGGGGCGTGCTTACGTGCGCGCGGACGTCCGAAACAATGTATGTAAAGTTAATTGCGGTTGTCGGGGTAGTAGCTACCCTGTCGCCGAAGTACGGAGTTGACGCTTGCTGCAGTTTCAATAACAACTCAAGTTGTTTTTTGAAGCTGCAGCAGCGTCACTGGTACCTCGGCAGCCAATGAAATCATTCTTGAAAATGATTTCAACACAGCAACACCGATCCTTAAGCTGCTGTCTGTAGCCCCGCCTCCTCAACTCTTGAAAAAGTCTGCTGGGGATGATGTGCACACATCGCCCAGCAGACTGACGCGCGAACGCGCGCTCTCCACCTCCTGTCTCTGGCACCCTGAACTCGGCCTAAGAGAAAAGCAGACACCAGGTCTTGCAGTAAGGGAAAAAAAGGTTTTATTTTCCCCGCTGCAACCCCCGCCTGCTCTCCCTCCCTGCTCGCTCCCTCCTCGTTGCCATGGCGTCATTTGATGCTGCGTTGCTATGGCGACGTGTTGCCACGGGTAAGGGAAGTTGGAACCCTCATTTGATCCCCCGACATTTAATTTAAATGCCTTGGAGAAGAGCTTTGGGCCTCTGCAACTGCCGTGCCCCACCGGTGTAGGAGTCAGCCAGGCAGAAAACTTTTGCATCTAAAGTGAAAATACGGTATATTCCCTGAGGAAGCTTGAAAAGCGAAATGCATAGGGTGACCCCCACAGGACACCGTAGTTTTTTTGCTTGAGACGCATTGATCTGTGCTCTGCCTGCCTGACTTCTGCATCGGTAGAAAAACCTGACAGACGGGAGTTCATCAAAGGAAGCTGTTCGTTGGTCTGAACCCCGACCCCGGCTGTGCACGAGCCGAGGAAGAGGAGACATTGCGACAGGACACGGTCACATTGTTTCTGTCTTCCACATATCTTTATGATGTATCTTTTTTCATGGACAGGATTGTTTTATTTACATTTCTATAATATAAAATATAAGTTTTTATTATATGATTGGGGTGTGGGTCTCTAAAGGAAAGCATGCTGGGAGCTATAAGAAGTGTACGTTAGTCAGGTCCTGGATCCTTTGGAATGCAGATCTAGCTGCACTAGGGTAGGGCCCCGCATCTTGGCGATCCGCATTACGGCGATACCAAGAAGGGGGCCGCCATGTCTGCGCAGAATGTGGAGCGGCCAAGATTGCGCATGCGCAGAAGGGGGACAGGCGTGTCTGCACTTGCGCAGAATGGGTAGGAAAGACAGAATATCGCTGATGGACATATAGCAAATGCTACGTTGCGCTTTTCGACTTTCCGGTGGCGGCATAGAACTGGATCTGCCATATGACTAGGCCATACTGTACTGGATCTGTGTGTTGTGATTTGGTACCTGCGTGTACCCTTTTCCTGTGTTCACACGTAGAAAGCAATACATCACTTTGTTTTGTTTGACATTAAAGACGCGTACATCTGATCCCTTGAACCCTCTCATAGTGCAGATAGAAATCTTGCTGTCTTAGTTTCCTTCCCATCTTGTTCTTGGTATATTTTGCATCAGTGTCAAAGTGATAACATTCAATATCTTTTTGAAGTGAGTGAACTTGGTTTGAATGGGAGTGTCCGCTTTCTTTCTGCATATGTTGAAATCTCTTGGATCTCCTTGTGCCTCGGGCATGAGACTGTAAGTAATTCCGGGCAGGGACTCATGGCTGTTCTTCAGAGTTCAGCCTGTGGTCCTCACTGGGAGTCCTGTAAACAGGTTTGTGTGTATTTAGAAGTGTCCTTCCACTGTTTGTTGTTTTCAGTTAGAAACGTGCCCTTTAAGGCTGTATAAAAATGTATATACATAGAAGGGCAGACCGCGCTGACACGTCTGCACGCTGCGCGATCAGACTGCCTAAAGGCAGTAATCGCGTCTATATACCGCGTGCGGGAGGGGGTGCGAGATGGACGTCAAAACTGTCGCACCCACTCCGCAGTGGTATTGGACACCAGGTATTTGATTCTGCGGGGCGCGCCGTGGCACTATAATCTCAGCCTTAAATTTCATGTAAGGGCTGTTCTATAGAGCAGGGGGGCGCAAACTTTTTTCCCTGCGCCCCCCTGCCGGCTGTCCCCTCACTCCCGCGCCCCCCCAACCCCAACTTACCCTCGCACCGGCGTAATGACGTCACATGACCTCGCAGCGTCATTTTGACGCCGCGTTGCCATGGCGACGTCGGGAGGAAGCCGCCGGAGCCACGGGTAAGTATGGTTTACAGAGGCCCTGCAGCTCCCCCGGCACTTAATTTAAGTGCCTTCGGGAAGCGCGCGGGGCCTCTGTAAACCCCGCGCCCCCCGTCGGCAGTCTCGCGCCCCCCCTGGGGGTCGCGCCCCACAGATTGCGCACCGCTGCTATAGAGGACGCGCTTGCTGCGCCGTGCGTGCGTGGCAGTTATACTTGTCTGTGGTAAGTCAGCCTTCCTATAATAGGACCGCGCGCACAGCAGTGAGCATGGAGCCGGCCGTCAGGGGGAAGACTGGGAAAATAAGGATTTTGCGCCGCTACCGCAGCTAAAGTGTGTACAATGTTAATAAATAATTTATTTACCAACGTATTTATTTATTATAAACGTATTTAACAAACACACACAGTACCTCACTGTCGCTCACAGCATACACACAAAGTGTGCGGCACGTGCACGCACGGCCGCACACACATTATATTACGGGCCTAAGGTTCTGGTGGGGGTTGATGCTTTAACGATAACTCACAAGACTTGCCTTTTTGGAGGGGGCATGAAGTTGCATGAAAAATATCATTCGAGTTGAGCATACAGGATGAGTGAGATAGGGGAACATAATGCAACTAGAAACAATATGGAATAAAGGGAAGGGGTCCTTCATCTCATACAATCATAAACTTCAGGATGTAAAATTAAGATGCTAAATGAGATTAATTTCCTTTGGTGATTTTTTTTTTTTTTTTTAAATCCTGGCGTTGGTTGCTGGGCTGGATCAATCTTGGGTCTAGTTGGTAATCCTAGTGTCAAATGTAACTATATAGGTGACATTTGCCAGCCTGCCTCCCCAAAATCTTCCGCTTGATTATAACTACTTCCTGTGTTTTTGAATTCTCAGTAGTTCTGTGTTTCTATGATGAATTGAGACCTGGAGAGGACTAGACTAGAATTTGTTGAATTACCTGGCACTAGTGCTCTACTGTACTAGAATTTACTACAGTTAAACACAAAAGTGTATGGCCGGGAGTCAACAAAGTGAGATATACACACACTCTTGGCCAAATCGTCGATACTTGCCATTAAAGTCAAAGGCGGTATTGCTGATTCAGCCGCGATGGCACAGATCACGCTTTGCTGACTCCAGGCCTATGTCACCACTTGTGAAGTATTGTAAGCCATTCAAGGCCTGTGGGACTCGAAACTCCAAAAGCAGATGCAAACATTGGTAATTTCAGTAGAGGATAATACATTGGTAATTTCAGTAGAGGATAATACATTGGTAATTTCAGTAGAGGATAATACATTGGTAATTTCAGTAGAGGATAATACATTGGTATATATAAATGTGTTCCTAAATCCTTATTGATTTAGATTTGTACAGGGCACAGTTCTGTGGTGGTTCTGTTTTTTTTTTTTTTTTCTGAAATCAAAAAGTGTATTCTGGAACAAAGTGACAGAAGCTTGTCTACTACTTTGCAAGTTATCTTGGGTTTCGTTGTTTACAAAATAAGGGAAGCTGGATTCAATTGGGTGCAAACATTTGTGGTTCCTTTATTTTATTTTTCCAACAGATTATTTAGCATTCATACCCTGGCTGCTTGTATAACATACTTCTTTATATTAAAAATCTGCTTCTTTTATTAATGGTTATGCATCGCTTAGAGGCAGTCCTTCATAAAAACAAATTGAATTGTAAAATACTTAATACTTCATAAACACATCTGAGCTGACGCCACCTTTTATGCAGTCTATTGCAACTCTGGTATTCTGAAAATATCAGAGGATTATCCACGGTAGGCTCTTGGCACAAAATATATAGTATAAGCTATTTTTTGCATTTGTGTATAAAATCAAACATTAATTTTCTTTCTAAAGAGTTGCTTCCCCATGTATTTAGTAATACTTACACGTACATCATAGATTCCTGTTTTGCTACCCAGTGACTCATTTCTGATTTCTGTTTTTCAGATTTATTGAACTTGCAGAATGTTGGTGATCTGAGAGAAATTGACGTTCCATGCTGTTGAATTCTCGGAGTATAAATGCCTCTGCTTTTGGAGCTCATCAGGCAATTGTTAGAATATTTGGGTATACCAGCTGAACGGGTAAGAAGATATCATTGCATTTTTATATAGTTTCACTAAGTACAAGCGGGTAAAAATAATTGGTGAGTGTTTAATTAGGGAAGTGTTGTGTTTTTTTTACCGTATCGAACTCTCTTTATCAGAGAATCCGAGAACCAGTGAAGGAGTTGGGAAGGTGGGACTCTGAATGTTGAAACACTTGCTGAGCACACAGGGACATCACACAAGGGAGTAGCCAAAGAAAAGTAAACCCCTCCCAAGTCTAACTTTTAGACGATAAATGAAAAATACTTGTCAGATTTGAGTAAAACAATGTATCAATTAACCAGATGAGACCCCAGAGACTCGCTGCAATTAGCTCACTTTATTCCCAACAGGAGATTGCCCCTTTAACGCAATGTTTCCCAACCGGGGTGCCCGGGAACCCTGGTGTGACGCGGCCACAAAGGGAAAACTCAGGGGGCACGTTCTGCGTTGCCTGGAGACAGAGGCTGCCATCCCCCTCTCTCTCCAGACCGTGCAGGACGTGCCTGCTGAGCACCTAATTGAGGTGTGTGGGGAGGAGAGTGATGGCTTTGTGTGTGGGGGAAGTGAGGAAGGCTAGCGCCTTTTGTGGGGTGGGTGAAGTTATGTGGTGCAAGTAAGAGTGTAGTGGTGAATGTGACGTCTAATGTTGGTGTGATTGTGTTGTGTGAGAAGGTGGTAAGTGTGGTGCGTCTGCCGTAAAATGGCGAGTATGATGTGTGGAGGTGTATGTGGAGTGTAAGAAGACGGTGAGTGCGTTGGGCGTGTGCTTGTGGAAAGCAGGGGGAGTGTGTATGTGTGTAAGGTAGGACTGGGAGGAGAGATCTGAAGAGCAGGGGTGCCCCGACATTTAAAAAAATCCTTGAAGTGTGCCCTGTTTAAAGGTTGAACACCACTGCATGAACGAATTGCCCTCTCCTGCCTAAAATGTGGGAAGTCCAAAGCAGATATCTACTGATCTAAATGACTGTTTCCTTCCTTGAAGAAGCTAATAATGTTAGTTTGACATGACCCAATACTGCAAAACCACTACATTTTATTTACCAAAGTACGAGTCTCCAGCCATTTAGGGGTTGTACAAACCATGGACTGAGTGTAGTTTCCTTCTGAAAAATAATATTTCATATTGGATACTGGCTCTATAACCCTTCCAAAACAATTTTATACAGTTCCAACAAATGTCAGTTGACCTCTTACAAACAATTAACTGTTACGTTATAAAGCACATTTCTTACATGTCAATACTACAAAACTTTATTTTTGTCAGCTTGTGCCAATATGGGAAAGTTACACCAACAGACACAGTTTTGCTCGTGCTCTTGGGACTCATCTTCCCTTCTTACTAGGAAGGAATGTACAGGTATGTTCGTCCGTGGTTTTTTTTTTTTTAATATAAATATATATGTGTATGTATGTACCCCACACTGGCAACTTGGGCAGTATAGAACTGGAGCAGTCCTATTTGTCATGAAGAGTCAAGATTAGTGGTGTACCGAGTACCCGGAATTACCCGGTACCTGGCGTTACCTGGCCCATTTCCAGCTACCCGGACATTACCCGGAACCGGCCACTGAGAAGTGGGCTCGGCCGGGTAATACCCGGCGTCGGGTAATAATCTTTCATACTTACCTTTCCGAAGAGATCTAGGACCAGCAGCAGCAGTCCTGTGACGGTGTCAGCATCGGAGGTGTCTTCAGCCGGCAGGGGAGCTGCAGGAATCACTTCCACAGCACCGGAGCGGGTAAGCAGTGTCTGTGTGAGCCGCCGGGGAACCACGTGACCGGAGCAGGAGACGGAGCGCCCCCCTAAACCTCTTTCTCTCCCGCCCCTCAGCCCTCTCATCTTCTACTTTACTACTTTTTCCTACACAGGTATATACACAGATAAAAATCAATGACTACAAAAATGTATCTTTTTTTAATGAAAAATTTAAAATAAGCCTACATTTAGCCTATAATAGTAATAATCCCCTCAGAACACGGCTTTGCCTCGGGCCTTCAACTCTTCCAGACTGGCATTATTGGCCAGTAATGCTCTGTTCTTCGGGGATTATTACTTAATTATATTCATGCAAAGTGATACTTTCTGGAGCTGCATTTCCATGAAATGTACCCAAAGACCACTATATTCTATCAGTGGCTATAACTACTACTGAGTACCACACTGACGCTATCTGAATCTAAGAAGCTCCCTTTTATCTGTGTCAGGTGCCCGTAGTAACGTTAGGCTAAGCTATGATTGCTAGTAGGAGCCCTATCATAGTTCACACTGCTAGAGCTGTTGCCCTATTGTGGGTTCTGATCCTGTTGGACCGCACACCTGTACCTCATTCCTCACATGATGGAAGTACATACTTTTTGGAAGTTTGGGATGTGATTGAAATATACTTTGCATATATTATTAGCATATCTCCCAGGTTTGTTTGTTTTTGAGCAGATGTATCTTCTCCCTATGTTTGGAGTGAAGTTTGAGGGAATATATATACAACTCGCTATAACACAAAATATGATACTCTTCCAGGAATCATTTGCCCGAGTGCTTCGTCCACAGATAAATTGCACAAAAAATGGTGGTAACGACGCACTCACAGGACTCGATTGCAAACACTCATTTTGTTCAAAAGGCAGGCAAAACATTTCGGTCCCCACATAAACGTCGATTCGCAATTTTGAATAAAAGGTGTCGTTACATGCATGGGACACATTAGAAAAATACTTTTATGGTCTAGGATAGTGAGGTACCGAGCACCGGGTAATTACCCGGCGCTTTTTCAGCTACCCAAAAATTACCGGCAACAGTGAGCTGGGACCGGGTCGGAACCGGCGTCGGGTAATTTCAAAGTAGCTGAAAATACTTCAACACTTACCTGCAGCCGGCAACGGAAGGTGAGGAAGACCGCGGCGACAACCTGGAGCAGCAACAGACGTCCTGGTGGCGGTGACAGCGGCAGATGTCCTTGTTCAGCCGGCGGAACCAGTAGGAACACAGCACACGGCTGTTGTCAGTGGGAGCTGGGGAATCATGTGACCGGAGCAGGAGCGTTCCTATTGGACAGCCGGCTCCTCCCTGCTGTCACCGTGACCAGGACATCTGCTGCTGCTCCCAGGTGTTGTTGCGGTCCTCCTCACCCTCCGCAGCGGCCTTCCTCACCCTAGAGGTACGTGCCGTCTGGGTAAAATGATTACGTTTGACTGGGTACCAGTTACCCGGTTTTCAGAAAATGTAGGAGCCGGTACATTACTAGTCTAGAATGAGTTCCCAACTCCAGTGCTGAAGGATGTCTAACAGGTTTCATGGGTATCCTTGCATGAGCGGGCACAAGAGACTCAATCATTTTGATTAAATCCCTTGTGCTCAAACAGGGTTAACATTAAAATCTGGTCTATTGGGCTGTTCTTTAGGACTGGAGTTAAGCACATGTGGTTCAAAACAGGGCTTTTCAACTAGTTTTTTTAAAGTGGCCAGGTTAGTAAAGGTTTAGGAGCAGAAGGGCCACAAGAATATTGTAACTTCATTTTATACCTGTAAAATGTTTCAGTATCATTTTTCAATTATTTACAATATCTGTACCGTATACGTTTGTTCCCTTTAATTATAAGTGTATTTTAGTGTAAAACTGCACTTGGATGTGTCTGTCTCCAAGGGCCACATCAAAGCCTTTCCTGGGCTGGATTTGAAGAGCCATGGTCTAGAACTGGGGAGTGTTAATTTTCTGGGGGAGGACGCAGCGCTTACAGAGACCCCGCACTCTTCCCCGAAGCATTTCAATGAAAGGCGCAAGGCCTCTTAAGTTTTCTTGCCTTCTGGCAATGCATTGCCATGACAACGCAGCATGAATGAGGCCACAGCGTCACGTTGTGATGCCATATATTGGGGGTGGGTGGGGGAAGCAGAGCAGGCAAAAACATTTGCGCACCCCTGGTGTAGAATCCAGAAAAACGATTATTCTATGTGTCCTTAATGTTTTTTTCGATTGCCTGTTTCTATTATATTGGGTAGACAGCCTCTGAGCTTAATGAGCAGGCCCCAATGTCTCTAGCTACTTAAGATCAAATCTAACACGGAAAGCTCACGTATGGGTAGTAAAGACTTTCAGGTGTGTTCTTTTTTGCTTTGTTTAACCCTATCCCACTTTTTGCATAATTTTAAACACAGGTTCTGCGAGGATGGGAGCATAAGGAGTATGGCTGCACTCGCAGCATGGTCCGTGTTATTGGGACTTTGCTTCCTCTGGATCCCTGCCCGAGACCCCATTTTCAAGTGAGTGCTTTTCATTCAGGATGCTGCTATAATGGTGAGGAAGATGTGATGACTTTAATAGCTAACTAATAATTTAGAAGAGTGTCAGCTTTTAGGAACACAAGTTCCTTCAAGCAGCTTTCCATAAAAACAAGCTACAGAAGCGACCCTAGTGTTCCTTAAATCTTTCTCTTTTTAACCATTAGGGAGCTATTAAAGGGATCCCTTGTACTTTTGTTCTGTCCTATGGGCATATACATTACCAGCCCCTACATTTGTTAATTTACAACTATTGAAGACACCTATACTCTAAATGCCTTTATTTTTTTTAGCAAGAATGGGGGAGGGGAAACAATCTCTCTTACAAAGTGACATCCTTTGTCCCACAAAACATATCAGGGAAATATGGGGGTGTTCCTGCTGCCTTGCCTTATTCCTTCACATTTTTGTGAAGGTACAGTTGCTTTTCTGATGTTTTCCAACCGTGCATTTGATGGTTTAATAATGGATCATCTAAAGGATGTATTCAAATTGTTTCATTAGATTACCCTATTTTCATGAATCAACATTTTATATAATTTAATTTTTTTCAGTGTGGATTATGTACGTGTTGCATTACATAAATAATATGCAAGATATTAATATAGAAAAATATGGCAGGTGTAGATTATTGCATAAAGAGTCCCTGCACAGAAAATCTAAGTACTGTACTAACCTACATACTCTTGTCCTGCAGCATGTCTTGGGTGCTGGTGCAGTAGAATCTACGTTGCATGGAGCTGTCTGCAGGCCTGGGATTCCTTCTCTCGCAGATGTCACGTGGCTAACTGATGATCACAGCACGTCTTACACCAGGTTTAGGTAACTATTAAAAATTGATTGCGTGCAAAATTGATAGCGAGCTTTAAAATAACACACTAATTAAAATAAAGGATATATTTATTGAGAGCAGCAGTCTCCCCAGTCAATGAAGAAAATGATTGTTTAGCAAAGCTTTGTTTCTGCTCTTTATGTTGCAGTGTTAAGATCTTGTTTTGTATTTTATTAGTTGCGGTTTTGTTTTTGGACTTGGTGCTTGACGTACATAACTATTTTAATTGCGACTACTATATTTAATTTCTTTAAATATGCTAGCATCAAAAGATTGCACCATACATGCATGGGTAAAAGTACTCTCAGACGTATTGCTTGAATACATAAACGAGGGGAATTGTCAATATGCAGACACGCAATTGGTAAAGT
Source organism: Ascaphus truei (assembly GCA_036426205.1). Classification (NCBI taxonomy): domain Eukaryota; kingdom Metazoa; phylum Chordata; class Amphibia; order Anura; family Ascaphidae; genus Ascaphus; species Ascaphus truei. The sequence continues at coordinate 138,183,877 of CM071570.1, read as the reverse complement.
ACTATAAAGTATTTTATTTAAGCGCATGTTTTTCTTGTAAAAAATCCCACTGTTCGTGCAATGCTTATCAAATAACATCTTTTATTTTTTTTATCAGACCTGATCTGGCAGCAAATAAAAGTGGTGAACTAAAGACTTTGGCAATGCCCGGCGAGGGAAATCCAGGTTGGGTGCCTACGTTTCCAGGCAGCAGAGCATCACACGAGGGTCATCTTCCCGTGACTGACAATGCAATCCAGAAAATAGCAGCCCTGGAAGATGATCTGATGCAGCTTCGTGCACAGATTGCTGCCATTGTCGCCATACAGGAAACAAAAAGCGTGCACTCATGTAAGCCACTTCTCACTCACAACTTCCTTCTACATTTTAAAGGAGGAAACCCACGTATCGCCATGTATTAGAGATGCAATATTTTGAACATTTGTCATAAATTTTAAAAGTGAATGGGCAGGGATACAAAAAAAAATGGGTATGAGGAAAGGGAGGATGAGACTTGATTTTTTTTTTAATTTTATTTTTTTATTGTATTTAAAATTGGTCCGCCCATTTGTGCCCGAAAAGTTTAAATCTTGAATATTTCAGAGTACAGTGTTATGGCACATACTGCATTTGTTGCAGTAGTATACAGTACCAAACTTGGGTAACAATTTTTTTTCCCCTCCCCATCTGACCTTTTTTTATAGGTTCTGATACGCTGTGTTTATTTGGAAGTCCCAGTAACGCTCTTCCACCACCATCTCTAGCTTCCACGCCCCTTTCTGCACTGCTGCATCAGTCTGTTGCCCCCACACCACCGCCACCTCCCGCTCCTCCCCCTCCTATTGCATCTGCTAGATTGGACTCCAGGAAATCTGCAATAGATCTCATAAAACTGCGCAAGGCTGCGCACAAGCATAGCCCAAAAGAAAGGGAGACGGTCGAAAAAGACGACGAGTCCAAGCTTCTCAGTATGATGGATGTTCTGAAAGATATGACTAAAATCAGACTGCGTGCGGTTGAGAGGTAAGCCCAAGTGAACGCCGTGAAATCGGCATAGGAGTTTACCTGTTGTGTTGGTACAATGCCACCTACTGCTTTGTGTTAATAGTAAACTAAATTTGGCCACACAAATGATGGTATTAAATGTATTGCTTAGAAAGTTATGGATCTAAAGCAAAAAATGTGCGGGGTAGCTGCAACCCTTAAAATAAATAAATCTATATCAGACGTGCAATATTGATACATTTTGCACACCGAGCTTGACCATTCTACAAGCAGTGACAGTGGGGACACTGGTTTTGTGAATATTTGTACAAATGTGTTTAAAGATTTTTTTAATTTCTTATTTTCCAATATAAATGTACTTTGGTTTCATTTTTGAATTGTGCCAAGATTTGTGACATGTTAAATAATTCTCTGAATATGGCAGAGTTGCCCTAAGAAAGATATTGTTGCCAGCGGCTCAATTCTTCCAAATGCTGCAAGGCGGCAGCGCTACTCTGTGACATTACCTAGCGCTGCTGCCAAGCAGCATAGTGATTTATACCTAGGGAGCTGGTGGAGAGCAGGCAAGGAGGCGTGGCCGTGAGCGGTTCGCCCTCATTAGCTGGAACCGCTCACGTGACGCGGCCGTTGCCAGCCAAGAACAAATCTGCAGATCGCGCCAGGAGGCAGACACCCTGCAGCTCCACGCGGCGCGCGCACCGCAGCACGTATGTGCGCTGCTATTTGTTTTGGTTTTTTGAGTTGGTTTTTCAGCGCGCCGCACGCGTTTTCCTGTATAATCACGGCCTTGTAGTCTTTAAGACCGTTTACCTCATTTTTCTGACATTTGAGTTTTTCGAAAGTGCAGTATACTAGTTTTACATTTAAATGCGCATAGCCTGCCTGTCTACAAACCGTAGTTTTCCACCTGTGGTGCAAAGTGATACTATTCAAGCTGAAGACTAATAGGGGAGGTGCTCTATTACAAGGGAGCTTAATTCTAAATGAAAGAAGGATTATGGATCAGCACTTAGAAAATATAGATAAAATGTTCCAAAACTGACTGCTTTTATTCATATAATGCATGACAAGAAAACATCAGTTGTGTAGAAGAAGCTACATTGGTTCGATTAAAGACCGAATATGCACTTCTTTTTCAAAGCCCATGTTAACTGTTCACTATGGCTCTATGACATTCTGATTGGGCGACGTTTTGCAGCTCTCCAGGCTTCTATGGACACCTATGGTTTCACAACTCAAAGTCACAAACCACATCTACGTTTCTCCATTTTTCAAAAGTATGGCAATAACGCAAAGTTTTAACATCTGGCACAGATTGTGCTGGAACAGAAGTGTCACCTACTCACTCACTCTTTAAGTATTTGGCGAAGGTGGTTGCAGAATGCCTCCGGTTAGTAGTTTGAGAACATTAGGTATATATGCTACCTGCTCCACCATGCTGTGCTGCATATGCCATGTATCTACTCTGCTACCATGTACAACATTTTAGGATATCTGCGCTTGTTGTACCATATATCTGATGTACAACTGTTTTCCATGTGCAGGAGTACTCTAAAGTCCCTTATAATATGAGCTTCCAAAAGGGAACTGTCAGAAACGCACACAGACAAGAAAGCAGAAAGCGCACTTGAGGAACAGTTTAACAAATACAAACCATATATTTTTCAAAGTCCTCTAAAGGACAACATGATAAAAAAAAGTATCGAAAGTTACATATGTGCTTAGAAAATGCGGGGAACGCAGACCAGGAGATTCGGATATACAGCCGATGGGTTAGATGTAGTGGGTTCGGACCACGAGCACCGTCAGCTGGATGAAACCTTTCTCGACTGGTCTGGAGCTTCACCAATGAGAGCACACGCAGCAACCTCATGTGTGACCTCTATTTGTCTCGCAATTACTTGCTTCACCACCATGTGCGTATGTTTATTTTGTCTTTCTGTTTACCCCCCCCCCCCAGGTCTCCAGGGGGGACACCTATAACTAGAAAAGACAAGAAAAGGCGTTCTTTAAATGATCCAGCGGCTATTATAGCTCATGCTTTAAAGCAGAAGTTTGCACACACAAGGAACAACAATTCATTCGATAAAGAAAACAAATCTTCCGAAGAATCTTCGTTCTCCAGCCCTGAAACTCCACAGGTACAGAATTCCTTAATGTATTAAAACACATTTCTTACCTGCTTTTCGTATACCAAGAAGCAACAAGAATATATATTGGGGTGCTATATTTTTCAAAGGAGAAGCCGATTATATTTTATTTCTCACTTCGTCAAAAAAAAAAAGTTTGTCTATTTATTCACATTCACATTTTCTCTTGATTTTCAATTGTATAATCACTACATTATACCTTCAGAAGCTTTGCAACAAAAATTATACATAAGGAGCTCTGCAAAAAAATATAAAGAATAGATCAAACCACTTTATTTGTCTGGGGTGCTAGTGGATAGATCCAAAATATCTATCTGGTCTGAAAATAATGCAAGTGCAAGAAGCCACGGCACTTGCTAAATATAAAAGATATACATTTATTCCATCAAAATACTACAAAGTAAAAAAAACCTGCCGTTTACAGCCTACGTGGCTCTTTGTCAAACATACAAAAGCAGTGTCCCATATACTATTTCTAGCGATTTCAGCAGCGGTACATATGGCACTTTCTGTAAAATGTACAATTTCATTCATTCCAAATTCTGAGAAATATGTGCGTTCATCTGTTGGTGCGTAGGGCTACATTGCACATTTCAGGCTTGTTAAAGTTCATATATTGCCAAGAAAGTTGGATAAGTATGCACCTTTTTTTTTATAAATGCCTGAAAAAATACTATGCTACTATACTGTTTTTTGTTTGGATAGAGATCAGGTTACTGTTTAGGTAGAAAGTGTAAGGGAGGAAATTAGTTGGGTAGTAAAAAGCCTCAATTTCAATTCTACATTCTAAAGCTGCTATTGATATCATAATAAAGGAGGATCACTGTAATGAAGTCTTCCAATGCCAAGACTGTAATAATCAATAGAATAATAAGCAATGTCTTTGAATACTGTTCTTGGTGCAACATTTCATGCTTGGAAGTAGAACTGAAATGTGATTGCACAAAGGGCATTAAATAGGAAGCACAAATTGGTTCAGGGATAACTGAATCTTGGTTACTTATTTTATTTATGGGAAGCAGAAATACTTTACTGCTGCCCACTAATAATTTCAGCCACTGACGCTTGAACCACCTGCCTCTAAAGCATTTTGTTCTCTGTCCACTGGTAATCACTGAAGACTTTCTAAAACTTACTTTATGCAGCACTATTGTATTCTATGCATTTCTCAACACTAGTAAGGGCTGATTTTTAGATAACTCATGTAAAGTATATTATAAGGGCGCAGTCTATTATAAAACAGTGAAACAAAGCAAAATGTGCAATTATCAAGGTGCTCCAAATAATTTTTTAACATTTGAAGTGGTCTGCGATATGATTATACCTTCCAAACACAGAGAAGCCTCTGCTCCTGTAGGAGTACTGTTTCACTGGAAATTACCACCGCGAGGCAAGCATACACAATCAACAGGAGACTGCAGAAAGTATATGGCGATGCAGATACTCGGCCTTGCTGTATATTGCAACACGTTAACTTTCAGAGGACGTGAGCGAATATTCAACAGACATGGATATTCCATTACATCTGCGACAAACCTGTGTTGTATTTAATCCTTGGTTTTATGTCTTACCTTCACTACCCATGCTTTTTATCTGTAGTTTGGCCGTCACCTCTTGAAGCCCAGCGGAAAGCGCCCGCAGGTCGATTTGAAAAGAAAACAGGTGTTGGTGACAATTGGACCCAATGTTTAGAAGCCTGGAACAACGCGGAACATGCAATGGGTGCCCCTTTGTGAGTAGTGTAAACCCCTTTAGTGCTGAAGCACAGGGTTGGTGCCCTCTAACGCTGTGAAGGTGCTCAGTGTACAAGTACTAGGATGTACTCATTACTCATTTGCCTCCATCTAAAGAACACATGGTTGTGATTTGAGTATTGCTTTGCTGTCCATATTGATCCATTTTATAGGCACATTTTGAAGTAATTTTATGTTTCTGAAGACACTGAAATGAAACATGGACGATATTTATTTTACAAAAGAATTCTCGTCTGCCATGAAAAAAAAATTCCTTTGCAATTTTTTTGTCTGGACACATTTTGACCAAACCTCATGCTTTGGCATTTAGGACTGTTTTACACACTTCACATTTAGGACAGTTTGAGTATCCCACTTCAGGATACTCCTTTTCTAGGAATTGGTGGCTTTATTAAGTGGTATATTTTATTGGACAGGTGGAAAAGGTGTTTTTTTATTTTTTATTTTAAGTTTATTTTTCAAATCTGTTAATTAGGATTTGTGCTCTTAAGGTTATACTAGGTGACACAATTTTCTTCAGTATTGTTGGTCACGTGTGGACTGGTTAAAATGGAAGTAGTGGCACTATACGCAGCTTATTGCTACAGAGAATTGTGTAGTTGTCAAATAAAACCAGTGTTGCTTTTTGAGCAGATCTTTGGAATATCCCTTAACGTTACCATTATGAGTCCTGCTCATAAGAATAAAAGATAGGAAACCCTCCCCTTAATTACTATAACTCAATTTCCCAGTGCCGAAGTTAGAACAAAACATTTTATTTCATATGAATGATGGTAATATTCCATATGCGAACATCTCTGAAGATTATAATCAAGGTGCTTTGACTTCAAGCTCTCAAATTCCGAGCTTGGTCCTGTAACAGAGAAACTTGTAATGTCCTGCTTCTCATTTGCAATATTTTTATACCTCCATGTGATCAATGCTGGAGTAAACTTGAAAGTTGTCCATGTTAAGTCTCCTGTGCAGCTTCGAATGAGCTTTTCCATTCCATTCCTACATATCCATGTCACTATATCAAGATTAGATATTTATATGTATTGTCACAAAAAGAAACAGCCACGATTGTGAACCCTGGAAAATGACATGCCAAAAATGTAAGCAACATCCTAATTTTGATTTTAAACCTAAACTTAAATTTTTCCAAAAATGCTTGCAAATATGGGGGGGGGGGGGGAGGGGGAGGGAAACATTTTAGATTTTAAATGAGCCAAAGATCTATAATTGTGGCAGGACGAACATTTTCAAACTGCACTATAATAAAGTTGACATTATTTTCACAACTGTTGACTGATGCACAAATTATTATTTTAATATAAACATGGTCTCTCTGGTTTGTTATCCCAGTATCCACTTTAATGCTGCAATTATGTAAAGTCATACATGTGCTATACCTGCATGTTACAAAATATGGGTCGCTATTGCACAATAACCTACAAAATGTGTTGTATATATTTTCTCTTTTTGTAAATAGGGTTTTAATAATAAATCATTATGTTCAGTCTCGGTTCTCTTTCTTTCTGACATCACACTTGGACATGACGTTTCAATAGAAATATCCCAAAGCTTCCGTCTCTCACTACCCTAATACAATCAATGGACATACAGTGTGTGTCCATTCTGTGACGTATGAGATATTTCCATGAGGAGGGTGTGATACACGGTGAGCAAACTAATCTGTTAGACTGATAACAAACATCGGTATCTGCCAAGGGATACGCCCTCTATTGCTGAGCTTTTCTAGCCAGCCATACGAACTCACAACAGATATACATGGCTTGTGGCTCACGTCCACTAACCCGTTTTGTCATCACTCAGTAACTGTATACTGGTTATTTGTGTGACTGGGAGCCCATTTACTTACAATCAGTGTGGCTACCTACCCTTTTTTTTACCCACCCCCCATTTTATTCATTCACATTTTTGTTTAGGTACACCTCAGACTGAGGTTTATTCACTGATCAGTATTTTAATTGAGGATTCCTCCAAATAAAGTTTATTTTTAATGTATCCATCATTACAACTCGTTTAGTGTACTTACCTTTATCTCTAGGTCTTCGGTCCGGTAGTATAAGTTCACTGGCCAATTCAGAGTGCTCTCAGTATAGGGGTTCTTTTCTCTAGTTCAGCTGATATCACACTTATAAAGAAATGCTAAGGTTTAGGGTTTTCATTTGTTGCATTACCACTTTCAATCGTTATTTTTTGTGGTGGGATGGAGGAGGGTATTATGGCCCATTTTAAATGGCCCGTACTGTGAATTTGCCTAATACAATGACTTTATTCGCAGATCATATGCAATATCTGTACCTGCTGTAACATACGTCGATCGAGCAGTTCTTAAAGCTTATTAATTAAACATTACGCTCACATCCCTCCCTGTAATTCCTTGCTGTTTCTTGTCACCACATACTCTCCTCCATCATGCACTCTCTGCCTTACTGTGTCTGCTCCGCTCTGTGCACACTACTCTCCTCTCCCACTCATCTGTCTCCTTTTCTCCTTGCTGTCTCACGGTTTCCTCCTACTCACCTTGCGGTCTCTCTTCTTTGCACTCCCTCCTGCCCCAAGTACACATCGCTCTCCATTCCCTTTGCCGCGTCATCTGTCTCCTCCCCCCCATCTGTCTAGCAACCGTATAACAGCTGAACCCATGTATGGAAACATACCTAAGCGATTTATTTATATATTAGCTGTACCAGGTGTAACATACGCCTATCTAGGAGATCTGGAAGGTAATTAATTTGGTTTAAAGGTTCTGCATATAGCTTTGCTGTGATATAGGTGCTTGCATCTTTCATACTAGTAACAAGGCCTACTGTCATACCATGTATGTACATGTGCTAACATTTATATGGCTTTCAAAGAGTGCGTGTGTTATATGTATACACGTATGCCACACATTGTATCTTGGTATCTTTTGTCAAACTTAAGGATATCGGGTATCTGCTTTGACCTCTAGTCTGTTTTAGGTTCCTATGCAAAGTGAAAAACAAGAAAACATAGGTAAGCTCTACTCACAATACGCTTTCAGGGTGATAAAGTCCATCTTGGACCTGAAACGTACACTTCACTGTTCCTGAAATAAAATGTAAAAAAAATTCTACAAGATTTTGGTGATTAGATCACTACTTTGACCTATTCTGGGGGTTTTGCGGTTTGTATTTATGCCTATTGTTAGCCACGCATACAAGTTCTCTACAGTTGTGAGATTTCTCCCCACAACTATCATTGAAGTATATGTACAACAATACAGACGCACCGGTATATAAAGGTCTCTAGCAGTGTCTCTCAGTCACTTAGGCCTAATGCACTAATCAAATTTAAAGTTTTCCCGGCTCAGACGAGGGTTTCAATAAGTTCACAATATTAAAGTATGTGTCTATATAATAAAGGGTTGTGTTATTTTGGTTCCTTAACATTTTGTGGGTCGTGGTGTCGGTGCCACGGCTCCTCTGCCACAGTGTGGTCATGTTACCGCTTTCAATAGGCAGTGAGGGACATTATGCAGGAAACTGAAGAGACCTCCATTTCCGCATTGTGCAGATTGCATCCTGCACCGCATGGGCATGGTGGATGCAAAATAAGCTGGCAAAAAAAACCCCACAACCTTCAGTTGGCCATTACGTTGGCACTATTATGAGGCCTCCAGGGTACCAGTCTCCATAGCGTAGTGACTTGTGTTCTGGGACACCCAAAGGTGTTTCATTTTGTGCCTAAAAAGTTTCGCGGTTTTGATGGATATATTTACATGCTAAACATTTTCCACGTGTAATTCCCCAAGGGCTTAGGGGGTAACCATGTCAATTCATTACTCTTAAGGGTTCTTTTCTTGGAGCAAGATCATTTTTTTAGAATACTCTATCGCTAATTTCTTGCCTGTATAGCAATTTCTATAACATCCTTTTGGGTTTACTAAGAAAGCGAGGTTGCTCTATATACGCCGATTACACCTGCGGCGCTAAAAGGTGAGTCAGCCTCCTCCCCCCTCGCCCCCCACCTCGAGGACTCTGCTACGTGGTACCCGGTACTTAGGACCAGGAGCGGGTGCAGTCCCTAAACGGAACCTTATATCTCTCCAACGGGCAGCAGACATTTGGTTGGTGTGACGATCAGAGGCATATTTGTACCTATAATCAAATCTTTCACCGCATTGAAGTCCGACTATTCCTCTCCCCAAGTCGGAGCAGGTGCTTTCCCTATTGGCGGTATTCTTCCTTGGAGTACGGACATTCTTTACGTTGCTCTACGAATAAGCAATTCGGCAGGGAGCAGCTCGTGATCTGGTAACTATCGTTTCTACAGCTGCTTTGTTGCTATATTTTAACGTTGTTACTTGTCTTTTTCTATTATTGCTCAACTCAGCACTGTACTAGTCTCAAGCCTTTTACCTCTTGAATATATTAATATTTTTTTTAACCATTATAAATTTTATTGTGTTTTTTGGTGCTGTTTTTTTTTTTATATTCCTTGTTATACTGATGTCTTAAGCCAACATTTTATACAAGCAGCATTCTATCATATATCCATATTCTGGTTACTAGTACTTGGATTGTTCCACACTTTTAGACGTAGACAACATTAGTCCAGAGCGCACCTTAATTCTGTTTCAGCAATATCTATTGTGCTTAAAGCCTCAAATTCATTATTCAAACCTACCCAGAGTACCTCAAGGGCAATCAAATAATGTTTATCCACATTTTCTATTATTGGTAATGGTTTGTTTTTTACCAGAGTTCTGTTTTAGAAAATGCCTTTTGCGGGTGAGTTTGTGGATGAAGTTATGGGGGTCTAAGACTTTCAGGACTCCAGGTGTGGGATGGACCTTAGTAGCTGGAACAACAGGGAGTAAGCGAAAGCATAATCTGGGACACAGGCAGGCAGCAAGGTATCGTTGTTGGGTCATGGGCAGGGGTCAGCAACAGGGAATCCACAGGGGCTATGGCAGGGACAGGGCACAGGAACAAAAATTGGAAAAGACTAGGACCTTTTATTAAACATTAAGGCCATGGCAGAAACAGGTTTTGGCAGAAAAGAGTCTAGAGCATATGAAACAAGACAGGAAACTATAAAGGCAGGGCAAGGACAGGAGAACCAAGAGAAGACATACAGAGTAAGGCCTGGGACATAGTAGTGTGAGCCAGGCTGAGCTGTGCTGAGCCTCGCTCACGCTCGGCACTGAGCCCCTGCAGCCGCAATGAGAGTGGCTTTAGCAGGGGCTCGCGCACGCCTGCGTGTGTCTTAACAAAAGTTACGTTTCTGTGCATGCTGGAGCGCAGGGCCGGTCATGTGAGCGGTTCGCCCAATGAGAGCGAACCAGCTCCGTGACGTAACTGGCCCGCCCACGGACGGCTCGCGCTTTAAGGCCAGGGAAAGCACCGCTTTCCCTGAGCCTCAGCGCACCTGCGCACGGGCAAAGTGTCAATGACCGAGGCCTAAGTCCCAGAGAAGGCAGCAGCAAACCCGGTAGACAAGGTAACTGTAGAAGAGGGAGACTTGGTTAAATGTGTTCGGGATATTCTTGACAATGAAAAGTTAATAATTTAATAGCATGTTCTTCTATAGCGCTGCTAGTTTCACGTAGCGCTTTACAGAGACATTTTGCAGGCACGGGTCCCTGCCCCGTGGAGTTTACAATCTATTTGAGTTCAAAGGGATCAGTATTAGATGGTACAAAAGAAAGTCCCAACCCAAGAAGTTGTAATTGTTCGGGTGTGAGAGTAAGACTGGATACATTGAAAATGTTCTCCAGTGTTAGGCCGTGATTATACCAAAAATTGCGCTTGGCACAACGCCGCATACCTGAAAAAAAAATACTAGTGCACATACAGTACCAAGCATGACATAAGGGCTGTGACGTAATGCAAAGCATTTGTCTCCTCAAGCGATTTGAGATTTTGTTATTGACACAAGACGGCTGCATCACGTTATTTGCATGGCCAATCACAGTGCATCATCAACCAACCAGTCTTGCCATGTCTCCCTGCAGTAGCGCTACAAATCTCTTTGGCATGTACCACAGTGACGTCGCTATGATGACGTCACTGGATCACTTTACAGCTCTGCAGTTTTTGGTATAATTATGGCCTTATTCTCTCCTGTTTTTCTTTTCACCTCTATTTTCCTTTCCTCTTTTGACTTTTTTTTTTTTTTTTGTTCCTTTTTTGGTATTGTTCTTGTTTTTCCATGTATTTCTGTGTGTGTTTGGGGATATTGTTTTTTTCATCTCCCATCTTACCAAATGTTTCTTCATTAAATGTTGTTTTTCCCCTCGGATGGTGTTTTTTTTGAGGTTACACCTTCCATTAAAAAGAAATCTAGTTTCACTAATAAATAATGGACTGGCCCTATCCCGCCTCTTCAACTACTACGGATCCGTACAGATGTCAATTAATATCATGGCATCCAACTTGAAGATGAAAAGGTGGCTCGAAAGTGAATCCTATGCGACAACTCCAACACCCATAGGCATGTTAATTTGATTCCCAAAGTCTAAAAGTTACCATACAATACATTCCTCCCCACAAGACAACATTCTCTAAAATTATGGAGACAAGCAAACAGAAATGTACTGCAATCTAACAAAAGTTCCCAAACGACACCACTATTTGACAACCCAATCTTTCTCCTGGGAATATCAAGAAAAACCTTCACAATATGACAAAATAAAAATATAACCAGAATCAAGGACATGGTAGAGGCTCAGTCAATAAAGTCTTTTGAGACCCTCAGAAATGAAGACTGGACAGAAAAATCTGAAGCGGTAAACTGTAGCTCGCTGTACGAGAAAACACTTTCACGGTGATGCTCAGATGGTACCAAACCCCAGAAAAAATGGCCCATATATTCCCAGGCACGACACCCATTTTCCCAAAGGGTTGCGGATGAAGAGCAACATAGCTTCATATGTAATGGACATGTCCATAAGTAGAGACACTTTGGAAAAAATACACAAACTAATCCAAAGAATCGTAGACATTTCCATCCCCATGGTTATTATTACTAAACAAACCCCTAATAGATACAAATACTCAACAATTAATGTCCCACAAAACCACAGCACAAAATGCTCTGGCATCCCTATGGTTTAAACAGAGATTTCCCCACAATTATGCAAATTGATGCAATATGGCATACATTTTCCATGGAAGAAAACACAAGTTACTTAAATGACTCGTGCACAAAATTACTAAACACATGGGACTCAACGATCTACTACATGAGTGTACCAGGCCTAAATAGGGAATCGGCCCTCTTTTTACTTCCCTCTAAGCACTTAATCCAGTCTTGGACTTCTGAGGTCACCTTGTGATGTGGTATAGAACTATTGGGACAACAAAAGAGACTGTATCGAGATGACTGCCACTCCAGTGGATGAAAAAGTATTAGGAACTCACCAGGTGATAGAGAATAAAAAGTTCTTTTTGACCTACATAAAAAATGGACATAGAACAAAACTCCTCCTCCCACGCGTTTCACGCCCACTTGGGCGCTTTGTCAAGGAGTGTGCACTGAGAAGAAAAGGTGCAATAAATGCCTTCCCCAAAGGACAGTGAACCCGCTGCTGTCAATTAGTTTAAAACAACATACCAAAAGATATACTGTTTTAAATAACAATTAACATGACAGCATAATCTGGATAGAAAAGAGGGGAAAAGGAAAGAATATTAATATATATTATAAACATAACCAGTGTCAGATAGAAATCATAAAACAATACAGGTTAGTTAAACAATTACTGAAGCAATACTTACATAGATGCATAATGATACTGCATTAAATAAATATATGCATGTAAATAACGCTGTTTGAATTCAACATTGATAAAGCTCTTCTGAGCGAAACAGGTCAGTGTGACCTACTATTGGTGATTAAATCGTTTTTTACTTCAACCTCTGTGGCTGGCTAATTTTTGCGTGTGGCGCCTTTTGGCGGTCTGTCAACATCTCTCTGCTGTGTTTATTTAGTTACATTCTATTTTTAATTCTATGAGTTATTACAATTTCTCAAGCAAGTCGGCCACTGTGTGTTGTCAGGGTAGGCTATGTATCCAGCGCGTGACATCATACTGGTGACATCATAATGCACATAGCCTGTTAGCAGATATGGATAGTCAGATAGCCATAACCTTTACACAGGAAGCAGACGAAGAAAGAAAGAGGAAGTCAGTTGGCACGTGTGGAGAAAGTAAAAATGCTGGAGAAGGAGAGAGGCGGAAAGAATTGGGGACAACATAAGGATTAAAGGAAACTGATGGGAAGGAGAGAGATGAGGGGAAGGAAAGATGAAGCGGGGGAGTGAGAGGAAGAGGGGGAGTGAGGAGGAGGGGAGAGATGAGGTTGGTTTCTTAGAATTCTCTAGCAACGCTGGGTACTTTCAGCTAGTTCTTTATAGTCTCTCAAGGTTCTCTTGTAGCTTTTATTTTCACCTGTTTGATTCTTCCTGATGTAAGTTGAATTGTTCCTCTCTTTAAATATATTCCTACCACTTAGTGCCTCTTTATATGATCTATATAGATTATTAGTGCTGAATCTATTCCAATTTCTTTGTCTTTGATAGAGATGATCTTTCTGATCTCTTGACAGCTTTTTTAATTTGGTCAAAACGATGACTTTCTCTAAACCTTCTATTAATAACAGCATCTAAGTTGCGCCATTCTTAATCGGCCTTAAATCCTTCTAATTTTTCTTGGATGTTTTCAATATGTTCTACCATTTTTTGTTTCTCTTCCCTTAATTTAAGTCTCATCAAGTTGAAAGAACATGTGTCTAAACTATTATCCCATTATTTGTTGTACTTTACTTCTTGTACTTCAAATGTTGCATTCTTTATGATACTAAGGCCCCTAGGTATAGTCCCGGGCCGGCTGGGAGTATGGTGAGATCCGGTGCATACGGGCCTCTTACTGCCTCCCGAACTGGCATGTCCTCCTGCTACCATTCAATAATGCGTCACCTTGACGACGCGACATCAAGTGATGTGTGGGGCCGCTTGCCCGCCCTCACATGTGACATCACATCATCAAGACGACGCGTCGTAGCAGGAGGAGATGCTTCGATTATAGGAGCCTACGCTCTTCCCCTGCCCAACTCCGGTAATCACAGTTCAAATTTTGTGGTGGTTAATTTAACCATGACAATTCTTAAACTGTGATTATGGAAGTTAGGCCTGGGAAGAGCGTGAGGCCTCTGTAAGCGCAAGGCCAGATATTATATATATATATATATATATATATATATATATATATATATAATATCTCAAACAAAATACAAACAGCACAACTTAAAACATTTATCTATAATATATCATTTAAAATATAGCACACAGTGAGAGGTGTTAAACCTTACTGTTTACTGTCCCTACACAGCCTGCTGCTACTTAGGTCCACGGCTCCACAAATGCCGTATGTAGAGAAATGTCCAAAGAATGACCTAGGCGCAAAACATGTGGAGAGAAAAAAAAGAAGGGAGGGAGAGAAAATATCTTAGGATATTATGTCCAAAAACAGATATCTTAGAATGGTGAGATATGCACTTACAGTGATATATAGATATCTATGAGCCTTTAGTCCACCCCTGGGACCTGGAACATAGCTTGGAGATGTATATGCCAAAGGGGAGGGAATCTCCCACACACTATCCAATGCAGCATCAGGATCCTCTGAGCAGTGGTACGTGAACCTAGACAGGTAACTCCCGTCTCAGGGAAAACCCCAATAGGGAGATAGGTAGAGAAAAACACACTATAGTGTAAAATCATCTAATACAAAATTGAATAAAAATACCATCCAGGTAATGCACTCACATGCTGAGAGTAATAATCGCGCCTTTGAGAGTATTATGCATGTGTTGGTGCATTGGATAGTGTGTGGGAGATTCGCTCCCCTTTGGCATATACATTTCCAAGCTATGTTCCAGGTCCCAGGAGTGGACTAAAGGCTCATACAGTAGATATCTACATATCACTGTAAGTGCATATCTCACCATTCTAAGATATCTGTTTTTGGATATACTATCGTATGATATTTTCTCTCCCCCCCTTCTTTTTTTTTCTCTCCACATGTTTTGCGCCTAGGTCATTCCTTGGATATATATATATATATATATATATTCACCTGGACCCGTATTGGGGGAGAAGTGGATAAGGGAAACATGCAGAGGGAAGAGAGGTGTGAATACAAGAAAACAAAATAATAGTATGCTGGTTTGGAAATACCAACAAATATTTTCAACCTCTCTAGCCACATCCGCACTAAACAAGAAAATAGTCTCCTAAAGATGGGCTTTACCTTTGTTGTCCTAATAAAATTGACTTTTTTTAAAGATATTTTCACAGAAGAGTGTGTGGTCTAGATACTTTTCCTGATATTCATCCACAACAGTTATCACCTATGTTGGAAGAGAAAGAACTTATTTATTTAGAGAATCGTATTGCTTTAAAGTGTGTCAGTGATGTATAATAATACCTCTGGAAGAGTGGGCACTGTGGAGGATATTTCTGACAACTGGGTTGTCCAAAGTGGCTTAAAGAAACAAATCAGTATTTTACCTGGTTCAGTCAAGAGGAAACAATGTAGATATGTTTTCCCATTTGGTGAATAAAGATCTAGTCTCTCTTTGTGGTAGGAACATCAAATACAGGTCCAACTAGACGAACCAGGAGAAATGCTCATTGAAACAACTAATGGAGAACGATCAGATTACACCCAGACAAGCGGATAAAGGGGGAGGTTCTCTGAACAGTTCTCAGAGAAAGTACTGCCAAAGAAGTATCACACAATTGGTTAATTGTGAAAACGTTAAACTGTTTCAAAATGTGGTGCAAGTACTGTAGGTGCATCAATTGTGATCACCTAGAAACCATAGATAAGTAAAGTGTTGGTCTAGGGCAGGAGTCTGCAACCTGACAAGGAAGAAGAACCATTTTATAAAAAAAAAAAAAAATCTTTGTGCAAAATATTCAGGGAGCTGCAACACATGCATGAATAGTACACCCCCACAAACACATACAGTACCGTACACACACTAATAGGTATATACTGTTTAAGCATTAACATACAACAAACTTATTTTGTCCTTTCCCGAATTCTGATTAAAGTATGTGGGGGAATAAAATGCATCTCACAATAACGCCCTTTATTTTGTTTTTTTCCCTTTGTTTTTCTGTTTAAAACTGTTTGTACAAATTACACACGCACACGCACACGAACACACATTCAAAAAAGAAAAATCCGCAGGACTCACCAGAATTAATCAACAATATATCGGGTTTAATGCATCTGCAAGCATCCGGAGGTAAACACAAGACAAATTGAGCAACGTTTCGGACCTCCCAGTCCTTTCTCATGCCCCTAGGGTCCGAAACGTTGCTCCATTTTTCTTGTGTCTTTTTTGATCTATTTTGTTGCTGGTTGGTGATCCTGACTGCACTGCAAGCACCCTGATTTACAAAGATAAGTTATTTATCCTACCTTGCCCACATAGAGTGCCCCTGAACATTTTGTGTTATGTATGTATGTATGTATGTATATATATATATATATATATATATATATATTTATATATATATATATATATTATTATGGTGTGTGTGTGTGTGGTGTATATAGATATATATATATATATATATATTATATATAAAAAAAAAACAAAAGCACTCCGTAATTATAGTCACTGGTGTGGTTGCAGATCCTATAAGAAGAATAAGCAATACGATACCGCTTGGAAACGAAATCACAGGCAGCACTCCAGAATTGAACAAACAAGTGTATTGAAAAAATAAACATAAAACCAACATTTCGGTCCACGAATGGGACCTTGACAAGGTCCCATCTGTGGACCGAAACGTTGGTTTTGTGTTATTTTTTCAATACACTTGTTTGTTCAAATCTCGAGTGCTGCTGCTGATGTCGTTCCAAGCGGTTATTGATTGCTTATATATATATATATATATATATATATATATATATATATATATATATATATATATACCCTGGTAAATTTATGGTCTATATTTATACTCCTCATGGCAGTAATCCCTGTGTAAGGGCAGGTCTGCCAGGAGTTATCATGGGTTTCCCCCACCTCATATGGCTGTGTAACTTCAAAGTGTAACATTTAAGTGTGTAGCAGAGTTAATCTTGGAGTTATAATCCCTGGATGTTTTCTTTCTATATCTTTAATCATGGATGCATTCTGAATACCTGGACTAACATTCTGACTTATTTCTTCAAACAGGTATGTGTGAACTGGATTCTACTATCAATTGCTATAGATTTTAAAATGTATTAATATTGGTATGTGTGAACTGGATCTACTATCAATTTGCAAGATCCTAAAATGTAATTAACAATTTGGTGTGTCTGTTGATTAGGCAGACCCCTCCCTTAATTATTAGTCAATGTGACTGTGTTTTAGCATACTTAAGGCATGATACTTTGGCTGTGAGCCATATGGCTGTGTAACATTTAAGTGTGTAGCAGAGTTAATCTTGGAGTTATAGTTGGAGGTGAAGATTGAGGAGGATCTGAACTCTGAACAACAACTTTAAAACTGAGAAATTTACTTTCTAAAAGAGGTGTTTCTTTGTACTCTTCCTATCCTTCAATAACTGGCCAGTCTCTCCTCCTGTAACTCACTATGCCCTCCCTATTTCTTTGTCTGTTTACTGTTTCCTCACTCCTTTGTGAACATCTCTGTTCTCTCCAACATCCCCACTCCCCACTGCACCATTATGTATGCACCTCTCTCCCAACAACTTCTTTACCCCTCAATAAAAAACACCCACACAAATCCTCTATTCACACCCTCTATCTACTCCTTCCTGCTGCTGGGGATCTCCCCTAAGCCTGGACCCAGACATACACACCTGATCTTACCCACGCCTCCCTGTCATCTCTTCCCCTGTAAATGGTGTTAACCATTTAATTTAACACTAAACTGACTAACCTTAAAACTTGCCCCACAAATCAAGCATCCCAAAAGCCTGCACTCGTGGCTACTGTCCCACAGTCACTTATACCACCCATTGTGGCCAAGCACACCCATCTACAGCACTTATTCCCTCACCTGCTCTCTCTGTAAGTTTCCCCACAAACCTCTTAGATTGTAAACTCTTCGGAGCAGGGATTTCCTTTCCTATTGTCTGATTTTTGCTGCACTTATTGTATTATTATAATTCCCTGTACTGTATTCTTTGTGAAGCGCTGAGTACACTTTTGGCGCTATATAAATAAAGACATACAATACAATACCTCAAGCACTTGCCCTGAGATAGTGAAGGGAGGTCATCTGACTCTATGTCCAATTAAGAGGCACAGCGGCGGTGCCTGCTGAATCTACTGTACTTATGGAAGTGCAACTTCCTATTTAGAGAGAGGGTGAGTGTTAGTCTAGTGAGTAGTCTGAGTCAGTCGGAGAGTTAAGTGTGAAGAGTAGAGCTGTTAGAGTTAGGTGGACCAAGTACCTCTCACCCTGCATAGGGGGTGAGGGAAGAGCTAGCCCCACTCTGGGTGGCTCTTAGGCCCAGAGTGGCGGCAGGGGACATCCTGAAGGAGGACAGCTGGCTGGCTGGCTGTGTATAAACTGTACACGTCTGCTGCTGCTGAGAAGAAGCTAATAAAGAGCTGCTGCTATTTAAAGAGACAGTGTGTGAGACTGGAATCTCTCATCCCTGGGAGGGGATTCTGCAGTAGGGATTCCACCCTGTATCTCTGGGGCCTACTACAGACGGAGGCGCTGCACCATTAGAAGAGAACGAAGGCATCCACCCCAGAGACAGTTCCTGTTGTCCCCCATGTCACTGCGGGAGACTCAGGCCCTCCTGTTGCCAGCAGGTATGCACCACATTCAGACGCATAGCCAGACCAAGGAACACCCTAGGGTACCCGACATAAGGTTGGGGGGGGGGGGGTCGATGGGCAACATATATATATTTTTTATATATATATAATATATATATATATATAATATATTGTGAATCCAGCACCTAGAGACAGTGATGGTATCACAATATATATATACACACACACAGAAGCAAAAAAAGTATATATGATATATTATAGCCCTGGTAGGTTTGGGCTATTATTCTGTCCTCCTTCTGTGCAATAATCCCTGGTAAGGGCAGGTTTACCAGGAGTTAAGATGGGTTCTTCCCACTCACTGCAGATCAGTGAGGCAGAGAAAGCAGTGCAGTCAGGCCTGTGTCCAATAAGGGACAGGGGCGGGCTCTTGTTGTATCTGTCTTAATGATCTGCATTTCCTGTATTCAGTCAGTTGCTCCTACCCTGAGAGGAGCTGAGTCTTACCTAACCGAGCTGTCAGGGACCTGGCAGACTTGAGGCCCTCCCCCTGGGAGAGGCTGGTAGACTGTTCCCACTACTCTGATAGGGGGTAGTGGAAGAGCTAGGCCTGCTTCCAGGGCCCTGACTGGGAGTGAAAGGCCAGGGTCATTCTGAGAAGTACTGCTGTGTTACTGTGTTCCTGTACTGCTGTGTATGCTGTTTCAGTGAATGCTGTTGGTGCAATAAAGTGTTCCTGATTTATAAAGAAGCGGTTGTGAGACTGGAATCTCTCATCCCTGAGGGGGACGTTCTATTCCAGGGATTCCACCCCATATCCTGGGGCCTGCAATAGATGGAGGCACTGTCACCGTGAGTACGTACTGGGTATGTCCCCAGAAGCCTGTCCTGACCTTCCCCATAATACCATCAAGCGGGAGACTCAGGAGTCCTGTAAGCCAGCAGGTGCGCCACACTATTATGCCTTGTAACCAGAGTAGTATTTCCCATAGGAGACCCTATTTGCGATTGGGTGGGGGAATACCCGTTACAAATATACAGGACATCCAGGCATATCTGTCTGTGGTATTGGGTATCACTTTTAGGTTTGATTACACTGTTGACACACTGTTTATCACATGTAGTATGTTGGTGGTTAGCAGGTGGGCTATCTTTTGGGATTATTCTAGAGCAGCCCACTAGGTGATTAATTTTGTTGGCACATCGACGACAATCTAAGACGACAGAATGACCAGCACACTAGGCGACAGCACCTTGAGTTGAAGCACACACAATTACACAGACAGCGTGTGATCCGGTAAAGAGTACATATTCACTGACCAGCACAGATACATACCTGTACTGACACACACACAAACAAAAACTCCCCGGGGACCCTGGGCATGGCTGCCGGGGTAAGAAAGGGAAAACAGGCCGTGCCCCCGGCAATACCTAGGGGAACCCGGGGGGTCAGCCGGGGACACCCGCCGGGCCGTTGTATTGGTTTTGCGCTGCCAAAAAGGTAACAACCAATACCATTTTTTCTAAGTCCTGCTTTTTTATCACTGCTTTAGCTAGTGGCTTGTATTCAGCGGCAACTTGCACGACGACAGTGTGCCGTTGCTTAGTGAATCCAGCAGAAGGGCAGGATTTCAGCGCAACAGCTGATCGTACGAGCAAAGTTGGACTTTGAAAAAATTTCAAGAAAAAGGCCCGTTTTAGAGCGCAAAGTGCATTAGTGCATAGAGCCGGCGGAAACTTCCACTTCTAAGAGCACTTGCGCTTTTTTTAAAAACGCACTTATCACTGCCTTAGTGCCATGAGGCCCAGTTCTGTGCTTTCGTTCTCTGCAAAAGCCGGTGGTAAGAAGTTATCAAATAATCAGAACCCCAAATAATTTGCTGTAAATCAGAAAGAATTTAAACAGGAGGTGTCCACCCCATGGTGCCCAGTGCTTCCTGTGGTCCTAGAGAAAACAAAGTGACCAAGCAGCCGGGACTCATAGATACATGGGAGAGGAGAAGCACAGTGCCCCATAACCGAACTCCACTCCTGAGTGCGTCCCTATCAACCCGACTGACTCAACGCGTAGGGCCTACCGTACACGCGAAGGGCACCACGGCGTTGGACAAGAATATACAGCTTGTTGGGGGAGCTCCAAATGGGTTGGCTGATCGGAAAACACTTGGGACCGAAGCGTAGAGTGACAAATCAACCACCGCGACCACTGGCGAGAACCCACTGCTCTCTCGGCCGCACATGGCCACTGACACCTTTCCTCCCTGTCACCCCCTTGTACCTGCTTTTTAGATGACTCCGCACGCACCGCTATAACCGACTTTTCAACACCCACTGAACCCCGTCAATATAGTCTCCTTTCAAACCACTGGGTGTACCAAAAGACCCAGTGTCAGAGTCCATTGGTCCTCTTAAGTGCAGCCGCTTGACTCCCACCTGATCCCCAATACTCCCCCTTGTGCCTCACCGTGTCACACCTACCCCATATGTGACAGCACGCTCTCCTTCCCCTCCTCACCAGTGTTCGCCATCTATCACTTTCGCCGAGGTCTGCCCCTATCACTTGTAGACTCTGTGTCAAGGTTATCTCATGTGTCCATATTGAGCTGATGGGCTCCACTAAGGTGAGTACCCGGTTGCGCTGAGCACGCTCCATGCTTGGAGAGCGCCATCCACTCGCATGAGCGCTTGCGTGTCCTGCGACTTGTGTTATCACGCGTGGGGGAGGGGGGCCGGAAGTCGCGGAGCCGGGGCACTTGCCGGGTAGTTGCGCGGGGCGGCATGAGGTACTGTCATTTTTTTTGTGTACCAAGGCGGTGAGCGTGTGTGCCCGTGCACGAGCGCGCGCAGTGCCACGCGTGAGGGGGACTTAGAAATTATGAGTCTGACATATGTAAGTAAACCACAGCAAGCCGCTGCCCGCTAGCCGGGACGACAGCCTAATGTGGTTAGGCACTAACACTGGCAGCATAACCTGACTGTGTCAGTGTACAGTGCCATCAGTTTATGCTCAGTGTTAGTGTATATTGTGGGAAATATACAGGCGTGGAGTTGTATAGACCTGACGAGAACGTTCACACGTGGGCGGTCAAGTTATGCTCGTCGGTGTAATAGCGCCTGAGATACAGGGATAGTTCATCTTAGTATGAAGAAGTATCTTTAGTGGACTGTGGTCCCTCCCTGCACAATGACACGGTGTACAATTCTGGCCTTGCCCCGAGTATGGCTATGATCTAAAAGTAGGGGCCCCCCTGCTCTAAAATAATAATTGCAGAGTTGCTTACTGTATGTTGCAATCATAAGTTAGTCGGTCTCTCGCTTGTACACAATTCCGGGTTTATTATCTTCTAGGATAATAAGCACGCCACTTGTTCTTTCCACTCTGCATGGCGTAGTTGATCTTGAATTATACAATAATGAACGCATTTTTTTTAACTTCGGAATCGCAACATAAAGCGAAAGTACACATTTGGAAAATAGCTACACTTGTGCGTCTGCTGCCATGAAAGATAGATTATTTCAGACAGGAGTATGGCATTTCAAGAGTTTATTTTCTTAGGGATTTGCGCGGACCAATTGATGGCTAGTTATGTTCACAAAAACTATGATGTAGTCATTTTTTAACCAGAAGAAGGGACCTTTTCAAATGAAGATTGTACTGGAAGAGTGTCATACTTACCATATTCATAGCTACCAAATAACGTGCATATGCATGTATGTCGCACATGACAGTTCCGAGAAAGGTGTACATCTTTAATGCCTGTTCAGGGTGCAGCTAAACTTCCCCTTTTGTTACCAAAAGTATTTCTTTCCCAGAAGAGCAGTACCCTATATTATTTTATAATGCAGTCCCACGTACATTGGTGAGACGGTTGAAAGGATCTTTACTGATTTATTAAGACATTTTATCCAAATGCAGAAATCTCTGGGCTTCACTACCCAGTATCATTAGATACATGTATGGACCAAGCCTTTTAGTGATGTAATATTCAGTTTCGACTCAAACTCATGCAGTGCCTAGCCAGCTAGCTGCAAACAGTATGACGAGAAACACTCATCAGGAAGAAAAGGCACAGTGGGGAAACATGGCCGCCCAACCATTCGCTCTCTCCCCCTGGTATGTAAGGAAGTCGAGGACTAAATTAATAGAGATGGGAATAAACTGTTATAGGACCAGCACAATTATTTGCTCTTGCCAGGTGCAGCAATTGATTGCGGTCCTAGAAGTCGCTTTCATGTGCATAGGTTAGCTCCTATTGACCAACCAAAATGCCGTTATCAGCGGAAAAAGCGGGCAACATGCAACGGGTAGGAAAAGGTCTTTTAGCCATTGGGAGAGGAGGCGCGGTGGACACTTCAGTTAGAGAACAGTAGGTTTCACCTTTTTTTTGTTAATGAAACCCTATAAATTATTTATATTGTGAAATTTGTCGAACCCCTAACCCTCTCTAATAGCGTGTCCTAGATCCAGATGCATTGTCAGGTCCCCAAACCTGCATGTAAGAAACCCACATGGGTATCAATATGCTAACAGTTGATGAAAGCTGTGAAAACTGATTACTATCAATTGGATATAGCAAAGATATTGGTCCAGTTTTTCATTCTGTTGCTAAAGGACTTGACAAACAAACTGCAGGGCCTCTTAGCACTAACATATTTTATAAGCATATACAATTCTTACTATTCACAACAAATTTTTGGGCATTAGCCCCCTGTCCCCTGTTTTCCCCCCCCCTAGCAGGAATGAACGGAAATATCGTTAAATAACTTCTGCTTTTGACCATGATCAAAGTTACTGTGCTAAACTATATAGTTAAGGAGACATTTAAACTGCCATATCTATTTTCAATTGTGATAACAGTAGTTAATGCAAATTAACTGCTCAATGCAAAAGCCAGTGCTCTATTGTCGCGAAATTACTTTCATTTCTTACTTTTCTACTGAAAAAAACTGATAATGACATATAGCCTGGTGCTTTGGGCGTATTATTTCTGTTCGCACTGCCTTCTGTGCAATAATCCGACTAGTGTTTAAGGGCGGATTACCAGGAGTTTAGATGGGCTTGTTCCCCACCCACTCCACTGCAATACAGTTTGAGGGAGGGAGCAGGAAGAGCCAGTGCAGGCGGCCGTGCCAATTTAAGGGACAGGGGCGGGGCTGGGGGCTGGGGGGCTTGTTGTATCCTGTCTTAATGATCTGCAGTTCCTGTATTCAGTCAGTTTGCTGCGTTCAACCCTCGAAGGAGCTGCGTCTACCTACGGCTTGTCAGGGACCGGGCAGAATTGAGGCCATCCACCTGAGGAGAGGCTGTGGATAGAGGATGGTAGGCTGGTAGACTGTTCCAACTACTCTGATAGGGGGTAGTGGAAGAGCTAGGCCTGATTCCAGGGCCCTGACTGGCAGTTGATGTGAAAGGCCCCAAGGGTCATTCGGGGAGGGTAAATGCCTGTGTCTTGGGTTAACGTGTTCTGTACTGCTGTGTATATGTTTCAGTGAATGTGAATTGCTGTTGTTTGCAATAAAGGTTCCTGATTTATAAAGAATATTCCTACCAGATGAATAGAGGGTGTGAGACTGGAATCTCTCACCCGGGGAGGGGGACGTTCCTATTCAGGTGATGTAACCCCCATATCCTGGTGGCCTGCCAATAGCATGGAGGGCGCTGTCACGTGAGTAGTAGTACGTAATTGGGTATGTCCCAGAGAAGCCTGTCCGTACCCCCCATAATACCAACAAGCTGGAGACGGGCGACTCAGGCTAGCTGTGTAAGCCAGACAGGTGGCCCCACACATCTATGCCTTGATAAACCAGAGTAGGTATTCCCATGGAGACACCTATTGTGCTGCATTGGCGTTTTCAGGGGGGGGCAGATGGTCAATACCCCGTTACCAATTGAGAGGGCACTGCTGAGATAATCTAGGACAAAGCTAATCTTGGTCAAGCGACGCAAAACAGAAGTAGCGATTTGTAAAGTAGGATCTCTCAGGAACAAAGATCGGGCTGTGAAAAGGGTGAGCAGTCGAAAAGGGAGTAGTCGCAGCGGGGGAGAACGACAAACCTCGCAAAGAAGCCCTCTAGGGACTGCCTTAACTGGTGAATAGGTCTGGGAGACAGGCTTATTGCTGTTATAGTCAAACCTGAGGCGGGTAGTCAGGATTGAACTAGGGCGGTGGCTGGGTTAACGCAGTAGAGCAGTCCGCGGGACCCCAAGAGCTATAGGATCCACGATACGTGGTCCAGCGAAATAGAAGGGTGGGGAGACACAAGTATGCAACAATCGGCAGGACGGAGCCGCCCAGTAGTATACTAGCCAGTAATGCCAGATCTTTATGATACAGCCAGCGAGCGAGCGACGGATGTGTAATGGAATTGCTAGTATATCAGTGAGTGCACGCATCTATACAAAAGAAATAGAGTTATGCTAGGTCTGCGGGTATGTTGGATTGCAGTAACACCACATGACACAAGAAATATGAACGCTATAGAATGGTATTCTGCCGGGATTCAAAAGAGAGCGAGTTCCCTAGCAAAGCAGTGAGGGGGCACGATACAGTGTAAAATGGTTCGTTCATCCTAAGATGGCGGCAGCATAGATGCGATTAGAAAGCCCCGCGCGTGCGAAGAAGCTAAAATGGCGGTTCCCGCCGAGTATGGATGGAGCACGGCTGCGTTGCAAAAAGACTTTGAGCAGAGTATTTGCAGAGATTTGGCGGGTCTGGAACGAAGCTAGAGCCCGCCTTATGTGCATGGAGCAGGTATGAGAACGGTGGGAGAAAGCCGAGGCGAGCACCCCTGACCCCATAGCCCGGTGGACAGGGCTCATCGCAAAGATATGCACGAACTAGTGGTCAATGGATTACGAGAGTCGGCCTCGTAACACCCAGGCCAGTGCCCTCCTCTAAATCCTCCACAGACGTAGGGAGGACGGAGAGTCACAGTGAAAGCCAGAGTCACGCCTGACTACCAAGTGCCCGCCTCCTCTATGTCTCCAACCAGAGCGCGATTGGAGCTGTACTGCAAGCACAATGAGTGAGTAAGAAGCATGCCCATAAAACAAGCGTAAGTACCCAAAAGGCTGGAATGGAGGATAAGAACTAATGGCGGAAACTGAGATCACGGTTAGCCAACCTTAGGCTGCTGCGAAGACTGGGACACCCTAGCTCGAGATGGGAGCGGATCTGTTCTAAACACCAATGCTAAACAGTGATGCAACGCAGCATTTGGCCTACTCATTGTCTTCGTCACTTGTTCTCGTTTCACCTAGCTCCCTCATGCACCTCTTTGCCTGACTCAATTTACTCGTTCTCACCCCTCTCGCCCTTTATGTTACGGGAATTTTCCGCAATGCTACTCACATAGGTTACCTTTATTGACCTCAGTGTATTAGAGCTCCGGCTAGATTGAAACTCATCTATCTTCGGCTCATTGAGGAATATTGTCGTTCGCTGTCGCCGCTGAAGATTTGCAGCTGTTTCTGTTTTTCTTAACCTCCCGGCTTCAATTTCCGTTGCGTCCTGACATGCGCCTCGTAACGCTATCATTTGATCTCTCTGTGTTTTCTCTATTATCCTTCCTACACTCACCCAAATCTTTTGTCAGTCTTGCCACCTACCCCGTCCATCTCCGCCCGCCGGCACGCTTGAAAACTGTTAGCTGTATTTCAGTCTCATGCTCCCTTCCTCCAAACATTTACGACCTCTTTTGTTTGCGTCACTATCCCCGAGACTTTTCCCCATTTAATCTTCCCTAGACTCTCTTATTTTTTCTTCTCCTCTGTGCCCCTCATCTACCCTTCGGCAACCAGAGCGAGGGCCACAATGAGAGACCAAATCCAGAGATTTACCCAAACTGAGGAGGAGTGGATGCGAGCTTCTGCAACCTCAGACTGATGGAACATGGCGGGCAAGAGGAGTGAGTTTACCCCTTTCTTTGTGCCCGTGTATACATAAGTAAGAGCAGGCGATATGGACTTGACTATTACTCGCTGGCCAGAAGGTTTCCTGGATGTGACTCACTGAGATGGGATCACAAAGTTGCGGTGTTGGGCCTGACTGACTGTGTATGCCTGGGGAAGACCTTGTTGTGGGGGCTATTTTCTTTGTGAATGGGGCACATGAGCAATCATGTTGTCTAGATCGGTGTTACCATTGGGGTTTGTACCAAGCCCCAGATGGCCTGAGACACAGCCGCCCGAGCCAGTTCCAGAGACGGCAACCCAAATGCTACCAGGTGAGGTGATCGAACCTGACGAGGCCAGAGACGGTCCTCTGGTGTCAGCAAAGCCTGAGACCCAGCGGTTATGATTATGCAATGGTGGGCCCTGTCGATGCTACTCCATGTGGAGGGCCCCGTGCCGCCCAAAAAACGTTTACGGGGTCCGTTGCACCCCGTTCCAGAGGCGGGGAACTCACGATGGTGGAACCCACGGAAAAGAACAGTGACTGCCCAGGGAGGATGGGGAGGAGAGATCGGTTGGTGCAGAGAGGGGGACGCTTCGGGCCCGATTAACGCTAGTGACGGCGGAGGGGCCCCAATGTTATTCCCCTGGCGGAGATGTCCCTACCTGCCTCGTTGGCCGACGAGTGTGATAGCAGTTCAGGAGGGGATGCGCTAGCGGGGACCCCTCCAGCGGGACTCGCTGGTGCAAGAAGAGAGCCCCACTTATCTGTGATGTGGAGCAGGCTCGATGGAAGGAGGCCGTTAGAAGAGGCCCCGACCAAGGCTGCGTTGGAGGAGTCGGAGACGAGGCCCATCTAGTGCCTACTTCCGCATGAAGGACATCGTGACCTCCCGGTACCCGTCCTGCGGGATGGCGTACTTCCTGTGCGGGACCTGACACACGATGAGGCAGACCTACGCGACTAGGAGGGATTAGACGTCACTAAAGGCGACTCCGGAGCGGGCGGGGACTGTTCTGCGAGTCCGGTAAGAGTAGCCGCCTCTCCAGGCGAGAAAGGACCACTACATTTACAGGGTGGTAGAACCGAGGGAAACAGCAGCTGTCGTGGCTGTGTCCAAAGAGACCACAGTCCCTGCGGTAGGCCGTGGCCTAGCTGAAGCCAAAAGGATTTGCCGCGGACACTTGCTTCCTATGCCCAGTCTCTTGCCACATTACCCTGCCATGGCCCTGTCGCTGTCCCATCTGGTTCGGATACCAGTACAGTCACCACGGGTCACGGGTGAACAGAGGGTCCCAAAGCCATTCACTGATTACAAGGACTGGGTGGGTTGGTTAGGGACTCTGGGGATTTGGGTAATGATTGTGTTCATATTGGTGACGTGCTCGGGTGGGTAAAACCCAATGTACCTCCAGTCTCTGACAGAGTTGTCAGAAATCACCAAAAAGTCATTATTTATTTTCACCACTCAGTAGAGGGGGAGGGGGGATGGGGTGAGTTTGAAATGGGTTCCACCTGATGAGGACAGGGGATATAGTTCTGATGATGAGGAAAGATCAGACGAGGAAAATTGGGATACTAATAGCTCCCAATAGAATTGGATATTATAATGAAGAAAGGGTATTGAAGTAGGTACAAGTAAATATATATCCTGAGGGTAGGGGGTAGTAAAGGAACCTGATCCCAGGCAATTAAGTGTTAGTAGCGGATTCTCCACGTTGGGAGTAATCCTAGTTATTTTGGTCACCACCCAGAGGAGGGTTTATAACCTGCAAATGTAATAACACTGTATTATGGTGAAAATATGTCATGGTTATTTTGTTTTGTATAGGTTGTTCACCTGCAGGATGGATCCACAAATTTAGGTCCAAGTGGGGGACCATGGATGTCCACAGACGAGGGAGAGTATAGCCCTGGTAGGTTTGGGCTATTATTCTGTCCTCCTTCTGTGCAATAATCCCTGGTAAGGGCAGGTTTACCAGGAGGTTAGATGGGTTCTTCCCACTCACTGCAGATCAGTGAGGCAAGAAAGAGAAAGGCAGTGCAGTCAGGCCTGTGTCCAATAAGGGACAGGGGCGGGGCTCTTGTTGTATCTGTCTAATGATCTGCATTTCTGTATTCAGTCAGTTGCTCCTACCCTGAGAGGAGCTGAGTCTTACCTAACCGAGCTGTCAGGGACCTGGCAGAACTTGAGGCCCTCCCCCTGGGAGAGGCTGGTAGACTGTCCCACTACTCTGATAGGGGGGTAGTGGAAGAGCTAGGCCTGCTCAGGGCCCTGACTGGGAGTGAAAGGCAGGGTCATTCTGAGAAGTACTGCTGTGTTACTGTGTTCCTGTACTGCGTGGGTATGCTGTTTCAGGTGAATGCTGTTGGTGCAAATAAAGTGTTCCTGATTTATAAAGAAGCGGGTTGTGAGACTGGAATCTCTCATCCCTGAGGGGGAGCTTCTAATTCCAGGGATTCCACCCCATATCCTGGGGCCTGCAATAGATGGAGGCACTGTCACCGTGAGTACGTACTGTGGTTATGTCCCCAGAAGCCTGTCCTGACCTTCCCCATAATACCATCAAGCGGGAGGACTCAGGAGTACCTGTAAGCCAGCAGGGTGCGCCACACTATTATGCCTTGTAACCAGAGTAGTATTTCCCATAGGAGACCCTATTTGCGATTGGGTGGGGGAATACCCGTTACAAACATATGACCAAAAACAGTAATTACTGCAAGAGCCTTCAGGTTCTGCAGACAATGTTTTATTTTTACCGTCCTTTGCAGCATAAATTTTGTGCTAGCAATTTATTTGCCATCTAATTCTCGGATATAAATTAATTTAACCCAACTTTTCAATGAAAATGCCCTTCATGGAGATTTTATATTTGTTCTAGTCGCCCACTTCAATATTAGTACTGTAGCACCGTAGGCAGCATTATTAGGGCCCAATGTACGGGTTCAAATAATACAACCTTCACAGCCACTTAAATAAAAATAAAGAGTGGATGCAAAAAAGACAGACAGGTGCGCAGAAAATAGAGCGGGTTAGACAGGCACAAAAACGGACACAGATACACCAAAACATGGTGAATACACACACCCAAAACAGGACAGTCAAACACATACAGACACCTAAAATAGGACAGTGATACATTCACAACAGAGCAGACAGACACACAAAAACATGGTAACAAACAGACAACAGAGCAGGCAGACAGAGCGATACACAACAGTACAAACACACATCATCACCTCCCTCTGCTCGCAGCTCTCTCCTTTCCATGCAGTTTCCTCCCCAGGCAGTACTGGGCATGCTCCTGACACCTCCCCCTTATTCGCTGCTGTAGGAGATATGTGCAGAGGTTTTCAAAGAGGAGACATATTTTTAGGGGAAAATCAAATAGGCTTTTATTAGCCGACGGTTTTATACAACAAAAAATGTACTTAGAGCTTATCTTTCAGCAAAAGGGGAGCAGCAAAAGAAACATACCTAGCTCCATATGGAGTGCTGACCAACACCAATCTTAGTGCCTATCTGAGGCAGAACATGAAACACAGACAGAGCTCAGTGCACATCCAGTGAAACTTATACACGGTACAGTAACAAAAAAAGACGGTGTAAACAGCGCTAACAATAAATAATTGCTATTAGAATAATCACTGGCAGCCAGGTAAAAACTGACAGTACAGTCAATGAGAGGACACAGGAAAAAAGGAAATACCGGCGCCACAAAAAAATGTATAGAAAGTCCAAACCATATAGTGTACAGTCCAAATGGATCCTATTATAGCTGGTGAAGAAAGGATCTCGTGTCCATGAAGTGCAATATATGAAAAAAGAGAAAAAGAAAGAGAAAGAAACAAATTATGGTGCAGTATGCCAACAATGATGGCTAAAAACAGACAAACAAACTACACAAGACAACACAAGACAAACAAACAAAAACACTCTAGCAAGGCTCAGTATAAGACAAAGCTAATTTATTACTGGCTGATAAAAGTGGATAAAATCACGCCTCCGGAGGGGTAAAATTAAAACCCTACTCACAGAAAGCTTGAAATAAGCAGGCAAACAGACAGGAATCGTGCTGTAGACTTTCCAAGATGGCGGCCGGAGCGTCCTCTCCGGCGTCCCCACGTGACAGGGGTGGAAGGCAAGTCTCACGAATCGCGGGATTTCCGGGCGGATATGACGTCACGCCACACGATGGTCCCCAACGCTGACTTTCTCCTTCACTTGGCTCCCACAGCTATAGCACGGCTCCACTCTCTGTACTGCAAACTGCTTCCACAGACCAGTCTAAGGCTCTAAAAGACTCAAATCTTCCCGACGCGTTTCGTGCGCATGCGCGCACTTCTTCAAGGGATATGCCAACCCCTTGGACTGGACGGTATAAATACTGACAGTCCTTTGTTCCAATTGGTTGATTAGTAATTGTAATAAGTTTAACCCCATGTTGGACATATTCAGGGCGGCATATAGATAAACCAATGCTAGACAATAAAGACAACATAACACAGATACATATAACAACATTAATACATAAAAACACATAAAATGGTAAAAAATAAATATTAGGAGGCAATTAAAAAATTAAATAATAGGATCAGAGAAAAGCTTTCAATTCAAAGTCTATATTTAACCCTTTAGGGGAGAGTTTTTAGTTCATATATCCAGTATGCTTCACGCATACTGGCTTGCTGTAATCTACTCCCTCCTCTAGGGTTAATATCAACTAGCTCAATAGCCTGACAGCGGAGACCCTTAGGATTTTTATCATGACACAAAAGAAAATGGTGCGAAACACTATGTGTCACCAGACCCTTTTTAATGTTATAGATGTGCTCGTAGATGCGTCTCTGGAAGGTTCTCCCAGTTCTGCCTACATACTGCAAGCCACAAGGGCCTTAGACAGGTCTGTGGAAGCAGTTTGCAGTACAGAGAGTGCTATAGCTGTGGGAGCCAAGTGAAGGAGAAAGTCAGCGTTGGGGACCATCGTATGACGTGACGTCATATCCGCCCGGAAATCCCGCGATTCGTGAGACTTGCCTTCCACCCCTGTCACGTGGGGACGCCGGAGAGGATGCTCCGGCCGCCATCTTGGAAAGTCTACAGCACGATTCCTGTCTGTTTGCCTGCTTATTTCAAGCTTTCTGTGAGTAGGGTTTTAATTTTACCCCTCCGGAGGCGTGATTTTATCCACTTTTATCAGCCAGTAATAAATTAGCTTTGTCTTATACTGAGCCTTGCTAGAGTGTTTTTGTTTGTTTGTCTTGTGTTGTCTTGTGTAGTTTGTTTGTCTGTTTTTAGCCATCATTGTTGGCATACTGCACCATAATTTGTTTCTTTCTCTTTCTTTTTCTCTTTCTTTTTCTCTTTTTTCATATATTGCACTTCATGGACACGAGATCCTTTCTTCACCAGCTATAATAGGATCCATTTGGACTGTACACTATATGGTTTGGACTTTCTATACACCGGTATTTCCTTTTTTCCTATACACGGTACAGTGCCTAAATATATATGTATAGATATCTATTAAATAAAATGGTCTTTTAGTTTAACATTTTGGCCAAAGTGTTGTAAGCCCCTGAGCCACTACATGGCAGACCACATCTCAAGGGTCCCAAACACTAATATAAATTCTTAATAACCTGTGCATTACCAGGAACAATGATTTATAATAAATCTGTCAAAATTAGTTGCATAGTTCTAAGTCTGATTGAAGCTTTTATTACCTGTACATTACCAGGAAAAGCACTCTGTATTAGATTTGTCACAATCATACTGCAAGCAAGCAAGTTCCCCTGAGAGTGGGAGATGCTATGGAGTGAGCTTTTAACCATTTTAATGTGGGAGGGGGTGAGCTTCAATTTGGTAGGAGGTTGCCACCCTCCAATCAGCTAAGACCAGCTGGACAAGAATTTTAAAACATACAGGACACCTACAAGCTCATATTGAACCCCCAAAATAAGCACAACATATATATAAGCATATAAGTGTCACTCCTCAGAGGCACTCCACAGAGGCACTCCTCTGTGACACTTATATGCTTATATATATGTTGTGGTTATTTTGGGAGTTCAATATGAGCTTGTAGGTGTCCTGTATGCCTATCTGAGGGTTGGCGGGCTAAGCTCCTTTACCAACCATAAAATACAACTTCAAAGTGAGGTAAGTTTTACCTTTGGGCAACGGCTTTGTCCAGACTGGGGTAGGAGAGGGGAAAACAGTCCAAGGTGCTCTCCACATCTGTCCAGTATGTCTTGTGTAGGGTGGTCTCTCTTGCACGGTCCAGGTGTAGCTGTTTCCTGGACCAGAGAGATTTCAAATGCAGCCTGCTCTCTATTGCTGTCCAATGTGTGTCTCTGGATCAGAGATACCCTTGTAGTGAGTCTCTATAGGCTTTTATACCCTTAGTGAGCAAGCTGAGCATAATCAAGCTAGCCTACTTTGGAGTTAATCTCCTCAGTGCTGTCTCAGGCTCTGTAAAGAGGTTTCCCACGTATCACTATCTGACAGGGGATCCATCCTGTTACAGCCGCATTAACCGGCATCCTGCTAATCAGGATGGAGGAATATACCCAGCCCCCTAGCATCCATTCTTTTCACTCTCTCTTTACTCAATGAGAAAGCAGAGAGGACCTAAGGACTACAGGAGGCTGGTCTCAATATTAGGAGTCTCCATAGCTTTCTGGGAGTGTTGGCAAGTATAATATAACCCTGTCTGAGAATG
Source organism: Ascaphus truei (assembly GCA_036426205.1). Classification (NCBI taxonomy): domain Eukaryota; kingdom Metazoa; phylum Chordata; class Amphibia; order Anura; family Ascaphidae; genus Ascaphus; species Ascaphus truei. The sequence goes on along the minus strand of CM071570.1, from coordinate 138,150,574 downwards.
TTGGGGAATGACAGAGGCTCAGGAAGGAAGATGATGAAAACAGGGTTTAATCATGGTAGAGACAAGAAATCTGAGGTCATTAACAGGCAGGCAGCAATATAACTTAAGGGGTTAAGGCAAGTGCAAAGTCCAGAGCAAACCAAGGTCATACACAGGTAATCAAAATAGCAGGCAAGCTACTTGAGGGGTTAAGCAAGGCAAATTCCAGAGCAGATCCGAGGTCATACGCAATTTAGCAATATACTAAGCTGAGACGGAGACCAGTACAGGAGCGTGGTTCAAAATAGGAACGGAGTTGGATTGCCAGGAACTATGGTACTTCCTAGACTTTAAATAGGGCTAACCAGGATGTGGGAGAGTCCTGCTTTGCAATACCTCTGGCAGTTGCAGTCTTAAACCTGTGTCTCAAGCCTGGTGGACCCTAGAAGTACTCCATCCATGAGAACAGAACTAAATTCTTGCCACTCACCGATGAACCGGTCTGACACCCTGCATTTAGAAAAGAAGAGGGTACAGATTAAATCATTGTATTGTATTGTATGTCTTTATTTATATAGCGCCATAAATGTACATAGCGCTTCACAGTAGTAATACATATCATATAAATAACAAATAATATAAATAACAGATCATGGGAATAAGTGCTTCAGACATACTGTAAAAGTAACATTAAGGAAGGAGTCCCTGCTCCGAGGAGCTTACAATCTAATTGGTAGGTAGGGAGAACGTACAGAGACAGTAGGAGGGAATACTAGTAAGTGCGTCTGCAGGGGGCCAAGATTTATGTGTCATGTGTCCATGATTATCCAGTGCTACTCAAATGCTTCTTTAAGCAGATGTGTCTTAAGGTGAGTCTTAAAGGTGGATAGCGAGGGGTCTAGTCGGGTATTGAGGGGAAGGGCATTCCAGAGGTGAGGGGCAGAAAGTGAGAAAGGTTTAAGGCGGGAGAGAGCTTTAGATACAAAGGGGGTAGAAAGAAGACATCCTTGAGAAGAACGCAAGAGTCGGGATGGTGCATAGCGAGAAATTAGGGCTGAGATGTAAGGAGGGGCAGAAGAATGTAAAGCTTTAAAAGTGAGCAGGAGAATTGAGTGTGAGATACGCGATTTAATCGGAAGCCAGGAGAGGGATTTCAGGAGGGGAGATGCGGAGACAGATTTAGGAAAGAGTAGAGTGATTCTGGCAGCAGCGTTTAGGATAGATTGTAGGGGAGACAGGTGAGAGGTAGGAAGGCCGGACAGCAGGAGGTTGCAGTAATCGAGACGTGAGAGAATGAGGGCCTGAGTCAGAGTTTTAGCAGTTGAGTAACAGAGGAAATGGCGTATCTTTGTGATATTGCAGAGGAAAAAGCGACAAGTTTTAGAAACGTTTTGAATATGAGAGGAGAATGAGAGTGAGGAATCAAGTGTAACCCCTAGGCAGCGTGCGTGGGCTACTGGGTGAATGATCGTATTTCCAATAGCAATGTGGAAGGAGGTAGTAGGGCCAGGTTTGGGAGGAAGTATAAGGAGCTCTGTTTTTGCCATGTTAAGTTTCAGTCGGTGGATGGCCATCCAGGATGATATTCCAGAGAGGCATTCAGAAACTTTGGTCTGTATAGCAGGTGTAAGGTCAGGGGTTGAAAGGTAAATTTGTGTGTTGTCAGCATAGAGGTGATATTTAAACCCAAAAGATGTGATTAGGTCACCTAGAGAGAGTGTGTAGAGAGAAAAGAGAAGGGGTCCCAGGACAGAGCCCTGGCATCATTGGCATTAGCAATTTGCAATTAGCAATTTGAAACTATGATAGTGTGTGCACTAATTGATTTGATATTCGCCAAAGCAGATAATGCAAAGTGATATTTTTTAACCTTTCTAGTAGGGAAAAAGGTTTAATTAGGTCATAATCATTTTAATCCCAGATTTGCTAAACAGTGTTAGAAATAATGCTGTTATTTAAGGCTGCAATCTTGGCAAAAATATAAACATGGCTCCCGCTGTTGACTTTTGGCTTGTGGGTCCCTCAACATTTGAAATACCATATTGTTACCCCAGAGGGAACCCTGGCACTGGCAGCTACCACAGTAATTATCTCAGTAATGGAGGGGGACATGGGGGTAGGGTCTCTGGAACTCTGGAGAACCCTCTGATTCCCATTATGTAATATATTTATATTATTTATATACAGTACTACCCAGAAAACCACATACAGTACACATCAGAGAAAAACTACAATTCAATCATTTGACGATCCTTCCTATAAGTGTTTTTTGCGAATTTGGAATTGCCTCGAATCAGGCAGTTCCTTTGATCTCTCTCTCTCTGTCTCACTCACTCACTCACTCTCTATCTCTCACTCTCTATCCCGCTCTCTATCTCTCTACCTCTCTCTATCTGTAAGGATTCTGCTCGGTCCGTGCCGGGTTTTCACTACGGTCCAGGTTTTCTGTCTCTCCTGCCCTTTCTGCTCTCTGTGGCCATTTTGGGTACTGGCAGCCTGCTTTATAAGGCTGCAGTTACCATAGGGAGTCGTCGAGCAAAGTTCTGTGTGTTTGCAGCTCCTGTCGATCGCTGTAGTTACGCCTTACCATCTTGCCTGTTTTGAATTCCTGTTGATGACCCCGGACCGTGACCCCGACCTTGCACCTCTGCTGCCAGCCCTGACCTCTGCCTGTCCCCTGGACTTTGCACCTCTGCTGCCAGCCCTGACCCCTGACTACGAATACGCTTACAGGACTCTGTCCTTGGGTTGTGGTCAGTTTAATTGTATCCCTACCTCAGCCCTGCGGGCTCTCTCTATCTCTTTCTAACTCTCTCTCTCACTATCTCACTCACCCTCTCACTCAATGGCGAATTCGAATTAATCAGCCTGATCAGCAAGCATGAAATCTGTATGTGGATTTTGGTGTGCGGAATCGATTTTGGCAGAATTTCTGGAACCAGTTTTGCCTATCTCTAACTGTCGGCACACTAGCTCCTATTGGCATACAGTAAAATAATGAAGACATCAGGTCGTCACCCCGCAACCACCCAGACAACTAAAATTGGGTTATACAGATGCAGCCACGAATATTAGAACTCTTGCCTTGGAAATTCTGGGGCAGTCTCACAGTAAATGCCTCAACATTGCTGCAACATTGGCTCAACATTTCTGTGAGATTCTTAATAGCCCATCGAATTAACACAGCAGGGGTCCCCGCAGTCCCATTCAGTTTGAATGGGACTGCAGAGACTCCCCGTTGTGTTAATCCGATAGGCCATTAAGAATCTCACAGAAATGTTGAAGCATTTACAGTACTGTGAGACTGCCCCAGAATCTCCCAGAATTTCCCAGGTACAAGTGTTCTAATACTCGTGGCTGCATCTGTATGACAAATAAATTGAAAATGCTGCACACTGTCAAAAAAATGAATAAAGGATACAAATACCGGTGCTCCTGGTTCAGAACTCTCTGTGATAATCCAAAGTATAATGAAGGGTAAAGGAACAGGGCTCCACGGATTTCTAAACAAACTAATTTATTGCCAACAAGATAACTTGACGTTTCGGCCACACTTGGCCTTTCTCAAAAATATATACAGTGGTTCCCAGCACACAATCAGAGTCAGACAAGTGGTCAATAAGAAAAATAATGATTTGTATTGACATTTAGATGCAAATACAGAGGCAGTCTAAATGCAGGTCTGGAGGTAAATCCTAATGGAGCAGGACTATGTACAAGAGTGGGAGGGGGAGGGAGGGATGGGAGGGGAAACAAGGGAATGAGGAAACACAAGGAAACAAAGGGAGGAGAAAAAATACTGGCTCTGTATTTGCATCTATATTTCAATACAAATCATTATTTTTCTTATTGATCACTTGTCTGACTCTGATTGTGTGCTGGGAACCGCTGTATATATTTATATTATATCATTTTAGACATACTGGATGTGTATATTTTTGAAGTAGCACTCCAGTTGGCGCCCTGCACATGCTGCCCTGGCCGGTCACTGAGCTGAGAGGTCTGTGCTCCCACTCACTGCCTTCCTTCCAACTACTTGATTGGGCTTCGGAGTGAGACATAAGAGCCACTGCACAATGACAGCTGGTAGACTGTCTGTTGAATTATGGCACTCAGTCATCCCTCCTTTCGTGCTCTAACTACTGAAACTAAGTATCCTGATCATTTCATTGTTAAAAAAAGAGACAGTTCACAATATATTTATTTACATTTATTATTTTTAAATTAATTATAGTTTATAATAAAAGTAACCAAACACTCAAATGCTTTCAATGTTTTGTGAGTTTTTTTTCGTTATCGCGATAAATTTCTTAATATCGTTATAGTGGTGATATTTTTGTTATTGCCCAACCCTAGTTAAACTCCCCAAACCTGCTGCTAACTCTTCGAAACCCTTCAATAAAAAACTGCATTTCCCAGAACCCACTGGACCGACAAACAAAAAATTGTCCAGGCAATGCAGCACCCCACTGTCCGGCACCACCTGCCATAAAACCCAATCAAGAAGGAACTGAATAGCTCAACATAAAAACAGGAAGTTGAGCATTCTATTGGCAGGCAATGGTCACAAAAAAAACTCCCCCCCCTCCAAACTTCCACCCCAACAAATGGAAACAGTCTGGATGAACTGGCAGCAAACGGAAACCGACTCGATGCCTGTCTTTTCTAACAATGAACATGGGCCATACTTCCTTATCAGTTCCATTGCCCCATAAAATGAAGTGTATGACACCATGCAGATATCCTTATGGATATTGGAATGCACAGAAACCCATACTGGATATGACAAATGGTGGATAGGGCGATAAGCACCTGGCTCCCACTTGGGACCACTCCCAATGGCTGAACCCCAATGAAGCGTCATTCTGACGTGAAACGCGTTATGGTGAGGTCACTCCGCAGCTACGCAGCTCCATGACGATGGAGACCCGGATGCTGCCGTCCACATTCATCCACGAGGACACTGATTTTCGGCTGTTTTTCCTGTTTTTTGTCATCTGCGGGTTTTGCAGCTCACTCCCTCTTACCAACTACACTGGCGACACACTTTATTCGAGCTCGGCTAGTCCCACGAATTCGGGTATACTCGGGTGTATTGAGGTTTGTGACTGTTTTCTGCCCGAGTGCATTGCGTTATTTTCCAGGCAGGGATTGAAGCATTTTATTCCCGCTGGCTGCAATACTGCACAGTATATATATATATATACTGCATTACAATTCATGAATTTATGCCATCTGGTAGACACGCGAAGCATTGCAGCCTATTAAATCCTAATCATTATCATTTAACAGATCAGCCGCCCGTCAGCCAGGCATGAACCATGGCTGGGAAGGCAAACGCAACGGGGCTTGTCTGAGGTGAGGAGCGGCGCATTCCAGGTATCTGCCAGGTACATACTGGGTATTTGCTCGAATAAAGTGTGTCGCAGCAGTAGGACTGCAAATCACGGGGCCCTGTGACTGCAGGACCCGATCCTCCTTTGATGAGTGGATGTTCAGATCTATATGATCTATTTTATTGTAAGTGATGTATGGTCCTTTATGATATACATTTTATTGAATATCTTACTGATTTTGTTTTTTGTTGTTTCTCTTGCACCCTTTTTTTGCTTTTGTGCTTGTCTGAATTTGCCCCGCTGATCATGGGAGATTAGGAGCAGCAGAGAGACAGCAGTGTCCATTTTGAAGAGAGAAGAATTACTGGGACAGAGCGCACTTTGTTTCATCATAGCTGCAATGATAATACTAATGTGTGTCCTATATTTGCTACTAATACAGTAGACTTTAACGTTTTACTGGAGAATATGAGCCCTTGACACCAAATTCCATAACTATATTACTACTCCAGTAAAGTAATTCTGGAGCTGTACATGGAGCAAGAGGGCAAAGTCACCAAGACCGTAAGGAATTCCATTACACCAACTATCCACTTTAATACAGACATTCAGACAATTGGTACTGTGGTCTCTTTAATCCTCACCATCCATGTGGTCTCCATCCTCACCATCCCTTTGGTCTCCCAGTGGGTTGAAAGAGGCCATTTGCAGTTAGGCTACTTTATGTATTACATTGGAAGTCATTAGAAATTTGGTAACACCTTTTAGGCACTCTGTATGTTTCATAATTTCAGATAATGGACCAAACATTTGTATAAATCAGGGGGTGGACAAAATATGGCCCATGGACCACATCTGGCCCAACGGAGACATTCTCTGTGACCCGCCCTCTCTCCAAACCTCTCGTGTCTTACACATCGTTGGCAGCTACAAGAACGACGGCGGAGGCAAAATAGTTGCAGCAAGAGTGTGGTAGTAGCAGCAGTCCATCTAGGTGGAGTTTAACATTGAAGTCATATCACACCGGAAATTTGGCAACTTCCGTAATCACTGCATGGGTGGGCTCTCTCCATTGCAGCTGTGCACAGCAATCTGCATCAGGTGTAGGGCATCAGGGTCAGAGGGAAGCCAGGGGGGGGGGGGTAAGCGAGAGAGAAGGGGAGAAGAGTTAGAGAAAAAGGGGGCGAGAGGAGTGAGAGAGGAAGGGGGAGAAAAGTGTGACAGAAGGGGGGAGAAGAGAGAGAAAAGGGGAAAGAAGAGAGGAAGAGGGTGGAGAATGAGAGAATAGAGGGGAGAGTAGGAGAGGATGGGGGAGAGAAGAGTGACAGAGAAGGGGGAAAAGAGTGAGAGATGGGGGAGGAGAAGAGTAAGAGAGAAGGGGGCCTATCCCACTGGCAATGGCAGCATTCTGCTCTCATAGTGCTTTTTGGTAAAAAAAGCATAATTTATTGCAAGGTGGCATTAACAGTTGTGTACTGCTGAAAATATGCAAAAGACAGAATAATCTAATCTGCCTATCCTATCTAATATACTTTTTGTATTAAAAAGTTTAATACTAGAAAACCCATCAACTAATACCCCTGTTTCATAACCCGAACTTTGGCCCTGGGCTCAAGACTAACTCATTTGATGTTTGGAAGGGAAAAGGGATTAAGGATTCAGGTAATATGATATACAGGGATAAAATGATGACGTTCGAGGAATTACGCCTGAAATATGATCTCCCAGGTGTAACATTATTCAGGTTTCTGCAGATCAGACACTTTCTATGTAATATATGCAAATGGAAGGTCTTCTCTGATCCCTCTCGCTTTGAAGACTTGTGTAGGAATGGGGTATATACAAAGGGTCTGATAACTATGTTGTATCACGACCTGATCCCGGCAGAGGAATCCCTGGAACACAAATACCAAGATATATAGAGATCTCCCAGGAAGATTGGGAAGATATAAGGTAAAATGTGGCCAAAACCTCTATTTGCACACTCACTAGAGAAAACAGTTATACAATTCTCTTCAGGTGGCACCGTACCCCTCAGAGACTGAAACACAATTTCCCTGACACTTCTGATCATTGTTGGAGAGGTTGTGGTTTGGTAGGTGACATGGCCCACATTTGGTGGCACGGTCCAGCAATTGGAGAATTTTGGGGCATGATCCAAAATCTAATAGAAGAAATCACAAATATTAATATCCCTCTGACCCGACAGTTTTTATCCTTTCAAAGCCCATTGAGGATATAGATTGCCACGCAGGTAAATTAATAAACCATATATTATCAGCAGCCAGATGCTCCATCTCGGCAGCATGGAAAAAATTACAGCCCCCCTCCAGGAATGAAGTACAGTAGTTAAGAGAATGAATGAGGTTCGATTGATGGAGGGATGGACGGCCTGTCTTAGACATACAAGGAATTTCCAAAGTCTGGGAAACATGGTATGGTAGAAGAAGAAACTGGAATTGTCTGTGATAGAGAGGTCTGGTTTTGAGAAGCCTGGAGGCCATTTAGGGTTCCGTAGAAACACTGGGATACTTAGTTTAGTTTAGTATAGTACAGCACAGGCTCTATGCTAAGCCTAGATTCTTTGGAATTCTTTGGAATCTCATGAAAACCTTTGTATAAAAGGGAGAAATGTTTTCTCAGGGTTGAAAAAAGATAATGTCATAATGTTCTAAAAGAATGACCTTATGTGCGGGTCTAATATCTATCTGTACAGTATGTAATTTAATAATTACTCTGCTGTCCGTCCCCCCTCCCCCCCATTTTTCCCCCTGTTCTGTATCCCCTCTCCTCCCCGCACTGAAAACTGAATAAAAATTATATTTAAAAAAAAGTTTAATACTACACCTTAAAGGCTTAATGTAGATGCCCGAAAGGGACGAAAGGTAATAAATATTATAGTTAGTATACCCATTTACAGGTACATACTGTACAGTACCCAAGCCGCCCTTTTTACCTGCAGTTTAAGTACAATATGATGCTTCAGATGTTTACCTGGTAGAAGATCAAAGAACCTGTGAAAGTGTTGAATTAGCTGATGCATGCGTTTTAGCAATTAAAGTATGTTTGTTTAAAAGTTTACTCTTTACCAAGTGCAAGGGTGAATGCTCACTTAAAAGGTCTCATTTTAGAAACTGCTCCATGCAAAATGCTTTCAAAGTAGAAAATTGCAGTCCTTATGTTTTGTTCTTTAATTCTTCCTTTGAAATATTGAGGTAATGCATCTGACGATAAGGTATTTGCATACCATCGCAGGAAACAGACAGGATATTTGTTTTTTAAGATATATATTTATATATTTTATTATTATTATTATTTATTTATTTGCAGAGAAGTCAGTGCTACATTCCACTCCAAGCTGCTCTGCGAAATGAATTGTGCATGCAGCAAGGGAGCGGGGAGAAGAAAACCTAAGCCCTTTGACGTCACATTGGAAATGAGGAAACCTACACAGAGAGGGCTGCACACTCCTGTTAGCTGACAGTGCTGAAGCCGATTGGTTTGCTGCTGTCTGCCAGTGGCAACTGACTTCAGCACCTCCCAACTGCACAGTGTTCACGAATAGCTGTAGCTGTTTGCAACACTGTCATACTCAGTCACACTGCAGCAGACTAAATCTACACTAGATGCTCACAAACCAGCAGTCACTAAAAAAAAAAGTGCATTCTTTAGGGTTTTTGCTCTGATCCCCTTTCACCTACTGCTTTCTTTCGCTCCTTTTTTTTTTATTTTGATTTCCAACCCTCTTCACCATTGAATAGTTCACACGTAATCCTGGATGCGGTTGCTGGACTCTGCAGCACAAAGTCTTCATGTACAAGCAGCATCGATCAGAGATTCCAAGCCATTCGGACTCGGAGGTCACAGAGCTGCCACTATGGTTAAATGTCTTGTTTAATGGTTGAGGTATGTAAAGAGCTTTTTCATTACAGCTAGTGTCTGCTTGCCTGCATATCCTAGTAGAGAGAGAGAGAGTTTGGACAGGGCTAACCCTGAAGGTGGAATGTGTAGTGTCAAAAACATCATTCTTTTTCTTTTTGTCTCAAGACTGATTGTCTTAACTATTTTGCTGGACTGATGATAAGTGATTGTGCCTGTAGTAACAGACGTTTGTATTTTCTTCCTTCAGACTGTATTGTGGCTTTTAAGGGCATGCCATGTTGGGATTGTAAATGGTAATTTTTCTCAAACGTAAGGATTTAACAACACTATAGTAGTTTGTGAATTTAAATAAAAGTCCTCTCACCCTAGTCACATCAGACATGGGCCCCTTACAGTATAGGGCAGTACATGATGCTCACATTAAGCGTTTGTGTACAGCTTGGCTGCCTGCTCTGCAAAGCAATGTCTTGCAGGCGTGTGACATGAAAGTGGTCATTCCCGTTCCCTGCAAGAAACACCACAGTGGCATCCTTTTCACTGTCCCGATAACAACCCTATTTGTATAATCTTTTAAGCGTTCACATCTGGGTGTGACAACAAAAATGCACTGTACAAGTTAACTTCAGACAACTGATTCGCCCATTGTGACTGTTTTAAATAGTTGCTCCCTTGTTTGCTTTGCTATAATTTAAGTACATTATTGTGGTTTGTGAGTAAGGTGAACATATTTGGCATACACAACCATAGCAGCTCAAAAGGTTAACATATCTCATATGGGAGCCAAATACTGTATAGTTTTAAAGGGAATTTATTCATTGTTAGGCTATCTAGAAAGTGATTACTTAATGGCAATGCAACTCTTGTTTTGCGAGTAAAAGTCACAACTACTGTAACTAATAAAACGCTGTGTTTATTGTGTCATTTGAAAGAGGAAGGTATGTTTTGTTGGGCTTTTCCTATGGCTTCTGAGATATTACATGCAAAATGCATACAGCCAAGAAAAAACCCCCCAGTTAGCATTCTCCTCCACACCTCCACTTTTCCCCTCACCACTCTATTGCTACATTTTTAGGATGCTTTGCTTGGCTTGGGTCGAGAAGCTTAATTTACCCAGTCTGAAATAAAGCGAGAAGGGGTTTTTTTTTTTACCCCCCCTCTCCTTCCTTACAAACACCACAGCATAACTGTTGCCAGCTTTCTAAAGAAACTACTGCAAGTCTAATCAAAGAGTAAAAAATAATGAAGTCTTTGTGGCCTCGGCACTGGGCAGGGAAATACATCCCCCTCGTCCCCATGCAATGCCGAGCTTGTTTGGAAACTGGGGCAGTCTCTGTTAATGTACAATAGAGAGAACACTGATTAACACAACAGGTAAAAACATATTTATTAAGAGGGGCATATATATATAGATAGATAGATAGATAGATAGATAGATAGATAGATAGATAGAGAACCATGTTAAAAATGGTTATTGAGGCAAAAAGTGACACTGTGTGCTCATTTGCATGTCATTTCCCAGAATCCCTTGCTGCAGTGGAAGTGCTGTATGCTGGGTGATAGTGGGGAAAGGCGGGGTTGCAGACCTGCCTAAGATATGCAGATGAGCATACAGTTATATTTGCATATATTTGTCCTTTATTAAGACCCAGCGATGGAATGTTTCCTGCGAGGAAAAGACTATCCAAACTGAGGGAATGGTCATCATAACAGAAAAAAAACCATGTTGTTAATGAGAGAACATGTGAGACCTCCATAGGTATTTATTTTAATTATACAGCGCTATTGGGAAGTCGCATCTAAATTACACTAGTCATCATTACCACTAAATGCTGCAGCATGTTTCTTTTTGGATGAAGGAACGCTCCCCCCCACCCCCCCTTCAAAGAACTTCTGTTTTTAACCTTTTGCTGCTAAAATGTCCTGCAAAGACATTGCTTTAGAATGGAGTGCAATCCCCTCTAGCAGCAAAGGAGTTAAGGACTGCACTCATACAGTTTTAGCAGGGGGAAAACGCAGAGGATGTGCTATGTGCTGTGAATGGACAATTGATATTCTGCAGTGCTTGGTGGGATAACAGGGACTTTATGCTTTGCAAGTGCATGACTGCAGCTCCTCCATTTCTTTTGCTACTGTATATCTTGGGGGCTGTCTATTAGGTAAATAATAAACTCATTATTTAATATCGGCCTTTACACGGCCTTAACCTGGTATTTGTACTAAACTAATATACAGGTAAGGTTTTCCAGGTGTCCGGTATTGAACTGGACTGTCCTGTATTTGGATATTCTGTCCAGTAAAAAATGAGAGGTACTGTAATACTGGACATATATGTGTCTGGTATTTTCCTCCCTGGACATAGTGACCTGATGCACCTTTCACCATTGAGTCCAGTATTTTTGGAGAAGCCACCTGGCAACCCTATATATAGGCAGTGTAATTCACCAAAAATGTGACACCCTCATTCTGTGGTTATTATTTTTATGTGCTCAGAATTACCAAGAGGCTTGCGATATACTGTATCAGGTAGTGATTGAAATTATCTGTTAGCAGTCTGAATATTGTATTTTAGGAAGTTAAATATTGTTGCATGACTTTATTTTTTCACATATTCGAAGTTGTGTATGCTGGCGAGTACAGAGTACACAGATGCACATAAGAAACATACAGACATATGAATCTCTTCGACCAAAGAGCTTACTGAACTAAAAGAAAACGTTGTTTTCTTATGCACCGCGACTTGTCCGTGGTCATGTGATACAAGTACTGAAAGTGCCAAGATTTGGTTACTTTAGAAATCATTGCCTTAACCTCAAAGATACTGTGCTTTTTTTTACCATTTAAAACTAACAATGTTTAAGTTTGTACTTGCTATAGATTGGCATATCATGTAGCCTGTTCAGATTTATAAACATATTGTTTAATCAAATGGATTGCAACCATACTGGCTTCATATTGTTCTCTCAATCATGTATTGATCACTGGGGCCCAGATACACTAAGCTCCATTAGGCTATTCAGCGTAGCGCTAACCTAAATTAACGTTAATACTGTAGTAACACTTAACCACCAACAGGAATAACCTAACATTATCCCAGTTTAACTTCTATAATAGTTCATTTTTTCCACCCTCCCCCTTGCCTCCCTCTGAGAAATGCCACCTCTAGGTAAGACAGGTGTAACACCATGATATTTTAAGTTAATGCACGATAGTGCTAACTTAACCTGATGCTAAACCTATGGTAATAAATTAGGGCATAGAGATAAAGTGCTAGATCTGTGTGACTTTGGCCAAATCATTTGCCATCCCTGAGCCTTTTCTTTCTTTGTATTATAAATGTATTATTATTTATTTATTATGCGGTGTAGTATGATGAGGTTGGCAGAAAATAAAAATAAAATATTAGCATTACCATACAGTGGTACAGTAGGTACAGTAAGTAGTGCCCTTCCCGAAGGAGCTTACTATCTTTAAGGAAGGGAAAATTGGAAGCATAAGGTAGAGATGGAGAAGAAAGTTGGCGTGTTTCTGAGCGCTGCTTAATATGTGAGAGAGTTGAAGTTGGGTGAAGACGTAAATTGGATTGTGAGAAAGTATAGAGAACAGCAAGAGCAAGGTAACATACAGTATGATATGTGAGCGAGGCTTCATTATACATGATCGATCATCCATAATATTTTACCCAAGACCAGTACCAAGGAAGCAGGAATATTAGGAAACGCCTAACACCGTTTGGTTGCTCTTATGCGGCAACTTGTTTTTAATAGAGTCTGAGGTGAAGTGAAGACAGCAGATCCGCAGTTAAACACAAAGAGCCCACAAGAACAGAAGGGGATGAGATGATGACCCTGGGTTCTTTAAAGCTCTGTCTGTATTTCCCTGATAATATTAATTCTGTCCATGTTTGCTCGGTGAACAGGAGCAGTGAGGGTGAAACGTAATGGGGAGGCTCTCTTAAGGCCAGATGCACTAAGCTCCATCAAATCAGGGCAAATAATGTACTGCTACCTAAATACTGTACGTTATTTTCCCTGAGTTTAACGACTATCCACTAATCTAGTTATATACAAAAACAGCATCCGTCACCAAAAGCAGTATTGTAGGGATAAATACATTAGCGGGTACATTAATAGCGCAGAGACGCATTAAGCAATACAATGCACATATGCATTAGGAAAAATAACACACTACCGCGTTCCAAACGTGTAACGCGTGTGTTTATCAATGTTCTATTATTTATAATATAGATTTTTGTCTGACACTTACAGTATAACTATTTTAATAGAAAGCGCCAGACAAAAATAATATTTTAGGGTAACACTTTTGACTCTAACTTTAAGATGTATTTGTCTTTGTAGGGAAATGTATGAAATAACATTAGAATAATCAGGGTATGGCTGGGAATAACAGCAAGTTTCAGTGTGACCTATTTATCGTAACGTTATTTCCCTGCGCCAACATTAGTTTAGTGCATTTGCGATGTCAGCTTAGCGGTTCATTAGCATTTGATTTGCATATGAGTAAGCCTAACGTCTGTACAAATGTATGGATACGTTATTTCAGTGGTTAACTCCAGGTTATCGTAATGTTATTCTCTTTAGTGCATCGGCGTTAGTATTAACGTAATGTTATTCTCTTTAGTGCATCGGCGTTAGTATTAACGTAATGTTATTCTCTTTAGTGCATCGGCGTTAGTATTAACGTAATGTTATTTCGTTTAGTGGCATCGGCGTTGTATTAACGTAATGTTATTCTCTTTAGTGCATCGCGCGTTAGTATTAACGTATGTTATTCTCTTTAGAGTGCATCGCGGCGTTAGTATAAACGTAATTGTTTTCTCTTTAGTGCATGGCGTTAGTTAACGTATGTTATTCCTTTGCATCGCGGCTTAGTTTAGTATGTTTTCTTCTTTAGTGCATCGCGGCGTAGTATTACGTAATGTTATTCTCTTTAGTGCATCGCGCGTTAGTATAAGTAATGTTATTCTCTTTAGTGCATCGGCGTTTATTAACGTAATGTTATTCCTTTATGTGCAATCGCGGCGTTAGTAAACGAATGTATTCTCTTTAGTGCATCGCGGCGTTAGTATTAACGTAATGTTATTCTCTTTAGTGCATCGCGGCGTTAGTATTAACGTAATGTTATTCTCTTTAGTGCATCGGCGTTAGTATTAATGTAATGTTATTCTCTTTAAGTGCATCGCGGCGTTAGTATTAACGTAATGTTATTCTCTTTAGTGCATCGGCGTTAGTATTAACGTAAATGTTATTCTCTTTAGTGCATCGCGGCGTTAGTATTAACGTAATGTTATTCTCTTTAGTGCATCGCGGCGTTAGTATTAACGTAATGTTATTCTCTTTAGTGTGCAATCGGCGTTAGTTAAACGTAATGTTATTCTCTTTAGTGCATCGCGCGTTAGTAGTAACGAATGTTATTCTCTTTATGCATCGTCGTGTATAAGTAATGTTCTTCTCTTAGTGCATCGCGGCGTTAGTATTACGTAATGTTCTTCTCTTTAGTGTCTCGGCGTTAGTAATTAACGTAATGTTATTCTCTTTTTATGCATCGGCGTTAGTATTAACTTATTATTCCTTTAGTGCATCGGCGTTGTATTACGTAATGTTATTCCTCTTTAGTGCAATCGGCGTTAGTATTAACGTAATGTTATTCCTTTAGTGCTCGCGGCGTTAGTATACATGTTATTCTTAGTGCTCGGCGTTATATAACTAATGTTATTCTCTGTTAGTGCTCGCGGCGTTAGTATTAACGTAATGTTATTCTCTTTAGTGCATCGCGGCGTTAGTATTAACGTAATGTTATTCTCTTTAGTGCATCGCGGCGTTAGTATTAATAATGGTTATTCTCTTTAGTGCATCGCTTAGTATTAACGTAATGTTATTCTCTTATGGCATCGGCGTTAGTATTAACGTATGTATTCCTTTAGTGCATCTGTAGTAGTACGTAGTGGTATGCTTCTTTAGTGCATCGGCGTTAGTATTAACGTAATGTTATTCTCTTTAGTGCATCGCGGCGTTAGTATTAACGTAATGTTATTCTCTTTAGTGCATCGCGGCGTTAGTAGTAACGTAATGTTATTCTCTTTAGTGCATCGCGGCGTTAGTATTAATGTAATGTTATTCTCTTTAGTGCATTGGCGTTAGTATTAATGTAATGTTATTCTCTTTAGTGCATTGGCGTTAGTATTAACGTAATGTTATTCTCTTTAGTTATATTTCGCCGGGCGGCGCAGGTTTCCGGCCATTTGATTGGTTCAAGGGCCGTCACATGAGGCGACAGCCCTTGAAAAATATAATTTTGCCAGTTACCAGTTTTCGCGACGGTGACGTCGCTCCGTCGCATTGTCGCCGTCGCGCACGCGGTGGCGGCAATGCATTTGTTTTTGAGTGATGTCGCCAGCACTATAAGCGCGAGCTTAGTATTAACGTAATGTTATTCTCTTTAGTGCATCGGCGTTAGTATTAATGTAATGTTATTCTCTTTAGTGCATCGGCGTTAGTATTATGAATGTTATTCCTCTTGTGGCATCTGCGTTAGTATAATGTAATGTTATCCTTAGTTGCACGGCTTATAATACGTAATGTTATTCTCTTTGCATCGGCGTGGTAAACGTATGTTATCTCTTTAGTGCATCGGCGTTAGTATTAATGTAATGTTTTTCCTTTAGTGCATCGGCGTTAGTTTAACGTAATGTTATCTATTTAGTGCATCGGCGTTAGTATTATCGTAATGTTCATTTTGATTAACATTAAATTAAATAGGACAACGGAGCTTTGTGCATCTGAGCCTTAGGGGACTGCCTTTGCTGCGACTTGTGTTATTTCTAAGACAGTCTGAGGTGAATTGAAGACAGCTGACCAATAATTAGACACCAATACCCACATTCATAAAAAGGATGCTTAACTTTCACACGCCTTTACCCCTATGAATGGGGGAGTGCTAGAGCTTAGCACCTTTCTGTGGATCTGGGCCCAAGAGCAGGAGGAGAGGACATGATGAACCTCAGGTCTTGAAACTGTGTCTGTCTTTTCCTCTCGTGATGTTAACCCAGTCCACACTGGTTAATGCAATACATTTGTTATAATAAAGATACATTACACAATACACATAATATGCACAAGTACTGTATATACGCATACTTACTCAGACAACATACTACATTAGGCCTGCACAACTCGTAAAGTGAGAAGGGCCGAACTGCTCCAAGGAAAAAAAATGGTCGCACGGGTAAATCATCATCATCACATCAATCACATCATCAGCATCACCTCCTCATCAAATCTCATCAGCATCATCATCTCTCCCTCCTGCACCTCTCATACATCATCATCCTATATCCCCCAGCACCCCTCTCATCCTCATAATCTCCCCGCACCTTCATCATCATCCTCATATCTCCCCCAGAACCTCACTATCAACCTTTGCGATACTCTCCCATCTACTCTCATCCCCCATCTCCCCCCCTCCCCCACACACTAATCTTCCCCCCCTCCACTCAACACCAATAACCCCCCCTGCACACCACCACCACTCCCCACCCCCCCTTCCCGTTCACATCCCCTCCCCCCCCCTCCCTCACTCATTCTCATCTCCCCCTGAACCTCACCTAATTCTCCCCCCTTTGCACCTCACATCACTCTCGTCCTCCCTCCCGACTCTCCTCCCCTTGGCACCTCACCATTCCTCTCCCCCCTCTCCCTCCATCAATTCTCCCCTTTTGCACTCACATCACTCTCTCACACTCTCCCCCCCTGCCCTCACATCACTCTCCCTCCTTGCACCTCACATCATTCTCCCCCCTGCACCTCACATCATTCTCCCCTTTGCCCTCACATCACCCCCCCCCTGCACCTCCACATCACTCTCCAACCCCGTGCCACCTCCCATAACTATCCCCTTTGCACCGCACACACACATCACCTCCCCCGCCTTGTCTTACCTCACTCTCCCCCTTGCACCCCCGCAATCACTCTCGCCGCCCGCGCCTCCCCCCCTTGCACCTCACACATCACCTCCCCCCTTCACTCACATCAATCTCCCCTTGCACCTCATATCACTCTCCTCTCCCCCCCTTGCCCTCACATCACTCCCCCTTGTACTTCACTCAACTCTCCTCCCCTTGGCAACCTCACAGATCACCCCCCTTTCACCTCACTCACTCCCCCCCTGCAAGCTCAATCACTCGTCACTCTCTCCCTTTTGCACCTCACATCATCTCTCCCCCCTGCACTCCACATCACTCTCCCCCTTGCTTACACGTCCCCTGACCCCATCATCTCCCCCCTTGCTGCACCGACACTCACTCTCGCCCCTTGCACCTCACATCACTCTCCCCCCTGCACTCACAATCAATCTCCCCCCGGCTTCACCTCACATCACTCTCCCGCCTTGCAAGTCCACATTCACGTCTCCCCGCTTGCACCTCACATCACTCTCCACCTTCCTAATCCACCTGCCCATCAATCATCTCCCCCCTTGCACCTCACATCACCTTAGCATCCTCACTCCCCCGCACCTTCACATCACTTTTCCCCACTGCACCTCACATCACTCTCCCCCCTTGCCCTCACATCATCTACCCCCCTACACCTCACACCAACTGCCCCCTTGGGGAGACAGTGGTGGGATGACGAGTGACTGGGTGGGATGACAGTGACGGTGGGAGAACGTGACTGGGTGGGTGACAGGACAAGCGCTGGGGGTGGCACAAGTGATGCGTGAAAGTGACTGGTGACTGGGTGACAGTGACTGGGTGACAGTATCAGTGTGGTGCAGTGCTGGGTAGAGCAATGATCTGGACTGTGGTACGGAGACAGGACGGTGGGTGACAGTACTGGTGACAGTGGACGTGTGGTGGGAGACAGTAACTGGGTGGGGACGTGACTGCTGGTGGGAGACAGTGCACTGGGTGGGTAACAGTGACTGGCTGGTAGACTAGTGTACATGGGTGAGGTGACGTGACGTTGGATATGACTATGGGTGACTGTGACAGTGGACTGGGTGGGTGACAGTGACTGTGGTGGGTGACAGATGGTGGTGACATATGTGACGGACTGGTACAGTGACTGGGTGGGTGGTGACTGTGGGGGAGGACACTGGTGGTGACGTGACTGGGTGCAGGACTGGGGTGACAGTGTGTTGACAGTGACTGGGATGGTGGTGGTGAACCAGTCCTGGGGATCAGGACTGGGTGGTGACCATGACTGGTGGGCATGACTGGTGGACGTGAGTCTGGGTGCGGGACAGTGAGCGGTGGGAGACAGTGATGGAGGGTGGGAAACATGTGGACTGGGTGGGAGCAGGATTCTGGGTGGTGCCGTGACTGGGCATGGTAACAGTGACTGGGTGACAGGTGACTTGAGGGTACATGGGTGGTGACAGTGAACTGGGTGTGGTTGAACGTGACGGGTGAGGTGGGTGCGGTGACAAGTGACTGGTGACATGACTGGGTAGGGTACTGACTGGGTGGGTACAGTGACTGTTGGTGACAGTGACCTGGGTGGGTGATCAGTGACTGGGTGACAGTGTGACATGACTGGGTTGACATGACGGGTGTGGAGGTGTTGACAGTGACTGGTGCAGTGCTGACGTGACATGGTGACAGTGACCTGGGTGGGACAGTGACTGGGTGGTGACATGGACGGGTGGGACATGTGCTGGGTGGGTGACAGTGACTGGGGGGGTTGAACAGTGACGGGTTGACAGTGACTGGTGACAAGTGCTGGAGGTGACAGTACTGGGTGTGGTGCAGGTACTGGTGTGACAAGTGACTGCTGGTGACAGTGATTGACAGTGATTTTGGAACAGTGACTGGTGTGACGGTGATGACTGGTGGGGTGACAGCTGGGTGGGTGACAGTGACTGGGTGGGTGACAGTGCTGGGGTGATATACTGGGTGCCAGGGACATATGTGGTGACAGTGATGTTGGTGCAGTGCCTGGGTGACAGTGACGGGGTGAGGACAGTGGACATGGACTGGTGACAGTGACTAGTGTGGGTGACCTGGGTGACAGTGACTGGGTGGCGTGGCAGTGACTGGGGAGGGTTGACAGTATGCGGGTGGTGACAGTGACTGGGGGCCAGTGACATGCTGGGTGGGTGACCGTGACTGGGGGAATGACGTGAAGGGTGGACAGTGACTGGGGTGGGGTGACGTGGCCTGGGTGGGTTGAGAAGTGATACTGGGTGGGAGACAGTACATGGTGTGAGACGGACTAGGTGACGGTGTGTGTAGCAGTGACTGGGTGGGTGGGTGACAGTGACTGGGTGGGGTGACAGTGACTGGTGGGTGACAGTGACTGGGTGGGTGGGGGTGAAGTGACGGGTGGGAGACATGACTGGGTGGTGGGGTGAAGCTAGTGGGTCGAATGGTGGGGACAGTGATGGAGCTGGGTGGGTAGACTAGGGGTGGTTGACAGGACTGGGTGGGGACAGTGACTGGGTGGTGGGTGAGCAGTGACTGGGGGGTTGATGGCGATGTGGGTGGAACAGTGACTATGGTGGGTGACAGTGACTTGACATGACGGGTGGGTGGGTGACATGGACTGGGTGGTGACAGTGACTGGGTGCTTGACAGTACTGGGTTACATTGACTGGGTGAAGGACTGGTGGATGAAAACATGACTTACCTTGACCGGGTGGGTGCCTTGCCACCGGACGCTTTCCCCTCCTGGCCCCCATTTCCCCGTCCAGCTGCGCAGCATCGCCCGGGACGAGTGGGCGCGGGGTGGTCTCGGGAGGGGGGACACGGAGGTGAGCTCGGTGGACGTACAGGAAGCTGGCGCCGGGTGGAAGCGGACGGAAACAGGCCGCAGGAGCAACGTGGCTGTTAACTTCCCCTCCCTCCCACGTTGGGACACGGGGGGGGAGCGGCCCCAGGACTGGCTGTACTACTTCCCCTCCGTCCCACGTTGGAGCAGGGGGCGGCGGCCGCGGGAGCTGGCTGTTACTTCCCCCTCCGTCCCACTTTGGGAGCAGGGGGGGGGGGGGCGGCCGCAGGGAGCTGGCTGTTACCTCCCCTCCGTCCCACGTTGGAAGCAGGTGGGGGGGACGGCCCTGCAGGGAGCTGCTGTACTTCCCCCTCCGTATCCCACGTTGGTGGCAGGGGGCGGCGGCCGCAGGAGAGCTGGCTGTTACTTCCCTACCCCCTCCCGTCCCAAGTTGGAGCAGGGGGGGGGGCTCGGCCGCAGGTAGGAGCTGCTGTTACTTTCCCTCCCCTCCCACGTTGGGACAGGGGGGGGGGGGGGGGGCGGGCCGCAGGGGAGCTGGTTTACTTTCCCCCCCCCGTCCCACGTTGGGAGCAGGGGGGGGCGGCCGCAGGAGGAGCTGGCTGTTACTTCCCCCTCCGTCCCACGTTGGGAGTAGGGGGGGAGCGGGCCCTGCTTGCCCTGCGCATGCGCGCCGGAACCGCGTGGATTCACCGCCATTTTTGTAACTTTTTAAAATTTATTTAATTAACTGGCGCCCGGCCGGAGTCATCGCAGGCCGCACAGAGAGGCCAGGCGGGCCGCATGTTGTGCATGCCTGTACTACATTAATGACAACTGCATTATTTGTTTAAAAGGAATCCATAAGCTTAATCATAATATAAATAAAGAATGATAAAACAGTGAAGTAGTTAGGGCCAAAACAAGGAGCAAAAGTGGCTATTTAGCAAAGTCATGTAGCTGCACGGCTAGGAAAAACAATCTCTATTATTTACTATAAACAAGGATTTTTATTCTGTGGTACATCTGGTATTATTTTTGCCCTAGTTTTGCAGCAGGGGTCCTTTGATAAATACATTTCTCTTGGAGTCCTTGAAGTAGGAATATCAGTCCCATTTATGTATAACCCTGCGTGGCCTGCAGTGTTTAATATTTCAACTTCTAGGAGTTAAAAGTCAAAAGAGGGGATCTACTAAGTTCTGATACGAGATAACATACCCGATACAGTTAACTGCTATTAACTTGAATGGCAGTTAACATTGGATTGTGTTTTAACCTACAATGGACCTTATTGAATCTCCCCTAAACTTAATGCTGAACCCAAAAATGTTGTTAACCCCCAACAAGCGATATCTGTCAAAAAAGGAGTTCATCTGTAGCTATACAAATCATTTCATCTTAGGATATACTTTCTCATAAATATAAAAATAACCAAAACACACATTAGGGTTTCAGATAAAATGACAATAGCACAGACTGAAAAAAACTTTAAATGCATGCTTGCTAATGCAAGAAGTCGACAGATAAAAAGCTTGCATTAATAGCTACAAGACAGATAAAGCTTTAATTAATACAGTAGCTACAGTACAAGGGCGCGGTATAATATCATAGGCATTTTACTGAGACATGGTGGGATGAAACTCACGGCAGTTATCGAGCAAATAAAAGAGGCGGTGGAGTATGAAGGGAACAATGAAAATGTAGAGACCTTGTGGATAGAAATTAGCAGTGGAGGTAAAAGTACAAAGAAGATGTTTGTAGGGATTTGCTTTAAACCACCAAATATCTGTGAGATTGAGGAAGCTAAAATACTTTCGGAGATGGAGAAGGCAGCAAAACTAGGTCATGTTTTCATAATGGGTAATTTTAATTATCCGGACAGACTGGAGCAATGAGATTAGCATTACAACTAAAGGAAGAATTTTTTGGGGGGGTCTAAAAGACAATTACATGACCCAAATTATTGAGGAACCAACCAGGAGAGGGGCATTACTGGATTTGGTTATATCAAAGAGTGTAGAAGTAATAACAAATATTCAGTTCCGGGAACATTTGTGAAACACTGAGACACTGAGTTTGAAGCGGGGGAACCTGGTTCAATTCCTGTTGTTGGCTCCTTGTGACTTGGGCAAGTCACTTTATCTCCCTGTGCCTCAGGTACCAAAAAACATAGATTGTAAGCTCCATGGGGCAGGGACCTGTGTCTGCAAAATGTCTCTGTAAAGCGCTTCGTAAAACTAGCAGCGCAATACAAGAACAAATTATTATTATTATTAACAGTGATCATAACATGTTCCCATTTTAAATAAATTATCAAAAAACATATTATATGGGTTCAACAAAGACTTTACATTTTAGAAAGGCAGATTTTAATAAACTGAAGAATAATCTACAAGGAATAAATTGGGATAATGTTTTTGCAGGGTAAATATGAAGGACAAATGGTCAGTCTTTAAAACATTGTTAGAAAAGCACAATTATCAGTGTATACCCTTGGGTAATAAATATAAAAGAAAAAAGTCTAAACCAATGTGGCTAAATAAACAGGTTGGGGAGGAAATGGAAAGGAAGACAATGGCTTTTAAAGTCAGAACGTATGGAGGCATCATATCAGAATTATAAGGAATGTAATAAAAGTTGCAAAAGGGCAATCAAATTAGAAAAAATTGAAAATTAAAAAAGGATTGCAACAAACAGTAAGATCAACCCTAAAAAGTTCTTTAAGTACCTTAATACGAAACAGATTAGAAAATACATTATAGGACCCTTTTAGTGTGAGGGAGCAGACAAATGATTGGATATATGGAAAAAGCAGAGGTATTAAACAAACTCTTTGCCTCTGTATTTTCCAGGGAGGAATCAATTGCAAAAATAGTGCCACAGGAGGAAGCCACAACCTCTATATTAACAAACAATTGGTTAACTGAGGAAGAAGTGCATAGGCGGCTTGATAAAATTAAAGTAAATAAAGCACCTGGCCCGCATAGCATGCACCCAATAGTTCTTAGGGAGTTAAGTTCAGTAATAATAGCCAAACCATTTCATTTAATATTCATGGACTCAATTTCCACAGGCTCGGTACCACAAGATTGGTATAAAGCACATGTGGTGTCTATATTTAAATAGGGAGCTAGATCACAACCGGGGAATTACAGACCTGTAAGGCTGACATCAATAGTGGGGAAGCTACTTGAAGGTTTAGTACGGAATAATATTCAGGAATACCTAATGGGAAACAAAATTTACTATCAATAGTCAGCATAGATTTATGAAGCATAGGTCGTGCCAAACTAAACTTATTAGTTTCTTTGAGGAGGTAAGTAGGCATTTAGATCAGGGTAATGCAGTTGACGTGGTCTACTTCGATTTTGCAAAGGCTTTTGATATAGTTCCACACAAGAGGTTAGTGTACAAAATAAAATAAATTGTACTTGGATTGAAAACGGGTTAAAGGATAGACCAGGGGTGCGCAAACTGGGGGGGGGGGGGCGCGCTCCCCAGGGGGGCATGAGATTTTCTCGGGGGGGCGCAGGTGGTTGCAGATGCCCCGCGCTCTTCCCCAAGGCATTTCATTTAATGAGGCATCTGCAACTCTCAACTTACCGGGTTTCAGAAGCATGGTGACACATCGCCATGGCAATGCGGCGTCATTTGACGCCGCGGGACCATGTGACGTTATGTCACATGAACCGTCGCCATGGCAACGTGGTGTCGGGGTCACGGCGTGATGTCACATGACCCCACAGCGTCGTTTGACGCAGGAAAGCAAGGTACGGGGGCGCGACCACCGGGTGGAGCAGGCAGGGGGGGCGCAGCGCCAATAGTTCGCGCACCCCTGGGATAGACAACAGAGAATTGTCATAAATGGAACCTTATTACGTTGGCTTAAAGGTGTGCATGGAGTACTTCAAGGATTGGTACCGGGACCCTTGCTTTTGTTTGTTTGGACATTTTTTTTTTAGAAATGAAAGGTATACAGGGATATAAAAGAAAAGGAAAAGTGCGCAGCAAGTGTATAAAAGGGCAGTGAAAAGCAGTTTGTGCAGTGAAAATACTCAATATAGAGATACCAAAACACCTGGATCAAATCCTCAATGTGGATCAATCACATGTGATAAGGGAACTGTAGAATTTACAGGCCCTTAAAAGTGTGTGTACAATAGGTCTGCAGCTGTTCACAAGAGACGGCTCAACATCTCTCGGGTACAAGAAGAAATGTAGAAAAACACCAGCGCACAACACTCATGGTGAAGTAAAGTTTGTATTAGGAGAGAAGGGAGAAGAAGCAGCTCAGTGAGTAAAGACACTGACTGGCACTGAGTTTGGAGCACCTGGAACCTGGTTCAATTCCCAGTGTTGACTCCTTATGACCTTGGTTCACCTTAACAACAGTGCCTCATAAAAAAAAAAAACATAAGCTCCATGGGGCAGGGACTGTGTCTGCAAAATGTCTCTGTTAAGCACTATGTAAAACTAGCAGCACTGTACAAGAACAAACTATTATTGTTATTATTATATATGTTGGTCAATAAACGGGTAAGTGGGGTGCGTACATCATGGTAATTCTTTTAACACATTTCATGTAGCTATGACATGGGTTTATCACACTGGAACGGTCAAACGACCAACACCACTGAGCCTCTCGCCAGATGTATTGAGCGGTAGCCAATATCTGCAAGACGAACGGGACCACACAGAGGGATGCGATGCTCCCAGGGTAGCAGGTACAGGGTCCACATCCTCGGTCAGGTAATCAGCGCACAAGCTCTGTCGGTGTAGAGCCCTGTGCACAGCAGTGTCAGTAGAAGCAGCCTCTAGCGTTCGGGATAGTTTTTGGGCTAGAGTTTATTCCTGGGGACATTTGCTTATCCACTGCTCCATCTGAGCCTGCAATTGTTATCGCGATCCACTGACAGATACCACATGGTCAGGATCTTGTGACGCCAGAGGCTGCTGCTACTGACACTGCTGTGCATGGGGCTTTAATTTGGAAAGATTTCCTCTACACCGATGGGGCTTGCCCGCTGATTACCTGAGCCATGAGACGTTTCCTGTGCCTGCTACCCTGGGAGCATCGCGTCTCTCTGTGTGGTCCTGTTCGTCTTGCAGAGATCGGCTACCCCTCAATACATCTGGCGAGAGGCTCAGTGGTGTTGGTCATTCGTTCGTTCCAGTGTGATAAACCCATGTCATAGCTACATGAAATGTGTTTAAAAGAGCTACCCTGGTGTACACACCACACTTACCCGTTTATTGACCAACATACATATTACAAACTTTACTTCACCATGAGTCTCATGCGCTGTTTTTTTCTTCATTTCTTCCTATACAGAGATATACCAAATCAGTAAACATGGGAATGATGTTGATCCAGAGAGAAATCAGATTATTTGAAGTAATCTAGTAATTTAATTTTCCCTTTATGAGACAATATTGATGATGCTTCACTGGGGTGTTTTGTTTGCCTTTCTGTGATCAATATACTGTAAACACAAATATAGAATAAAATATCTGTGGTCTAAATTTGTCATAGGTTGAACTTGATAGACATACTGTACTGTATGTCTTTTTTCAACCTCATCCACCATGTAACAATGTAATATATTACGCACAACAATACAAAAATGGTATGTTTCATAACAGTATATTTTAAATATTTTATTTCAACATGCTTTCATGACAGTAACACTAGTTGTTGGAATAACAGCAGGGAAAGTAAAGTTCAAATATCCAATAAATCCCAATGTTCAAATTGTGTTTCTGTTTGAATAAGATTTGGCTTTAAAATGATATATTTATAGATCTTTGTTGAAATATCTTTCTGAAGAGACGTTTCACTGCTTAGTCAGTGGGAAGTGTTTATGTTGCTCTTAAATAGCGTGAGTCTTCTTTCAGGAAGTGAATGTTTTTATACGTGAAAGCGAAATGGGAATTGGAGATTATACACTTTAGGAAAATAGTGGCTTACTCTTGTTTTGACATTCGGAATTGTGTTGAGTAATTCGCCAGCAGTGAAAACTGGCATAAAGAACGACCACATTACAATGATTTCATGCAAATAAAATATGTCGCCACTAAAAATGTCCCGTCCTGGAATATAAATGAACTGTTGGTGGAGTCGATGTATCTATTACAAGGTTATCACTGTTTTCATTGTAAAACGTCTGGGTTATTCAGGCTATGTTTGATAAGTTGCCACGTAAGTAGCACTGTTTTGGGCAACCAAAATGTACAACTTTCCAGATTTATATAAACAAATGAAACAATTATCTGACCTACTCCATATGAAAATGCACATAGTGCAGTATAAACTAACATTACATACAATTACATTGTTTCAATGATTTCAAAACTTTTATGTCTAGATAATACGGAAATATTGTAACAAAGTGAAAAATAGGCGCAAAAAACTGTGTCTGGGGAGAATCGGGTTCAGTCTGTTTGCTAAGATCTTGCTGAAGAGTTTGAGGTCTGTATTAAGTAGGGAGATCGGTCTGTAATTACCGCATTGTAGCAGGTCCCTTCCCTTCCTTATGGATGATAGCAAGGTTGGCGGCCGAAATTGTGCCTGGGATTGGCTCACCTTCCAGGTAGGAATTAAACATGTCCAGTAGATAGGGGGAGAGGGATGCTGCGAACTTTTTAAATACACGTCAGAAAACCCATCTGGGCCCGGTGTCTTAGCTATTTTGAGGGAGCTTATGGCTTGGGACAATTCCTCCTGAGATATTTTTTGGTTAAGGAACTCGAGCTCTTCGGCTGATAGAGATGGGAGGTTGCATTGAGTCAGGTATTTTGTGGCTATTTTGGCACTGTCCTGCTCTTGGCCCCGTGTGATTCCCATATCGGGGGTGGATGGGTCCTCTAGCGAGGGGGCAGGGGGGCCTCGTGTAGTCCCTGTAAGGACCCCTGCGGGTGGAGGGAGCCAGAGAGGGGGGAAGAGGGGAGGGGAGGGAAGCTGGGTGTGGAGGGGGGGTGGACACAAGGGGGAGAGAAGGAATGCGGGCTGTCCGGGAGCCCAAAAGAGTTTCCTCTTGGCACCGTGGTGTCAAGGGAAGGGGATGTAAAACCCCTGGAGAGCTTTCCGGGTCACCAAACATGGGGCGAGACCAGTATTCGAGGTCCAACACCCTCCTAGTTTGAGGCTGGGGGGGGAGCCTGCAAGTAGCAGGGTGGTAGGGAGATAGTAACGCAACCCTGCAAACAATTCTGAGCGGCAACATTGGGAAGCTATGAACTCTTATGGGGGTTGTGAGAGGGGGGGTGGGGGGAGGGCCGTTGGGCCTTCGTTGAGGGAGCAGGAGGGGGGGGGGGGGGGGGGGGGGGACTCTGGGGCCTTGTGTCTTCGGCCAACTAGGAACATAGCAGCGGTGCCCTTATTTGG
This sequence comes from Ascaphus truei, assembly GCA_036426205.1. Taxonomy (NCBI): domain Eukaryota; kingdom Metazoa; phylum Chordata; class Amphibia; order Anura; family Ascaphidae; genus Ascaphus; species Ascaphus truei. Next base: position 138,123,272 of record CM071570.1, on the reverse strand, counting down.
CAGCTTTCAGGGACTGCTAGGGAGTGGGGGAGGGGAGTGGGGGAAGGGGGTGGGGGAGGAGGGGGGGGAGGAGGGGGGGTACTGATAGGGTGGGTCAACACTTTCAGAGGTATATACAAAGTTTTGGTGGTACACTTAGGGCACATTTGAAATGAGCAGCAGGTCTGCTAATCCTCAGGTTCAATGTTCTCATTAAACCATGTAAAACCGACTGTGTAGATACATACATAGATCAATTAAACCGTTCCTCGCTCGCACATAGAGGGTCCCTGGGGAGGACATCGGGGGCGACCCCGTTGCTGGGCTGGGGGGTAGGGGAAGAAGGGGAAGGGAGGGGGGGGGTACTGAGAGGATGGGTCGACATTATCAGAGATATATAAAATATTTGAGTGATACCTGGGGAGCACATTTGAGTTGAGCACCATGTCTGCGAGTCCTCAGACTCTATGTTCTCATGAAACCATACGGAACAGTCATTGTAGATGCATACACAGATCAAGAATACCGTTCCTCATTCTGGCATAGGGGGGTTCCTGGGGGGGCATCGGGGGGGGGCCCGTTGCTGGGTTGGGGAGGGGGGGGGGAGACGTAGGGGAGGTGGACCACAGTAGTAAGGAGCATATACAGTGAGCTAAGCATGATTATACATAGGGGAATTGCATTGGGGGGTATAGGGGCCCAAGAGGCTGGGCTCTGCATAGATCATACGGATAGGGCAAAGACATATATAGCATAGTCAAGTTTAGCGCCATTCGGGTATGTCCACCTCCGTTTTAGCAGAGGGTATCGGAGGGCATAGTGTGGGGGAGGGCTGAGACCGTGAGACGGGGGAGGGGTGTGTGTGGTGGGAAGGGGGGATGGGGTGGGGATGGGGGGGGGGTGGCATATGGAGCTTGCCTTGGGGGATGGGGTGGGGGGTGCAAATGTGAGGAGGTCAAGACGATTGTATACAACCTGACCACCGTAGTTCGGTATGGAGGGGACGTAGGAAAGTAGTCCCTGGTAAGAGGAGTGCTTCCGGCATGAGCTGGTCTCTGAAGAGGCATCAGTTCTGCAGTAGGTAGTCCCGGTTCAATTTTTTTTTATTAGGAAAAGTGAACTGGGCATCCGGGGTATTGGAGCAGGACTCGCGTCAAGGTGGGGTCCGGTGCAGACCGACGGGGAGCATCTGTCGGGGTGGCTCCAGCCGATTGAAGGGGGGCCTTCTTCGCAAAGCTGGATCTGGGAGGATGAGTAGTGGGGCAGGGTGAAGGGGAGGGGGGGGGGGGAGGGGGAGGGGAAGGGGGGCAGAGGGACAGGAGAGCTCGCAATGGACCGCTAGGTAGTCAGGGTTCCTCTTCTGCTGCAGGACGGTCTTGGGGAGTCAGAGGATGCGGAGGGGCAGTGGCGGCCATCTTTGGTGTGCCCCAGGGCTTGCGTGGAGGTCTCTCTGATGGAAGCTGCAAGGCAGGCTGGAGCCAGTTGCTGTTCCTGGGGGATCAGTGTTGCAGGTAAGGGGATGAGGGCTACTGGCATTCAGGGTGGGTAGGCAACCTAGGAATGCGTGACGGCTCTTCATCTGTCTGGGGAGGCAGGATCTTCCGAAGGGGTAGCCAGCTCGGTCAGCGTTGTTTCTGGCTGGCTAGTCTTTCAGACTCTCGGGGTGTATCCGAGGGCTCCGAACCTGCAGCGGCACGGGGGGGCGGTTGTCGTTCTGGGGAGCGGGGATCCCCAGGGCCTTGAGGAAATCTCTCGCGTCCTCGGGGGCAGAGATTGTGTAGTGCCGCCCGTTGCAGAGCACCACAAGTTTGAAGGGGAAGCCCCAACGATACTTGACCCCCTGGTCGCGGAGATAGCTGGTAAGTGGCTTCATCTCGCGTCTTTTGATCACTGTGGTCCTGGAGAGATCATCGAAAATTTGAATGTCCGCATTGTCTGTTTGAATGCTGCGCAGACCCCTGGCGGCTTCCATGATGCGTTCTTTGGTGGAGTACGCGTGGAGTCTCACCACTATGTCTCTGTGCCTGTTGGGGTCTGTCGGCTTTGGGCCCAGGGCCCGGTGGGCTCGGTCCATGAGGAGCTCGTGTTCTGTGAGGCCTGGCACCAGCTGCAAGAATATCTTGCGGAGGTAAGCTTGGAGATCCTCGTGGGAGACAGCCTCTGGAATGCTTTTGAGGCGGATGTTCTGTCTCCTCTCTCGGTTCTCGAGGTCTTCTAGTGCATTTTGCAGGTCTCGGATTGCATCGCCGCATCTGGAGACCTCGTCGTGGGTCTCTGTCTGGTTATTGATGGCTCCCTCAATTTTGGCCTCCAGTTCGTCCGTCCTACTGGTGAGGGCTCCTAGGTCGGTTCGGATGCCCTGCAGGGCCGTCTCAATGTCTTCTTTCACCCCTCTCCTCATCTTGAGGAACAGGGATTCAAAGAACTCTTTATTGAGTCCAGGTTGTTCGGGGTCAAACGGCTCCTGGAGTTCATTTAGCGCCGCGTGCTCCAGCTCTTCTGTGCCATTTTGGGATCCACATTGAATTTACATTGTATACATGATGCATAAAATCTGTGCACCATGTACACTCTGCCAATCAATGTTAATAATAAAATATTCATTCTATACTCATTAGTATGAACAGGTACATATCTAATGTTACTACAGTGGGAGTGGTGCTCATTATCCAATTTGCCAACGACTCTTTTGCTGCTAAATAGTATTATTTCAGTTTCCTTCCATGAGTATACATTACCAAACAACAGTAGTTTTCATTTGGTAATTTTTGATATATACAGTAACATGGTGTCTCAAAATGTGGATATATAAAGGCACCACCATAATCAATGTTTTAAGTCTGTTTTTCTTCACTTTTAACAACGTGCTTTAACTGTACAAAACAGTAATAATAGTTCCAGCACTCGATGACTAGTAGAATGAATCTCAAGAGTAGGTAATTGCCAAATCAAAAAAAGATATTTAATGTCAACACAAATCAAATCCACGGAGCGATGTGACCAACACAAAAGCGTCTAAAATACATACTGCAAAAAAACATAGTATGCAAAAAACAGAATATCACACAATGGGGGGTGGGGTGGAGGGAGAAACAAGGGGGGGGGGCAAAAAATGGGGATAAGCAGGGGGGCAACGTTTCGGGAACAATCCCCTTCCTCAGGCCCGTTCCCTCAGGACCCCAAAAGGGGACCCAGAAGTACTTCCCTTTCCCAAAGCCCCAACACAATGAAACAGCAACCCTAGCAGATTAAGCACATACAGCACCCCTAAGTAATCAATCTAAGAGTATGACAAAGAAAAAGTAGAGAGAATATAACTAGTGTGAAATCAGACCACAGGGTATAAGACATCTTGCATAATCACAAGCTCTTCTCCTCTCCTGCTGCAAGGGTGACTGCTGATGCTTTAACTGTACCGTCACTTATGTTTAAAGAATAACTGTGTTACTCTTTAATAACTCAGACTGGTAATTTGGCAGGCCTCTGCGGTAATTTAAGATCTGTAAGTACTGTATGAGTAAAACGGTTTTGAGGTATTAAATAGCAAACCAAAATATTCTCTTCCTTCCTTCCTGGTTATAAGTATATTTCCCGTCCATAAATTGGGTAAGGTAAGCCAGTAAAGGCCAATCGGCAATACATTCTCATATTAGTCATTATGTAAATCAAAATGCCTCCAAAAATTATATTTGAAAATCAAGACATTCAGTGAATCTTTTTCAAATATCTTCTAGCTGCACAAGAGCGCCATATTTATCAGAGGAAAGTAATCCTATTGAAAACCATTTGAGTTTTTCCTTTGCTAAAACTGGTGCAATTCTTTTGCACTGGTTTTGGCCCAGTTTTGCAGCTGGAAGACTGTAGGAAATAACCCCTTAAGCCTCTGGGACTAAAATGATGTTTCCCTATTCAAGTTTTGTACTGTAGCCCTGTTGAGAAACGGTACCGACTGTACATTTTCCCCAGGAAATGTGGAACTTATTTATTATATTTGTCACCTGATTTATTCACCCCTGATACTGCATTATAGCAGTGCTACATGCATTGGGTATGTCTGCCTCTAGCTAAAGTATAGGGGTTATTCATTAAACTGCGATGGTGACAAATCGGGGACCTATAGCTCAGAAACTCACATTGACTTCAATGGGAGTTTCTCTGGAATAGTGCCCTGACAAAGCACTGACGGGCAAAACGCCTTAGGGAGTGGCCGAGATTTTTGAGGTGACACTTTGTCTAACCACAGACAAGACCCTTGACCGTGTGCTGGCTGCGGCATGGGCGATTGAGGAATGCTTTACAGCCTCTGGGGCAGACTTGTGTATCAATATTCTTAAAAAAATATAACGAGGACAAGCGCATAGTGTAGTAACTACAATATATTGTGGAAACCACAATTGTGAGCCATCTTTAATTGAAAAGCAGCAGACTCTGCATTTACTGTTACACTGAACACAGGTTCTCTTATGCATTGATATTGTTTGCGACACTGAACACTTGGTTTGTTCATTCACCTGGTTATACACTGTATATGTATTAATATAACTATTTATTTATTTTTCCACTGGTATATATCAGATATCCAGAAAGGAGAATTGGAGCACAGCTACATGAAAAATATGCTAGAGAGTGTTTCCCAAAATAAGAGGTTTATTATGGTCAGAGCATGGTAACAGAAAAAATAGAGCCCTCAGGCCCCCACCGACATGTTTCGAGCGTGCGCTCTTTATCAAGGTGTACAATGATCTAATATTCCCCCTTACCTAATATAGTCTCCTTTTCCCGCCAAACGTCCCATTAACCCGTCGCTTAGCTGTATCACCTGCGATGCGCCCTGTTGCCAGAGTGCATCACGAGTACCACGCTTCACGGCGGGTGTCGTGGTGACGTCAGCGCGTCAAGAATTACAACAAACTTTATTGACAATCTAAACTTAACAAACCTAACACAACTTCAAACAACTTTATTAATCTACTGAAACATAATATATATTAACTAAAGATAAAGACATATAATACGAATAAAATCAATTAAAAAAAATACAAGCAAGGTTTAAAGAAAAAATATACACAAGCAAGGTTTAATGAAAAAACGTTGATCGCTACAAGGTTAAAAGAAGTATTTATTTATGTATTGGGTTGTGAAACATATGAATCCACATATCCCCACCATATCCAAGATATTATAACCAGTATATATCTACAAGCTAGTCAATATATTCACTTATTTAATCAAACATAATGAATAATTAGCATATATGCCTGTATCAACAGAAATTTCTTCAATTATATGTAAGTTATATTCCTAAGGTATGGGTATGGAATTCATATGTTTCAGATCATATTCTTAACCATTTACAGTTTTGAGGATGAATATCTTATAATGTAAGTGATATAACACAGTTTTCCCAGTCTATCCATAGCACTTATAAATATGTAATTTATTTTATCATTATACAATCAAATTTATACATAAATTGATGGTAGTGCAAATAGATTATAATATGCAAATAGAATATATATACATAAAGATATACACATATAAATTTGTATATAATGATAATTAATAAATTCATATTACAATTGATTAGGTATCAATCTTCATTTTAGATATGGGTTTAAATCCCAATCTGTATTCAATCCATATGGGATCCTAGTATTTAAAGTAAAAATCCAGAAGAGTTCCTTTTTATCCAGTAGTTCCAATCTATTACCACCCCTATATGGCATTTCAATATGCTCAATTCCTCTAAATCTTAATTTAGTAATATCCCCATGTTTACAAGTTGTAAAGTGTTGGGATACCGGATGCGTGAGATCCTTAAGTTTAATCAACCTAATATGTTCTCGCATTCTGGCCTTCAATGCTCGTGTTGTGCGTCCCACATATTGCTTACCACATCCACAGTCCAATAAATAGACTATGAATGTGGTATTGCAATTAATGAAGGATTTTATAGTGTATATTTGTCCTGTATTAAAGGATTTGAAATTAGATGTTTGATCCATAAATGTACAGGAAATACACTTCAAACATTTGTAACAGCCCTTTGGTAGACCAACCCCATGTGATTGTTGTTTAGATGTAAAAAGACTTCGAGAGACATAATTAGCAACTGTTTTAGCCTTTTTAAAGACGAAACGTGGGCCCTCCTGGTATACTTTCTTCAGTAAGGGGTCTGCAGATAATACATTCCAATGTTTCCTCACAATCTCCTTAATACTATTCGCTTGAACATTGAATTGTGTTATAAACATTGGACTATTAAAGTCCCATGTGCTCTGTTTTGGATTCCTTTGTTTGTTTAAGAGATCAACCCTATTCATATCCCTAACTTCAGCAAATGACCTTTCAAGATTGGATTTAAGATATCCCCTCTCCTCAAATCTTTTTAAGAGTTCCTCTGATTGAGTCAGAAAGTCCTCCTCATTGGAACAAATCCTTTTTAATCGGATGAGTTGTCCTTTCGGTATTGAATTTAAGAGGGGTTTTGGATGGCAGCTGTCAAATCTTAAATATGTGTTACGTGAGTTTTCTTTCCTATAAATATTTGAACCAATTTTCATGTGCATATCAATAAATAAATATAGATCAAGGTAATGAATATGGTGAAAATCATAAGTGTAAGTGAATTTTAAATTAAAATCATTGTGATTAAGGTGATTAATAAATAATAAAAGTGATTCTTCCCCTCCTTCCCAAATAAATATTAAATCATCCAAAAACCGTCTATAAAAAGTGATAAAGTGTCGATAAGGGTTGTTATCTCCAAATATGTGGACCGCTCCCAACCAACCCAAGAATAGGTTGGCAGAAAAATGGATGCAAAGCTGGTAACCAACTAGCGGTTTTCCCACATATTTGGAGATAAAAAGTGTCATCAAAAACAAGTAATTATGTGTTAATAAAATGAACATTTTCCCGCCAAAAAAAAAAGAAAATTAAAAAAAAGTCTCTCTGTGTTACGTGATAAGTGGAGTGTTTTTCCAATTAGTGTTGACAGACTGCTACCATGTTGTTATGGTGTTTATAATGGTATACAACAAGGAGGTCACATCTATGTTTGTAACCCAGATGGTAACCCCCTTTCCAATCAATGCTTTGATTTTATCCAAAAGTCCATACCAGCTGTCTCTGATATGTGATTGTAAATCATAAACAATTGTTAGCACAATAATATCCACATCATCGTAGAGACAACCATCTCCCCAAATATCCATACTAGCAACCCTATTGTGCTACAACCAGGGGGGGAGACCAAGCTTTTATGGATCTTTGGGAGATGGGAAATACTGGGTAAATGGATTGTGGTCTCAAAAAAAAAGAATTCTCATCCTAAATCAAGGAACTCCTAAAAAAGGGAACCTCGTCTAGAGTTAACTGAGCTTAAAACCTAGAGTTGGTGTCACACGGTACTCGTCACTACGATTGATACCCAATCATGTTCCGTACCAGGTTTCTCATAGAGAGGGTTCCCTTCTAGAGTTCTTGTTCTAAGGAGTACTTAAATTTCTTTTTGAGACCGACCCATTATCCATATTTCTCCATCTCCCAGAAGATCCTAACAGCTTGTCTCCCCCCCTGGGAGACCAATAGTAGTGCTAGTATTGGATCGTTTGTGGAGCAAATGGTGTTCTAGACGATGGATTATTATTTTGCACAATTTGTTTATGATTTACCATCAATACTCAAGACATTGGTGACCCTTTTGGATAAAACTCACAAGATTGATTGGAAAGGGGGTTACATCTGGGTTACACGAGATGTGTACCTCTTGTACATATATAACCATCAACATGGTATGGCATCGCGTCAACACTTATTGGAACACTCCACATTATCACTAACACGAGAGCTTTTATTTTGGATTGTATTCACTTTTTATTAACACATAATTACTTTTTTTTGATGACACTTTTTTATCTCCAAATATGTGAAACGCTATGGGTACCACTTTGCTCCATCTTATGCCACCCTATTCTTGGGGTTGGTGGAGTCGGTCCACATATTTGGAGATAACAACCCTTACGACACTTTATCACTTTTTATAGACGGTTTTTGGATATTTATATTTATTTGAAGGAGGGAAGAATCACTTTTATTATTTATTAATCACCTTAATCACATGATTTTAATTTAAAATTCACTTACAACTTATGATTTTCACCATATTCATTACCTTGATCTATATTTATTTATTGATATGCACGAAAATTGGTTCAAATATTTAAGGAAGAAACTCATCACACATATTAAGATTTGACAGCTGCCATCCAAAACCCTCTTAAATCAATACCAAAAGGACAACTCATCCGATTAAAAGGATTTGTTCCAATGAGGAGGACTTTCTGACTCAATCATAGAACTCTTAAAAAAAGATTTGAGGAGAGGATATCTTAATCCAATCTTGAAGGTCATTGCTGAAGTTATGGATATGAATAGGGTTTGATCTCTTAAACAAACAAAGGATCCAAAACAGAGCACATGGGACTTTTAATAGTCCAATGTTTATAACACAATTCAATGTTCAAGCGAATAGTATTAAGGAGATTGTGGAGAAACATTGGAATGTATTATCTGCAGACCCCTTACTGAAGAAAGTAATACAGGAGGCCCACGTTCGTCTTTAAAAAGGCTAAAACGTTTTGCTAATTATGTCTCTCGAAGTCTTTTTACATCTAAACAACAATCACATGGGGTTGGTCTACCAAAGGCTTTACCAAATGTTTGAAGTGTATTTCCTGTACATTTATGGATCAAACATCTAATTTCAAATCCTTTAATACAGACAAATCTACACTTATAAATCCTCATTAATTGCAATACCACATTCCTAGTCTATTTATTGGACTGTGATGTGGTAAGCAATTGTGGGACGCACAACACGAGCATTGAAGGCCAAATGCAGAACATATAGTGATAACTTAAGGATCTCACGCATCCGGTATCCCAACACTTACAACTTGTAAACATGGGGATATTATAAATTAGATTTAGAGGAATTGAGCATATGAATGGCCATATAGGGGTGGTAATAGATTGGAACTACTGGATAAAAGGAACTCTTCTGGATTTTACTTTAAATACTAGGATCCCTATTGATTGATACAGATTGGGATTTAAACCCATATCTAAAATGAAGATTGTACCTATCATTGTTATGAATTTATTATTATCATTATATACAATTTTATATTTGTATATCTTTATGTAATATATCTATTTGCATATTATAATCTATTTGCACTACCATCAATTTATTATAAATTGATTGTATATATATAAATAAATTACATATTTATAAGTGCTATGGATAGACTGGGAAACTGTGTTATATCACTTACATTATAAGTATTCATCCTCAAAACTGTAAATGGTTTAAGAATATGATCTGAACATGAAAATTCCCATACCCATACCTTATGGAATAACTTCATATAATTGAAGAAATTTCTGTTGATACGCCAGCATATTGCTAATTATTCATTATGTTTGATTAAATATGAATATATTGACTAGCTTGTAATAATATCTGGTTATTAATATCTTGGATATGGTGGGGATATGTGGATTCATATGTTTCACAACCCATACATAAATAAATACTTCTTTTAACCTTGTAGCGATCAACTTTTTTCATTAACCTTGCTTGTGTATATTTTTCTTAAACCTTGCTTGTATTTTTTTTTAATTGATTTTATTCGTATATATGTCTCTTTATCTTCTTAGTTATTATATTTATGTTTCAGTAGATTACATAAAGTTGTTTGAAGTTGTGTTAGGTTTGTTACAGTTTACGATTGTCATAAAGTTTGTTGTAATTCTTGACGCGCTGACGTCACCACGACACCCGCCGTGACGCGTGGTACTCGTGATGCACTCTGGCAACAGGGCGCATCGCGGTGATAGTACGCTAGCGACGGTTAATGGGCCGTTTGGCGGGAAAAGGAGACTATATTAGGTAAGGGGGAATATTAGATCATTGTACACCTTGATAAAGCGCACGCTCGAAACATGTTCGTGGGGCCTGAGGGCTCTATTTTTTCTGTTACCATGCTCTGACCATAATAACCCTCTTATTTTGGGGAACACTCTCTAGCATATTTTTCCATGTAGCTGTGCTCCAATTCTCCTTTCTGGATATCTGCCCTTGCTGTGGAGTACCGGATGCACGCACCTAGGAAGGTTAATCCCGGGAGGACCACCTGCTCTAAGTGAGTTTATTTACTCTATTACACCGTTTTTCCTATTCAATGATTTGGCTGGACACTAGCTAGTGTGAGTATTTACCAATTGGGGTTATACTCTTCCGGTTTATTGATACCTGGTGGAAATAGGTGTTTATGCTATAGGTGGTCACCATTTATATGTGGGATACTTCGAGGACAAACATTATGTATATATTATAATTGAAGTTGCTGAGTCTACGTTTTAGAGCACCACACAGTCTGGTTTTCCACTGGTATATATCATCAACTTGGTGCACAGTTTATTTTTCTAGTTTGTGTATCAATATGCGGACACTAACTTTGTTGTAAGTGTGGATATATCTTTTTGCTATTTTAATACATTTTAAAAACTTACCTCGGTATACTCCTACTTTTGTTTACAATTTTATACATGGCATTATAATATGTGTCATTTACTTACTCTTAACCCATTGGTGGGTAACAGACGCATGCAGCCCCTAACTGCTTCCCCTCAAGCTGACGCAGCCCGCTCTGCCTCTCTCCCAAGTGCAGAGGGTGTGGAGATGTTGCTGCTGAGGATCATAGCTTTTCCAGCTCCCTCTGCTACGTGACAATGGCAGTGCGCTGATATATATATAGCTCCGCTCCTCTCCTGTGCTAATCACTAGTTCCCAGTGTAAGAAGAGGAGTGGGAGAGTATTCATCAGGGTGTCGGCTTTAGGCCGCGGCCATGGTGTGAGCGACGGCGCGCACGTCTAACAAAATGCAGGGAATCTATGGGGCCGGCCAAAGTGCGCGCGAGTGCGCACGCGAGGAAGCCGACGACTCGGCAGATTTTTCAAGAGACAACGGATTTTGTTTTTGTCGCGCGATGGCCGGGTCACGTGAGCGCTTCAGCCAATGAGGGCGAACCAGCCTCGTGATGTCACGGCCATGCCTCCACCACGCCTCCTCGTCGCTGTGGATCTCAGTCCACAGATTGCTCGGCCGTCAGGCGCGTATGATGTCATGCGCTCCGTCGCGCGCCCACTATATCCGAGGCCTTATGCAGCGGACTGGAGGGTGCAGGGAAAAGCTCCCACCCACAGCTGCAACGTCCCTTGTGCCTGTGCCCCATATATGTGTGGGTAATATGTAGCCCTTTTTGAGTGCTCAAGAGCTGCAAATGTGGCCTTTGGAGCATATCATGTTGCCTACCACTGCTCTACCCCTACTTTTGAAACTGCCCAAATCACAAGTTAAAACACATGGTGCGATATTGGAGCAAAATATCTTGATACATTGATGCGCAACATAACACTGCATCACGTTTCCTCCCAAATTACCTTTACTCACAGACCTTTTTATGTGTTGATGCATCAAACTAGTATATTCAATGCCAAATTCCTATAAAAAGAGACAAATCAAAGAGTCAGCTGTGCACTGCAGAGGTTATACATAACTTCCTGCCTGTAATTTAATTTTAATAATTAAGGGGCTTGTCTTCTGTTTCACAAAATTTATTTTGGCAGGTAGTGTTTATCATTAACCAGCAAATATACCCCATACATAGAAGATGCAGCAGTAACTACCTCCTTCTCTGTTACTGCGCCTATCTGACCAGTATAGAAAGCATATCATTCCATTGGAGACGATCCAGTCAATCAGAGTTATTACAACCTACAGTAAATAATCTGTTGGCATTGAGAGGATTATACTGGCAATATACCTATGTTTATCCCAAGAGGCAATGCTTACAATAGTGTATTGTTAGGGCATATTGAAGTGCATCAAAAACCACATTGTGAGTAAATTCACCTGTCTAATAATAACCTTTTGATAATTACAGCTTAGAGATACTAAATATAAACAACTGATTTGTGCACTTTGCTGAAGTAAAGCAGTTGTCCTTGCACTTTGTTTTAAAAATACTAATTTTATAGTGATACAACCTTTTATTAACCCTTCAGATTTGTATAGAGGTTCTTTTTTTCTGAGACCATAACTTCTATAAGGCTGTATATTTTTGTTTTAAAGAGAAGAGTATACAGTGACTCACATTTCTTCTCAATTAACTAATAAGAATGCACCTTATAATTTATCCAAATACCTTGAAATAATAAAGCAGAATGGTAAGAAATTGTGGTTTTTCAAAAGAAAACCCCCATCTGAAAAAGATAAGAGTATGATAATATCTCATAGTTTGCCGAGTTTCCTGTAAGCAGAAATGTCACACAAACATTGCCCTGTCAATAATTATTCATCAGTGAAAGTAACATATCCACTGGATGCTCATTTGCATGTCACTACCCACAATCCTTGTCTGCAGCTTAGCCACTGTATAACATGTGACATGTAATAATGAATCAGGTTTGTGGATCTGTGCATGATATGCAAATACACTCATGGGTAATTTATCTTTGCTGTATGATAGAGGGGTTTTTGTGACTTTTTGTCACCATAACCTAATTGTGTGGCTTGAAACCACTACAAGCTTCACAATTCAGAACCAATTACTAAATGCAGTCGCTGATGTGTTTTAAAGCAGGAAACAACTGTATTGAGTGGGTCCAATGAGCCTGTCTTCACGCAGGTTTAACGTTGAGCCTGATTAACGCAGCAAGCAAATGCTCTAGTTCAGGGGTGGGCAACTCCAGTCAGGGCCCCTGACAAGGGGGGGTGGGCAGCACTGCTGTCACAGGCCTGGTGTGTTTAGGGGCCCGGCCCCCCTGCCTGCACATTCATTTCCTGCAGCCGCAGCGTCCCTAGAGATAAAGGAAGCAGGGAAATCCCTTCCTCTGCAGAGCCTCTATAGGTGGACTTGGCCTAGGTTAGGGGGTGATGCCTTGAGGACAAGCGTGCGTGTGGAGCTGCAGTCTGCTGAGAGACCGGCTAGGAAAGGTGAGAGGGAAGGGTTAAATCAGGGGGAGAAAAACTGACATGTAAGAGAGGAAGACAGAAAGGGCGTGAAAAACAGAAAGAGAAAATAAAGTACAAAGAGAAGTACATAAGACAGAAAAGAAACACACGAGGGAGAAGTAAAGAAGCAGACATGACGGGAAAGAACATTCAGGGATGATGACAAGAAAAGACAAAAATGAGATAAACGGTGTAAGAAGAAAATGCGTGCTGGGGGAGAGGAAAGAGACAGGCTGGAGGGGAAGGGGGGAGAGGAGAAAGACATGGGTAGTGGGATGGGAGATAGACATGGTGGGGGGTGAGACATGGTTGGGGGTTAGAAACATGTTGGGGGGGGAGATCTGGAATCAAGAATGACACAAGGCACTTCAGATTTTCTAATGCTGAATTTAATGAGCCAAAAAGACGACGTTTCGACCTAAGGTGGTCTATTTCAAGTGATAAATGGCTTGTGATAAAGGAGGGGAGAGAGAGACATTGCAGAAAGAAACAGACAATGGTGAAACGAAAAGACATTGGAAGAAGGAAAATAAATAAAATAAAGGCATGCTGAGGCGGGGAGAGAGGAGAGAGAAAGATATTCAGTGGTGGGGAGAAGAGAGACATGCTGAGGGGGAGGAGAGGAGAGAAAGACATGAGGAGGGAGAGGAGAGAAATACGAGAGGGGGGAGAATCGAGACACAGAAGGGTAAAAGTTGGAATTACATAAAGGGTGTGAGAGAGAAGGACATTAGGGGGAAAGGGGAACAAAGAGACATGATGAGGTAAAGTAGACCAAATATGATTGTCGTAATATTTGAAAGGCCCCATTCTTCAAATTTGTCCTGGGACCCAAAAATAATGTTGGTGGCCCTGACTCCAGTCTACAAGGGCCACCAACAGGTCAGGTTTTGCAGGGTATCCCTTCTTCAGCACAGATGGCTCAATGACTGGCTCAGTCTTCGAACCTGTGCTGAAGCAGGGATATCCTGAAAACCTGACCTGTTGGTGGCCCTTGAGAACTGGAGTGGCCCACCCGTGCTCTAGGTCAGGGGTGTGCAGACTGGGGGCGTGCCCCCTTGGGGGGCGCAAGACTTTCCAAGGGGGGGCACGTGGTTACAGAGGCCCCGCGTTCTTCCCCAAGGCATTTAAATGATATACTGGGGGATCGCGTGAGGCAGCTGCAACTTTCTTTACCTTGTCTTCGGCGCCGCATCACCATGGCAAGTCGGTGTCAAAAGATGCCGCGGGGTCACGTGATGTCATGTTGCCATGGCAATGGTCCATCACGTGACCCCGTGGCATCATTTGACGCTGAAGAAAAGGTAAGGAGGGGGGCGCGAGCAGGGAGGGAGAGCAGGCAAGGGAGGCGAAGCAGGGAAAGTTTGCGCACCACTGCTCTAGGTTATTCATGTAATAAAATGGAGAGGACGCAAGAAGTGAGACGATAAATGGGTACATATTAGCGTGCATCTGAGATCTCATTCAGTGAATAAAGCAAGTTTGTGGCCCTGTACAAAACTTCCAAACATGGAATTTTATCTCTCCAGGAAAGAAAATAGAAACACATATGTATTCCACCACAGTGAGGGGGCTTCCTGCTACTTACAAAAGCCCCAGTTACAGCTGTATTTGTCTTCAACTGATTTGTAATAGCAATGGGTAAATACCGATTATGCATCTCTCATCTGGGAAATGCAGTGAAACAACTTCTTTTTATTCACTCCACCACGTATGTGGACCTCCCTGGGCCTGTAATTCCCTATGCCCTTTGGTACTGTGTAATCATAAGAAGAAAAATGTTGAAATTTGCTCAAATTTGTGGGGGGGAAAAAGGGCAAAAAAGTTTTTCTTTGACTTACTCAATAACGTAATCGGTTTTCTTAGAAATGTTTACCCTGGCTTGTTTGTTTCCTCTGAAAAATGAATGCATTTCTACGTTCCTCAAGATTAATTCTAATCTTGCCTGGTAATTGTTGTTCTTCCTCCTTACCTCTTTGCTTACTGGTGGAAGCCAAATTTGTTCAATCAATGAACGTGTGTATTAACAATGTGCCTGCAGATCTAAAAGTTAGCAACCAGTCTTATCTAAGAGATTGGGTAAAAATTGTAAAACACTTAGGGTCGTTTTATACTGTTTGTGGCCCTGCGCGCGCATGTGCAAACGCGCGTGCACGTGCCGCATGCATTTCGTGTGTATGCTGTGAGTGAAGGTACGGTGTGTGTGTGTGTGTGTGTGTGTGTGTGTGTGTGTGTGTGTGTGCGCGCGCATGTGTGTGTGTGTGTGTTTGTGTGTGAGTGTGTGTGTGTGAGTGTGTGCGCAGAGATTGTGAATTATGAATGAAATAATATTTTTAAAATAAAAAAAAAGTTGTAATAAAAATATTTTTTATTTATTTAACTTTGACACATACACACACACACACACACACACACACACACATACACACATACACATACACACACATACACACACACACACATACACATACACACACATACACACACGCACAAACATACATACATACACACATACATACATTACAGCGCCGGTAGCGGCACAAAATCATTAATTTCTTCATGTCCTCCCTCGTCGGTCCGCTCCAAGCCCCCTGCCGCGCGCGCGGCGCCATTATAGAAAGGCTGACTAACGTCAGCCAACTAAAATTCCTCGCGCGCGCACGGCATAGCGCACACCCAGCACTATAGGACGGCCCTTAGAAGCATTTAGTTACCAAGGAGACATGAAAAGGGGTCTTTTATCAAAGTCTACCAGCTGCAGAGTTGAGGAAAAACTAGTGTAACAATTCTACAGTATGTCAGATTTATCAATGTGAAAATGTCACAGATTTCAATAGGAATATTTTCCCTTGAGAAACCTGGTGCCAGTTACAGTATGCTCCAGTTTTGAGCCAAGAGATAAATTACCTTCTGAGGGAGGGATTCATTAAGCTCCCATAGGCTACTTATATGACATTAACCTATTTAGTAGAGGCATCTATATTTGGAGTTATGCAAGTCTCTCTGTCCCTGTGCCTTTCTCGTAAAGTGACGCTAACGCTATCCCGTTATTTGACCTGACTTAACAGAACTAGGCCTAATGGGGTTATTTACTAATAGTGTATGGTCCAGCTGCAAAACTGAGGCAAAACCAGTGGAAAATAATTATTTTTGTTTGATAAGCTTGTGCTGTATTTTGCACCAGTTTTGCTTAGTTTGAATAGGAATGATGAACTTAAACTTATTTGTAAATACAAAAATAGGATAGGTATCTGTCGTCTACATTTTAGCATAGGAGGAACTTGATGGACATGTATGTCTTTTTTCCATCCCATCTACTATGTAACTATGTATCTTTTTCTTAGTACATAATAAAAAGAGTAAGGCACACCAAGGTACAGTACCGTATCAAAACCAAGTCATTTTTACTGAATACATTACAAAAACAAAAAGTATTTGCAAATATACATGCCAACGTTTAAGTACAAAAAGCTCGGATTATGTTAATGAAAAAACAGTGACAGCTTTTCTTTATATACCTTTAAGACATAAGAATTCAACTACTAGTCACTAATCTTGGTAGAAGAAGCCTGTAGTGAAGGATAATTTAGGGATTCCCAGAAGTTAAAGTGCTAGTACACTTTACCAAAAATAGCAATGCCTTTACTGATAAAAGATTATGAAGATGGAATATTGGGGAAGGACAATCAAAGATTCAATAGATCAAATAGATCAGGGAGTGACCAAAGGCAACCGTGGCATACCACTAGCACAGGGGTAGCCATCTCCAGTCCTCAAGGACCAACAACCCGTCAGGTTTTCAGGATATCCCTACTTCAAAGACTGAGCAAGTGATTGAGCCGCCTGAACTGAAGCAGGGATATTCTGAAAACCTGTTGGTGGTCTTTGAGGACGGGACATGGCCCACCCCTGCCCTGGCACATTGTGCATGTACTCAGTGGTACTGAACAATTTGAAAAAGCTTTGAAAGTTTCACTAAACATTTTTCTCAAACATGTGAAAGACTGGCCCTTTATTAAGAAATCTATAGCCTTCAATTGTTAAATGAGTGGACATTTTAAAATGCTCCACTACTGCAAACATCTGCAGCACGGAGTATAATGACCGTGAGCCAGTTCCGTTATCTCCTCCTGAAGGCATTTGTGCATTATGGAGCAGATCCACAAAGTTCCATTAGGCTATACATCGTGATATTACCCACTACTATTTTACTGATACGCCTAACGCCTAGCCACTAAGGAGATTAACAGTGCCATGACCTTAAATGAACTATTAAAGTGCCGCATCGATAACTTTTTGATGGATGTCAAGCGTACTCATATGCAAAGGAGATTGTTAATGGCTTTTAGCCTAACTTCGCAGATCCATGAACTTCAATTAATACTAGTGCAGGGCACAAACGTTACGATAAATGGGTCACACGAAAAGTAGCCGTTACAGCCAGACCATGATTATCATAACGTTATTTCTGTGAATTACCTATAATGACAAAGGCAGGTATGAAATGGTACCTTAATAAAATGTTTGTGTATGGCACTTAACACTTTCCATTGAAATAGTCAGAAATGTCATACAAGATGATATATATATATATATATATATATATATATATAATATATCATATATATATATATATATAATATATATAATATATATATCTAACAAAACACACAGTATACTGCATGCACGCCTGTATAGGAGGTTACCCAAAAACTGTCATATATATGCTATTGTATCAATAGACAGTGGTGGTCAAAAGGATAATTATAATATGAAAGCCACAAAAAAAGTATCCAAACACAAGCACACGGGTATACCAAAACAATATAAACAATTTATTGATATGAATAAAAACAAGGGGAGAATCGTTAAAACGGAGTGGGTACTCCAAACAAACTCCTCTGATCACCAGGGAGATGGTAGCATATATGGTGAATGAACTAGTCAGTAATATGACCTCAATGATGAATAGCTGTAAATACAACAATAAGAAGTAGTATAGGATGACTAGCTAATAAGTAGAAAGTAGCAACCAGGCATATACATAGTGCGGATGATAAAGTATAATACCAGATAGAAAAACAGCTACAAGGCACACAGTACACAGTAATACAGTACTGCAGATCCTGAATACTGAAAATCAGGGCTAAAAGTATAGCAGATCTAACTCAATGATCCATGAAGTACTGCAGCAACCTAAAGGTTCAAAACACAATAGGAATCAGTCCAAATGTTGAGAATATAGCATCATAGAGCATAGTGCATAGTTCACTCCTAGTGGGAGTGTTTGGTGGGGGACCCCTCTCTTCTCACCACAAAGGGACTTTGCACTTTGTTTCTACTGATGGCTTTTTGGTGATGTATTATGAATTATATAATTATAAATCAAATTGGGTTGTTTTCTGTGACTTTTTTCTGACTTTTTTTTTTAAACTTTTTTGTGATATTTTCATAATTTTCTTTTTCTTGACAATTGTTTTTTTTGTAAGTTTTTGTGATATGTTTGTGAGAACTTTTTGACATCTCTCTAAAAATATTTTTTAGTGTAAGAAAGTTTTTTTAATGTAATATCTCTTCAGTATGTCTGTAATTTGTTTATGGCTCCCTATCCTGTGCACTTATTATTTTTCTTTTCGTTTGCACTTTATTATGTTATCAGCTGTTTTTAGTCAATTTTTATTAATTTTCCTTGCATCACCCCTTCTCTCTGATGACTGTTCATTTTTTGATAATATTTTTCATACAGACGAGTATTCTAAAACTTGCCTTAAACTAGCCAGGTACATGCTGTGTACATGCTGTGTACATGCTGGGTACATTTCAATGACATTTCTGCAGAGACTAATGGCCCATCGGATTAACACAGCAGGGGTTCCTGGCAGTCCCATTCAGTTTGAATGGGACTGCCAGGGACCCCCGCTGTTAATCCGATAGGCCATTAGTCTGTCTGCAGAAATGTGTGAAATGTTGCAGCATGTACCCAGCATGTACCTGGGTCTTTTTGGAGATTGCCCCAGGTTTGTTTTAGAATAATCGTCGACACTACAGCACATATGTATCCATATCATAGAGTGGTAGTGAACACCTTCTGTGTACCCTCCATTAACTCATGATTCTCCCTGATGATATAGAGCCTCTGCCAGTGACATACCCTTTTTTGGGTTGTGCATTGTGCTGTCACTATTAATGTTATGATATGCTCTTTGTCTTTATTTTGGGACATAATCTCTACAGCGCATGTGCGCAGCCAGCGGTGCCTTATGTGATGGAGGGGAGTGTGTGGCGCATCTTGGTGCTTGTACGTATGGGTGTCTAGCGTGCATGCGCTAGCACTGCCGTTCCGCAATTGGCTGGCGATCCGCGATCTGGCGCGTCATGCTTTAGCTTGACACCGTGGGGTCGCAGTTTATTGACGTATGCGCAATTCTGCCTGCGCGGCGCTAGTTTGTGACGCGGCGGCTCACTGAACATGGTGGGGCTCCTTTTGATGAGGCGACACCACTACCGTAGCTGTGAGGGATCACTTAGTGAATATGTGGATTTTCCTATTGGTACAGTACACTGTCAGAGACAGGGGGGTGCTTTGATTTAATTAAAGATTTATTATCCTTTTTTATTGTCTACAGCTGTTATCACTTTAGTATGTTGGTTTTCATTGGTTTGTTTTTCTTGGTAGCACTGGGTGATGGGGTATAAAAAGAGGGTCATGGGCACTTGACCATTGCACAACCCTGATTAAGGTCCCTCTGGGTGACCAAAATTTGGTTGCAGTGTCCTGTGATTCAATACAGTTCTTTGTCTGAAGACTACTGTACATGCAGTGTGCTGTCTCTTTTTGCTGGACCCCAATCTGGTAATATATTTTTTGTTCTTTTCATATGGGATATGCATCTGTTTTTGCCTGGTTAGTAGTGTGCCAACTGCCTTCTCCTTTCTATATTCATATATATATATATATATATAAATATATATATATTGTGACTACCAACTCCTATGAAAAAGTCACCGTAGAGTGACGAAACGCGTCAGGATGTCCGCAGCGTCATTACGTCATCACTGTGGGACTGTCGGTTCGCGGACGGATCGCGTTCCTGCTGCACGAGGCTGACAGTACTAGCTGCTCATTGCAGTCAGTCTGTGGATTGGGACTTAACTACCAAGGACCCAAGACTCACCTCTTACCATCTATCGCACAGATGTCATTAACGAGGGGCAGATGAATCTGTTTCTGGGCTGTATAAGGGCATCGAGGATATATCCTGTGAATACTCATTGATAGACTTACCTGGCTGGTGGTGACATTATTTGTTCACAATCTGCTTAATTTTATGCTTTCTTTGTGAGTAAGCTTACTCCCTCCCCTCCCGTTTTCCTATTAAATGTGAAACATTTTTGTGCTATGGGCCATGCACTTTTTTTCTTGTTCTAGATTTCCCATTGGATGTGATTCATCCCTTTGAAAGCAGCCTACACCCTGCTACAAGTGTAATGTACAAACAGGACATTCAAGGGACTGGTCTAATTCTCTCTGTTTTCTTTGTTGTTTTGTCATATGTGCTGTATTGTATTTAACATTGTCTACATCGTACTCGTGAGTGAAGGGCTACTAACAGCTCAAAACAGCGGGTATAAAAAATAATAAAAAATAGATAATGAGTGGGACTGCTGAGGTAAGCCGCGAGGCGATTCAAAAGCGTGGGTGTGGATGAAGTAGAAGGGGAGACACTAAGGTGCCTGAAACGCGTAGGGTATTTATGTAACTTGTTTTTTGTTTGTCCTGATGTTCCTTTTTATGTAATCTTTATTAAACAGTTTTATTTTCTATTTTGGTGAGCTGTCAGTGCTTTTTGGGGACCTCACGCGATTCAATTTACCAATCAACTTTTTTGCTTTCTACATCGTACTCACCTGATTGCATATATGTTTCAGTTGTAATTAAATATTTTATTGGGTTGGATCATAGATGTCACTTGGCGCTACTTTGTATATATATATATATATATATATATATATATATATATATATATATATATACATATATATACAGTGTTCGACAAATCACCCAAAAATCTACTCGCCCCACCAAAAAAATCTACTCGCCACCTAGTCCCGCCCCCAACCGCCCCAACCCCACTTTAAAATAAAATATATAAATAAAATACATTTAATAAATTCCTTTTCAGAACAACATTCGTTTTTGACATAAATGTATTTATTGTATTACATTATACTACAATTTGTCTGTGTGTGTGTGTGTGTGTGTGTATGTTGGATCTAGAAATAAAAGCCAGATGTGAATGACTAGTTTCCTGAACCCCTTAACCAGTGTCTGGACGTCCCCGCTTCACAATATCTAAAGCAGCAATCCCGCCTGGGATCTTACCTGATCCGCAGTTTCTCAATGTCCAGGTACTGTACCCTCATTCCCGCAATGGACAGGGAATAGTTCCGTGGGCGCCTATAAAATTTTACCACTATAAAGGATATACGAAAACCAAGCCTGTTGGTTGTGAAGATTGTTGATCCTCACGGTGGGCTTGAAAACAAAGAGAAAGCACAACACATAGCGTAATACTGTTGAAACATTAAACAAACAACATATAAGACAACATATAGCAGCTGAATACTGAAATGGTATTTTTAGGACAATAAAATCATTTAATAACAATTAATATTTAATATAATGCACAATTTGCATGGACATATAGATTTAAGCAATTAAAAATCTGAATAGGTGGTTCAACTGCTCCGTAGCACCAATGTTAATGATAGCAATGCCTACTCACCAGATGGAATAGGTTTGCAGGCAGTGGATATTTTAGAGAGTATCCCCTCTCATCTGTGTGCTGCTCTCTGCTTAGCTGGCGTCTCTGTCGGCTCGTGGGTGCAGCTTATCAGCGGGGACTCCTGCAGCTCCAGGAAGCACGTCTGGGCAGATGGAACTCAGCTGCAGCTGATTCAGCACGATGTCAGCCACGGACCACCGTGAGCTCGTCTATCTGCTGCTCACTGCTAGCTGGCGTCTCTATCCGCTCGTGGACGCAACTTGTCAGCAGGTACTCGTTGATTCACCGATGTACGGGGGGTACTACACCAATGTGTGCGGGGCTTGAACCTCCACCCTACGCGTTTCAAGATGATGTATATGATGTATATGATGTATATGATGTATATGATGTATATATACCACAATTATTAAGGTTATGGTGGGTAAAAAAAGTGACAAAAACCCTCCACAGTAAAGCATAAAGCAACTGTAAATATTACTGTATGTTCATTTGCATGTCTTAGACAGGTCTGCCCAGCATACAGCGCTTCCACTGCAGCAAGGGATTCTGGGAAATGACATGCAAATGAGCACTCAGTGCCACCTTTTGTCTCAAGCTCGTATTACACAAGCTGTCTAAAAACTGTGTTTAAAACAGCATGCATTGGCTTGAGGATTTGCTTGTGTAATACGAGCTTGAGACAAAAGGTGGCACTGAGTGCTCATTTGCATGTCATTTCCCAGAATCCCTTGCTGCAGTGGAAGCGCTGTATGCTGGGCAATAATGGGGAAAGACAGGGTTGCAGACTTGTCTAAGACATGCAAATGAACATACAGTAATATTTACAGTTGCTTTATGCTTTACTGTGGAGGCTTTTTGTCACTTTTTTTACCCACCATAACCTTAATAATTGTGGTGAATACCTAGTCTAGTCTCAAACCAGCTTAGCCATTATGACCAACCTCACACTGATGATACCCATCAAGGTTGAAACATGTCTGTGAGTGTGTTTAATGGCTTTGCATCTCATCCCAGCCTCTTTCTAAAAGCTGTGTTTAAAACAGCATGCATTGGCTTGAGACAAAAGGTGACACTGAGTGCTCATTTGCATGTCATTCCCCAGAATCCCTTGCTGCAGTGGAAGCGCTGAATGCTGGGCAATAATAGGGAAAGACAGGGTTGCAGACCTGTCTAAGACATGCAAATGAACATACAGTAATATTTACAGTTGCTTTAAGCTTTACTGTGGAGAGTTTTTGTCACTTTTTTTACCCACCATAACCTTAATAATTGTGGTGAATACCTAGTCTAGTCTCAAACCAGCTTAGCCATTACGACCAACCTCACACTGATGATACCCATCAAGGTTGAAACATGTCTGTGAGTGGGTTTAATGGCTTTGCATCTCATCCCAGCCTCTGTCTAAAAGCTGTGTTTAAAACAGAATGCATTGGCTTGAGGATTTGCTTGTGTAATACGAGCTTGAGACAAAAGGTGGCACTGAGTGCTCATTTGCATGTCATTTCCCAGAATCCCTTGCTGCAGTGGAAGCGCTGTATGCTGGGTGACAATGGGGAAAGACAGGGTTGCAGACCTGTCTAAGACATGCAAATGAACATACAGTAATATTTACAGTTGTTTATATATATATATATATATATATAATATATATATATATATATATATATATATTATATATATATGTTCAGGGATGCCTTGGGAAAAGCTATAAGAGTAAACTGGTACTACCAAGGATCTTAATCACTACAGATGCCTGCGGAACATGTGCACAAGGCAAACAATTTTGTTCGCAATCCAGGGGGAGCATATAAGGGAAATAAAAAAAAAACAATCTAAGTGCAGACAATAAATTAATGTGAATTAAGTCTGTGGATTTCTTGGCTTATGTACAGCCTCTCACAAGATCTCAGTATTTTACAGGAACGAGAAGCAATTTGGACGACATGAAGAACTCCTGGTTCAGAAAGATGTGTAATCTCCGATCACAGCAAGTGATGGTGCATGAAAAAAGAAATATATCCATAGTGCAGACCCATCATATAAAACGTAACTTTATAAGGGTTCAAAAATGCAAACTTACAATAAAAAAAAGTAGATTAACGCAATACACTACAATGTGATGGAAGATAATCGATGTGAACACCTGGCTCACCCCCGCCTGAGGTCAGCGATCGGTTTGTGAAACGCTCCACAGTCAGCTACCTTGCCTGGTTCTCTCTGAGGCGTTGCGTTCGCGTCACTCCGGTTCTTTGCATCACGTCACTTCCGGTTTTGGTTTAGGGATTCGCAATCTCTGATCTCTCTCCTCCATGGGCAGCTATCATCTAACGCGTTTCGCCAATTCGATGCGTGGCTTCGTCAGGAGTGTCACGCATCGGATTGCGAAAACGCGTTGTAGAGTGATAGCTGCCCCGAGGAGGAGAGAAGAAGTGACAGAGTTGCGAATCCCGAAAACCGGAAAGTCCGTGACGCAAATACCGGATGTGATGCGACGCAAGCCTCAGAGAGAGACCAGGAAGCAGGTAGCTGACTGTGGAGCCGTTTCACCGAAACGATCGCTGACCTAGGCGCGGGGGGGAGCCAGGTGTTCACATCGATTCTCTTACATCACATTGTAGTGATATATGCATTAATCTAACGTTTTTATTGTAAGTTTGCATTTTTGAACCCTTATAAAGTTACTTTTTATATGATTGGTCTGCACTATGGATATATTTCTTTTTTCATGCACCATCATCTAGCTGTGATCGGAGATTATCATCTTTTCTGAACCAGAAGTTCTTCATGTCGTCCAAAATTGCTTCTCGTTGCCCATAAAATACTGAGAACTTGTGAGTAGGCTGTACATAAGAGCCAAGAAATCCACAGACTTAATTCACATTAATTTATTGTCTGCACTTAGATTGTTTTTGTTTTATTTCCCTTATATGCTCCCCCTGGATTGCGAACAAAATTCTACTACTTGGGGACCAGAGAAACCAGTCCCTGCCAGATGGGTTTGAGCAGGGGGTCTTAATTCATTTATTACTGTCACGTTTTTATTAAGTTTTTGATTATCCACAAAATTGTATCACTTGATTATATATTTTATTCACTTTATTTTTTAGTGATCACTAATAGTGCTAGCGCCGATTACTTTCACTGTCACACAGCACAAGGCAAACAAGGCATGCAAAAGCACAATATTACTCTGACAATCTCCACTAGAATACATCAAACCCAGCTAACTTCTGGAAGGTTATCAACAACATATTCCAGCCTTCTAACCATCAACATCCAAGTAATGTCACTAAGGGTGATATTACTCTGACAAACCCCACTGACATTACAAATGCATTCAATGATTACTTTGTGAGGTGTGCTACTAACTTATTAGTGAAACGCAACCCAAACCACAAACCTGAATCTCATCCTGGGAGTATCCATATAGCCCCACCCCCTCCCAACACTGCCCACAATTTTCAATTTGGCCCAGTATCCGAAGGGGAGATTACACAAGTGCTCCCCAAATTAAAACTAAGCATCCAATGTGGACCTGATTTACTACAATCTAGGTTCCTAAGACTTGGTGCCCCAGGATTGCCAAACCAATTGCTTCCATAGTCAACTCTATTCTGTCTGCAGGCCATATCCCTAAAACCTGGAAAACTGCCAGAGTTGTCCCAACCTTCAAAAGTGGGGACAAAAACACTGTCTCAAACTACAGGCCAATCTCCCTTCTCCCAATCCTATCCAAAGTCATGGAAAAATGTGTCCACTCCCAATTAAGCGATTACTATACCAAGACAAATTTCCCTAGCCAATTCCAATCTGGCTTTCGCCCCAAACACTCTACCGTAACTACCCTGCTAAAAGTTTGCAATGAAATCCAGTGTGGAATGGAACGGCGTCAACTCACTGGTGCAATATTCCTAGATTTTGCAAAGTCTTTTGATACTGTTGATCATGCTATCCTGCTTAACAAACTCCAGAGCTCTGGAATAGGTAAGCATGCTTTAAACTGGTTTCAGTCCTACCTATCAGGTAGATCCCAACATGTGTCCATCTCAGGCTCTAACTCCAACCCCCTGGATATCACCAGTGGCGTCCCGCAAGGCTCTGTTCTGGGGCCCCTACTCTTCTCAGTGTTCATCAATGATCTTCCCACAGCTTGTAAGGTAGCTTCAATACACATGTATGCAGATGACACAATCCTATATGCACACAGCCATAGCCTCTCCGACCTTCAACACATACTTCAGTCTGACTTTTTGAGACTTGAAAACTGGATTTCACAAAACAACCTGTTTTTAAACACTGACAAGACTGTAACAATGGTATTTGGGACCAAGACTAAATTTTTCAAGCTTCCAGTAACTGAGCTCCAGATCAGAACCAACGCTAACACCACCCTAACTCCTGTTACCAGTTTTAAATACCTGGGCATATGGTTTGACTCCCACTTAACATTCGGAATGCACATTGATACCCAGACATCCAAAACCTATGCCAAACTAGGTGTACTTTACAGGAACAAATCTCCTAAGCCTGCTGGTCAGAAAGCGTATCGCACAGCAGATGCTAATGCCACCCCAAACCCACCTTAGCAAACTTGACACCCTCTACAATTCAATTTGTTGTTTCGTTCTCCAATGCAACTACAACACCCATCACTGCAACATGCTCAAAGAACTAGATTGGTCATCACTAGAGTCTAGGCGCAAAGTTCACCTTTCCTGTCTTGCCTTCAAATTCTTTATGGGCAAGCTACCCATCTATCTGAACAAGCTCCTCACCCCTACCACATGCAACACTTATTATCATCTGAGATCAGACTCCAAAAGACTGTTCATGGTCCCAAGGCTCAACAAAGTATCCGGCCGCTCCTCCTCTTACCGTAAACCCTAAAACTGGAACAACCTACCGGAGACTCTCACATCCACCACCAGTTTAAGTTCTTTCAAAACTAAGGCTGACTCACATTTTAATCTGGTCTGTAACTGTTACATAAGGCTATAATATACATCTTCTCTAACTGTGCATGCAATGTATTGTATATAATGTATACCCTGTTAATTTATGTAACTGTATTTTTAACCATAGTGTTATTTGTCATATTAACTATGTCCAAGACATACTTGAAAACGAGAGGTAACTCTCAATGTATTACTTCCTGGTAAAACATTTAAAAAAAATAAAAAAAAAATATATATATATATATATATATATATATATATGTTTATATAAATATGTAAATATATATATATATATATAACAGAAAGAAATCAGCGCTAGGACTAACACAAATGAAATATTATAAGTGAGTAAATAGGTGATTAATAAATGTACTGACCAGGGTGAAATGAGCTAGCAGGATGCAGCCCTAATGAGGATATGCCTATCCTGATTAAATGGAAGAAAGAAAAAAGGCGCAATCCTGTATAGCAATAAAAAACAGGAACATTTATTAATTAAGCAAGGAAGGCTAGGTGACTGAACAGATTAAAACAAACACAATAATGACAATAAAAACAAGAGTACTCTTGAAAATAAAAAAGAAGGGAAATGTGAAAAAAAAATATCCAATAGCGCAAATGTAGGAGGCAGTGAGATGTGGGAGGAATTGTCACTCGATAGATAGCAAATGACTGGAGCAACAAATGGGGAGAAGTAATTGACCCGTCAGATGATAGATTGCGGATGTAAACATGGAAAAATCAGGCTGATAATGACCTCTATAGATGGAGATGGTTGGTAAGAAAATAGCATAGGCAAGGGATTAAGGAATGGTCTCACCAAAGGATGTAACCGCGATGACCACAGGGGTCTCCGCTCCAGTCATTTGCTACCTATCGAGTGACAATTCCTCCCACATCTCACTGCCTCCTACATTTGCGCTATTGGATATTTTTTTTTCACATTTCCCTTCTTTTTTATTTTCAAGAGTACTCTTGTTTTTTATTGTCATATATTGTGTTTATTGTGTCTATTGGCATCATTGTGTTTGTTTTAATCTGTTCAGTCACCTAGCCTTCCTTGCTTAATTAATACAATTTCCTGTTTTTTTATTGCTATACAGGATTGCGCCTTTTTTCTTTCTTCTAAATATATATATATATGTAGTGACTACCAACTCCAACTTCTATTTAGATCAAAGTTTTTTTGTCCCATATACTTGAAGGACATTGGGTAGAAACCAATAATGTTTAGCATCAAAGTAAATGGATTAAACCAAATATATGCATGTAGTTGTTCAGTTATTTTTAAAGAGGTAATACTGTATGTTAATAAGAATGCAGAAAATAAAGAAAAACAAAGGACTGGAATCAATATCTTGTCACAGTACGAATACCCTCTTTTACCCCTGAAGTATCATTGTAATGTTGTTAAATGCCAGTAGGTGGGGAACTGCACGTTATAATCCTCACTGGTTGCATGGTACAGTAGGGTAGCATGGTTTCTTTCATTACTTCATAATTATGGACATGAAGTGATTTATTAAGGTCATACACATCTGATGTTGGTCTTAATCCAGGTTCTCACTACTTCACAAAGTTTAATAATAATCCCACGGAGACAAATGAAAACCCATTCCTTAGCAGATTAATCTGTTAAAATTCTAAATATGCAGAACATCTGCCAGATTATTTCATTATTATTTTCAACAGGACAAATGGAGATTTTTGCAATATAGTAGAATAGATGAGAAGTGATAACTGACCATCTGTACGGTATTGAAAAAAAGATTTGGGTTTGAAATACTGTATTATGTTCTGCTTGCCACTGTGTAAAGTATAAGATCCCAAGAAAGATTGACTTGACACTGCCAGAATAGAATGCAAATTACAGAATAGAATGCAAATTACAGAATAGAATGCAAATTACAGAATAGAATGCAAATTACAGAATAGAATGCAAATTACAGAATAGAATGCAAATTACAGAATAGAAGGCTGAATGTTGTACACTTCTTCATAGCATGCGCATCATGTACTGTAACTCATCCCTAACCTGTACCTTGATAATAACTGTAATGAAAAGGACTGAAAGTATTAAGCATTTCAATAAACCTGACACAGCAGAGGTTAACGCAAAAAAAAACAATAGTGTGATTTTGTTGGATGATGAGACAATCACATACACATGGTGAGTATCCTACTCACATTCGGTTTCTTTCTTTTCAAGCCTTTGGGATAAATCTTAGCGAAATGTTATTTTCTTGTGCTATTATGTACACTCCACGTATCATATGTTAGTGTCTTCTTATGATAATAAATCTGTTATAAAAACATAAAACTTCCCATAGTGTAATATTGTTTTAATATAAAAGTAATGACAAAATATTTTTCCACTCACAAACACGCCTCTTGATGTGCGGTAAGAGTGAGAGTTGCTGATCACTGGATATGGCTCCTCCACACTTCCCTCTGTTGTAGCCTGTCAATCCACTTTTTGTGGGCAGTCAGCATCGGGGTGCAGAATTATGGGCAGTCAGCATTGGGTGCAAGTTCTCACAAGCCTCAACTCGAGAGAAGGCACTCCAACCCTCTCAACGTTACTTGTTGGCTTCTCTCTGCGGATACAGAGAGAGTGTGTCAGCCATGTGGCGTCTCTCAGGTGACTATCCGTTGTTGGCAGGGAAGTCTTAACTGTCTGTCTGGTTCATAAATGCACAGGGCACATCAGAGGTTTCACTAGTTTGTAGACATTGAAAGGGTCAGTGTATGGTGGACTGGTAGGTTTAAATCCCAACACATCTTGCCAGTGGGCTTCCTCAGGTGTATTTCAACCTATGAGGCCACCATACTGTAAGAGATTTATCCTAAAGCCTTGAAAAGAAAGAAACCAAATGTGAGTAGGATACTCACCATGTGTATGTGATTGTCTCATCATCCAATATCACACTGTTGTGTTTTCTTTTTCTCCCTCCCACACCCCTCTCTTCTTTCCTATCTACCCGGATGTATGCGCCATAAGACTCTTCAGGACTTTTGACACTATTTGATCCGGTATTGGTGTATGCATTTCCATATAGTAATTAGCACCTTTCAATGTCTCATATATAGGCACTATTAAGGTTGTCACTTACCTCCTTTTTATAATATAAATCACTTATACAGACTTGTTAGCGTTATTCACCATTTTGTTCACTAGAGGTTAATGTTAGTAGCAAAGTTTCTTAAAAATACATGAATTGTTTTATGGCTAGTCAAACCACTGACCAGGTCTACAGTAGTTTTATGTGTTTTATAGGACTGAGGTTATCTAAGGTCAAAACCTGGGTTTTAAGAAATGTGGCTACACAATTCTTCTCTGACTGTATAAATAAATGGAAACCTAATGTATCTTGAAAGGGATTCCAGTAGGAGATCTGCAAATACAAGGGGGTGGGACTAAGAAGGCGTTCCATAATTGTGGGAATTTTCTAAATATAAAGATATCATCGGTCTGGCCGCAATTTGCTAGAATAACCAATAGATATTTGGAACAGTTGCAATCATACCGATCAAATTATACAAAACACTTCATGTTTATGAGGCTGCAAAGGACAGATATCTGTTTTCTCAAGCAAAACTATAAATTGCTTGGGCCAAAATGGTATCTACAGTACGTGTGCATATTAATGATAAAAACGTGCCAGCAAAGGTTGCGTCATTCTAAGTATTATAGAAATAATCTGATCCTGTTTCTATATCGAGGCAGATTTTTTAACTTCTTTTTTTCCCTTAAGTCGTACAAAATGTAATGGGCTGTAGATTGATGAGGGGAAGTCGAGAACACACCCAAAAGGTGGGCATGCTGTGTTACAATGAAAGGAGAATGAGGATATACTGTAAGGCCTCGTCCATGCTCCCTGCTGGCGTGCTGAGGCGCGCTGAGGCGCAGGGAAAGCGGGTGCTTTCCCTGGCCTTGCGGTTGCTTACCGCATGCGCTGTCAGCGGGCCATCAGGGGGCGGGCCGGGGGCGGGCGCGTCACTGGCCGGGGGCGGGCCAGTGACATCACGGAGCTGGTTCGCCCTCATTGGGCGAACCGCTCACGTGACAGGCCTGTCGCGCCGGCAAGCGGGGAAATTTTAAATTCCCCTAAGACCTGCGCTTCAGCAAGCGCGCGGAAGCGCAGGTGAGCCCCTACTAAAGCCGCTCTAATTGCGGCTGTAGGGGCTCAGTGCTGAGCGGGAGCGCGCGTCAGCACGCTTCCGCCAGCAAGCGCTAAACATGGCCAAGGCCTAAGCCTGCAATTGAGATATGAAAATCAAAACTAAACAGAGGGAGTGTCTGATGTCGACAAGATATGTGAATTCTCATCTTCCATGATCCAATTACCTCTTTGTAATAGATTAGATACCTGTTAGGTAGTAACATCTAGGAATTTTGCTTTTACCTTTTTATTTTATGAAACTTTCTGTATTTATTGTAATGTATCTTCTTGTAGTAATCTTTTTTCTGTAAACTATGCCCTATACTATTTTGTATATTAAGGCCAAACTTTAATAAGTAGTTCTTTGGGCTCTGTTGCATGCTTTGTAGAGAGCAAACTACATTTTTGGACACATTTTGCTACAACAGATATTTGTGTGTTAAGTGCATATTTTCTTTAGTAAAC
This sequence comes from Ascaphus truei, assembly GCA_036426205.1. Taxonomy (NCBI): domain Eukaryota; kingdom Metazoa; phylum Chordata; class Amphibia; order Anura; family Ascaphidae; genus Ascaphus; species Ascaphus truei. Next base: position 138,091,836 of record CM071570.1, on the reverse strand, counting down.
AGGGACCAAAGACTCTGTAAATACATTTTGTGGTGGTGGAAGCTAAGTAAAGATATATATTGTGTTGGAATAAGGGTAGATATTATTAATTTGAGGGACCTTTTGTAGATGAAAAGGTGATCAGCTAGATAACTGTGTATTAACTCTTGTCACATATACAAGTCACGTGCTCACTGGTGTGTCGTGACAAGGACACTTCCCAAATTAAAATGTAATGGGTAAAATTAATATAAAGTTCCTTGATACATTCATGTGAAGAGATGCAGAATAAAAATGTAGCTTTAAAATTGCCTTCATACAGAGAACCCTATACATTTGATTATATTTTGTTCTCTAACTACAATGCTTGTCAGTGGAAGATTAAAATATATATCTGTTATTTCTCTTCCTTTCGACTAGGAACTCACAAATGTTAGATGTAATCATCCCTAAAAAGAGGTATGAGTGATTTGTAATGTGGAGATAAAGCAGGTGGAACATCTGAAAGCTGAAGTACACAGAGTAATGAATAATTAGAAACAGCTGGACAGAGAATGACTGACTGAGGGTGATGGTACATTGCCAGTGGCTGTGGAAGGATTGCGGGTCAGTGTGTAATAACCACAGAAGACAAATCATCATATACTCTAGAAGGACGAAGAGGCAGTTTTGCAGCCTTGACCTAACTTTTAGCCAAGACGAAGGTGATTATATAACAACGTCTCCCATCTGCAAAATTGGGGCATAATCAGCACACAAAAACAGCTCCAGATGTATCAAAGAAGGAATCCCATTAATTTCATAATAGACAAAAGCATTGGGATTTATTTGTTTTGCAGTATTTTTACAGACAGGAGAGTTTGATAGTGAAAGGCTGTTCTTAGCCCCACTCTTTGTTACACCATTGGATATGCAAGGAGACGGGTAAGCATGTAATTTATTGCACATTCAGGATATGCAATATCTTATGAATTCAGCTACTTCAAAGTTAAAGATGGGAGAGTGTTGGTATTGATTGCTGTACTCTGCTAAGCATGAAAGATTCATGTGTAGCGGTACTTGTCCTGTCATAGATAAAACAGATGGAAGGAATGTGCTTATCTCTAAAATAATGAAGTCTTGACTCAGATGCTACACCGCCCCTTGAGGCAACATGACTGGCACATTTGTATATAAATGACAATATATTTGCCTGTCACTATACATGCTAAAAGTGCCATCTGCATTGTATGAATGTTATGGACAATAAAATGAACAGGTATAAACAGCTTTATATTTATTACAAAAACAAAGTGACCCCTCCCCCATGGGCCAAGGACTAAAATGATGGATTTTGAGCCCTAGTGGCCCTGTCATTGTGACCCTGTCATTGGGGTTCAGTCTCTCAAATACCTCACTTAGCTCTTTCAGCTGAAAGACGTTTTGTTTTTACATTCTTTATGTAAAGCCAAGCCAGTAATTTAATAATTACTCTAGGTTTTCTTTGCGTCTTAATATTAAAATAGTACTGGCATAGAATTGTTCTACAAAAGATTTACAGTGCCATAAAAATCAGCCTGCAATGCATTGCTTTGAGGTTCTTTATTTTTGCCATTGTAGAGATGTAGTAGCAGAGTTCATTGTTCCACCAGGAAACACAAAATATTGCGGTATAACGCAGAATATATCTATAGAATTCAGCGGCGCTGTTGGTGCAGGATATCACACCATATCCTACAGTACCAAAAGAGAACTACAGTATGAAGCTTGCTACGTCTGTATGTTCAGTTTACACAGGAGTTGCTGTGAGTCCTGCAACAAATAAATCCTGGTCAAGGTGTTATAGTAGGTGGTACAGAGCTACTGTTTTATTTGAAAAACCCAGAGCACCACTACCTTTTTCTTACACATTTAGTTACACTTTCTTTTTACAGAAAAGGGGATTTCTTTAGAAACACTGCCCCCTTTCTGTCGTTAGAATACAGTATTTCTAAAATACTATTCATGGAGAGATGCCATTATAATGTTTAGCTGATGTGGAATATTTTGAAATCAGACACATTAGTACTTTCCCTAAGTCACTTACCACTGAATAATCAAACTGAAACTTTGAAGGAAATGCCCAGGCAGTAGTGACTCAGGTTGGTTATGCTAGAGCGAGATTGGAATATATTGGACTACAGTATGTTAACCGGTTAGCATTGGAGTCTCAGAGCTGGCACCATGTCAGGCCACTGCTGTAAGAAATCTTGCATAACATTTCAGCTTGAGCCTGTATGATGATTGACACAGGTTTACAGGAAGAACAACACCTCTCATCCTTCGTTCTCGGAAATGGGTGTCAACATTTTTATTTTGCAATCAAGGAACAAGTTGCACTTCATAATCATATATAAATACATTCAAAATGTCAGTTCCTCATCTTTAACAGCAATTAACGAACAATAAATCACTAGACTGCAAATAAATCTTAAAGCACAATCAGCGCTAGACTTTAATGTTAGACACCATACATATCACTCCTGACCAGGGAATTATTTGATTTAATTTTTTCTTCCTAGGGGAGGGAAAGTCCATTTTTTTTCAAATGTATTGTTAGATTATCCAACACCGCAATCAAGCAAACGCTGACATTAACATGAATATCACTTTTTGTCCGATTGCACTGGTCAGCTGCTTCAGAACTTGCTTGAATAAGGCCTCAAATGTGAACTTTGTGAAGGCATAGAGCAGGGGTAAAAAAGGAATGCAGCAGACAACACCATTGTAGTTCATTTGTGTTTGCGCATTAAAAGTGCTTGTAGTATTTACATATTCAAATGAGTCTATTTCCCAGGTATCTTAGGTGTCTTTACACAGGTTCACAATTCTCCATTTTTCTATAGATGAGTGTTTTGGAAGATATACACGTCAATGAGTACTCTACTAAAAAGTACTGCTGAGTCCTCTACCTCTCGCTCTTTATCAAATATCAAAGGCATTGTATCTTGCTTCAACTTTGTCCAAACTTTTTTTTAATAAAACAAATTTTTGTGTTCTGTGAATTTTCACACTTATTCAAAAGTTCAAGGAGAACAGAGACAAACCAAATTTGGTCAAGTTTTCACATCTCTACCAAGGAATATACTGTAGGTTAAATGTACTCTGTCTGTCTATAGGCACCTATGTGGCTTTATGAGAGGTATACATGTTTCACTGGGGGGTCTTTATCACGGGAAGCACATGCTGGTATATTATGATAATTCAGTCTGAGACAAAACAGGAGCACAGCTCTCATGAGATTTGTGAAAGAAAAATAACTCAAAATAATGCAACACAGTAGGTAATTTTTTAGAGAGAACCAGTACACCAGTGTCAAATACACTCATGTTCCAAATTCTTTTCAGCGTTAGAAATCAGCAATGGATATCCAGATGTTAGTATAAGCAAGGATCAGGTAATACCTCCAGGATATGTTAGGAATGAAAGAGTTGCCAACATAGCGTAATTCTGTTAAAACACTTTATATATGGAAGAAAAAAAACAATGCACTCACACAATGTACATTCAATAAACGTGTTTTGAGCTCACTGGGTCCAGCAGCAAGTGTCCTCACACTTTTCCTTCTTGACCTCCTCCATGTGGGATCAGTGGGATGGGTTGATATTGCAGTAGGCAGAGGACACAGACTTTAAGCTGGACAGAATCTCCAAAGACTCCACAAATCAAAATGCAAAACACCCTACGCGTTTCACTGGTGTCCGGCTTTCTCAGGAGCTCAGTGGATGAAATGTTCCAACATCATCTTTAAATAGCATTAAATCGTTCACCGTCGACCATGACATCAATGCGCACTGTAATAGGATAAAAAACGCAATGTTCACAACAAAAGTAACTTTACAAAGTTACACCAGAGTGACAAGGGATGGGAGCTGGGAATCTGTGTCAGGTGAAAAAACACATTAGGTACCATTACAATTACTACATTTAGACCTGCACCCAATTTGTAGATCTAGAAAGTTTTTCCTCTGGGATAGTGTTCTCAGTCAGTCCCCAACTCTTCAATTCACAGGTACACGTTCAAATGCAATACATTTTGTATCAGTGGGATCAGAATGATGCTTCTGTTTAAAATGGAATGAGATACTGGTGGATTCTAAACCTTTAATGATGTTGCGTAGATTCTTACACGTTACATCCTAGTGGTCCTCCCAATATAATCTTTACCACAGAGGCACCGCAGGAGATAAATGACAAAATCAGTTTTATAATTGATGAATTCTTTAATATTAAAAATCTCTCCTGTCTTATCTGATGTAAAATTACCCATTTTAACACTTTGTGCAGGCTTTACACTTTGAACATGGGAGTGCATTGTTTTATTTCTTCCATATATAACATGTTTTAACAGAATTACGTGTAGACCCTTTCCCTATGCCTAAGGCGACTACGCGTGCTGCTGTACCTGTCTGCTCACAAGAGGCCTACATCTGGGAGCCTGGGGTGAGCTCTTTCTCCTTGCAGTGCAATGCCTCCACCTATGAGGGATCCCTGCGTTGGCGGGATGACCCATCACAGGAACCAACACACAGTAATAAGTAATACACCACACAAAGTATATAAGTAATCTTTACTGTACACACACTAACCACAGATAACACACAATATCAGGTACCAACAGTGTAATGCCGTGACCGCAAACACTGAGTGGTTCCCCCAAAGTACGGAGGGTGCTGCGGCACCAATAACCCTTGATGTCCTGTCCCAGCAATCCCACCCAAATGTGAGGTAATGCTACCCCCTGTAGACGTAGGTGCACGTTGGGTACCTGCCTGGGTACGCCAATACCCAGGTTCTGCTTGCAGCTGTATGTTGGAGCAGGTCCCATGCTGCGGGCCTCCGACAACAATTACCCTCGCCCCAAAGGGTTCTGATCCTCCTTGTGGGGTGAGCGCCAGCTGGAGTTTCTCACACAAGTGTCCCGGAATACTGTGGCCTGGTCCCAGGTCGCAGAGCGCCGTGTGGCCATCCACCCACCGGCGTAACACTGGTACTAAAGGGGAGAGTCCCTATCTTGGGCCTTCCCTATAACACTGAACTTAGGTTGGCTTAGGGCCTAGCTGGGGCAAGCTCTAGGCCTAGTCCAGGAGGCACCACTCCCTGGACACTACCTGTATTCTTGCTGCCTCCTCCAGCATTGAACACGCTGGCTTCTTGTCCCAGAGGATATCCTGTTTCTCCAACAGCTCTAATTCCATTGGCTGTGACAGTGCCATGTGTGCAGTCCCTCCCCCGGAGGATTCTGGGACATGTAGTCTTGCTGCTGTGTATTCGGAGCCCAAACTAAAATGGCTGCCACACTCCTGACTGCGCATGCACGCCTTGCCGCACTGAGCATGCGCAACTAGCACTATGGCCACCCCCACACTCCCGATCGCGCGGAGCTCCGGCCGGTCCAGCACAGTTCCCCCTTCACTGGAGGTAAGGAGGGGGACTTGGCTACATACGCTATGTTGGCATTTTATCTCTTTCATACCTAACATACCCTGGAGGAATTACCTGATCCTTGCTTATACTAGGATAGCCATTGCTGATTTCTAACGCTGACAATAACTTGGAACGTGAGTGTATTTGACACTCGTGTACTGGTTCTCTTGCTAAACATTTTTTGACCTACTGTGTTGCATTATTTTGCATTACAGTATTTTGTGTTATTTTTCTTTCGCATATCTCATGAGAGCTGCGCTCCTGTTTTGTCTCCTACGGTGTTCTTTTGACTCAGGAAAGATCTTTTTGGAGCAGCACTTCAAAAACAAAAACAGGTTGTATTTATTATAATTGTAATAATATTTCACCCTTTATTCACAATATCACTTTAAGTAAGTTTGCGCTGAAACACTTCGTCCTCATATTATGATAACTACATACTTCTATTGGAGTGTAATGGGCGAGACACTTGCAAAATGTGGCTGTCAAGGTTGATGTTGGGTGTCTGCATCTGTGAATTCAGTTAACAGAGGAGATTACTGTCAGAGATCATGTTTAAAAGTGTTACCTATGTGGCTACTTATCTGAAAGCAGATAGTAGTGCGACCTCAGCTAAAGCCGCGAAATCCTTTGATAAATCTGGTGCACTTTTTTGCAAAGCAGGTATTTGAATGCAGGTTCTCAGTTAAAGAGGCAATCCAAGCTTAATTTAAAAAAAAATCTTATTTTGTTTTAATATATGCAGCCTACTATATGATTACCTTTATTGAAAACAAATGATCTACGCTGCCGAGCAATTCATTCTCCCGTGATCAATCTGCAAAGATCCTGCTTCGCAGGGTTCACTAAATGGCTGCCTTTCAGTTTCAATCAATCAGTGTAACTCAGCAGCTACAATGTATTCTTATATTTCTAAGGTAACATTAACTACTGTTCCCAGTTTATAGCTCAAACTGCTGGGAATATTGGAAGCAAAGGATCACAAACAGGACAGTATTGCAAATATCTTACACTGCTGGGGAAGTGTGCAAAAAGCCTGCTATAGAAATCAAAGGATGCTCAGTATATTAAACTCATTAAAAATGGCATTAAGAGTTGAATAATAAAAAAAAAGATGTAGTAAGTATTGTCTAATACTACAGAACAGATTTATTTTAAAAACACGCATAGGATATTGCATGGATTGCCTACTAAACACTTTGGGCTCAATTTATCAGGAGGTATTTGTGCACTGATGCCGTTGCATTAAAATTGCGACATACAGTATTTATCAAGTGTATTTCTACTGTTTTAGCCTGTGGCGTGTGCTACCCTAGTAACTCCTACCACTTGCTCCATCAATCCCTCATCTCATTGCAGACAGATGTCCCCACAAATGTTGCAAGGAACGTTAATACATAGACGTTATCTGTCCCATGTTTAAACGCGATTTGTGGCAAAATAACGACTTTGTGCCGGACTACGCTCTTTAATACATGGAGCCCTTAATTGCATGAATGATTTATAGCAGGATTGACTTCACAAATAACGTTAAAGATCACCTGCCAGAGTGCTAGAGAAGAGCCAACATATAGAGCTTTCTTCAATATGCTGCGGATTATCACCTGAAAACTCCCATCTACTGTAAGTCAATCCGAGTTTTCAGCCAATGATGGTGTGACCGACAACTTCAGAGCATATTACATAAGGCCCTTCATGTTAATTTGGGAAAATACATAAGCAAGATTCTGGAGACAGGAAACTGAGATATATACAAGGGAAATGCAGAGTGAGTGTTGAAATAAATAATATGCTGTCAGCAAAGGGAAGTTCAGTAGAGATAGTCAGCCAGTAGGTTGCTGAAATGGAAAGATGATGGCGAGGATGTTTTATGCATTATATTTCAGTTCTAGGTATAAATTTAGGCAACCACAGGGAAATTGTAACTGTAAAATAAAATGTGACTGTGTATTATAAAGTAAAAAATAAGTCCAGTGTACTGTAGAATGGTGCTCAGACTCCCTATGCACTCAGGAAAACTTTTCCAATAGTGTAAATATGTAGGTCCGGATTACCCTCTAGTGTCCACAATATTAATCCACATATGGTCTGCTGGGAAAGGAATAAGTTCCTAGTGAGGTCCCAAGGATCCCCGGATATTGCAGCGCAATAACAACTTCCCGCAATATTCAGAATACAATAATAGGAGGGGCAACATATATATAGCCTCTTATATGTTGTATACCCTCTCAGTGTCCAGCAAATCCGAGGTGTGCAGAATCCGTGTAGTAAGTAGATCAAGCAGTCTTCTGAAGGAAAACCTGACGATCAAGGGGTAACTTCCATAAAAATAGATTTATTGGTAGCTTACATGGATAGCCAATAGGTTAAAAATGCACCTACGCGTTTTGAGCCGCAGCTTTTTATCAATGTACCTGCATTATAAAGGGATCAAAATAATCAGATATCCTAACGTATGTTAGATATATATAGTTTTTCTTCAAATTGACTTTAAGCAGCAGTCCTGGCTAAACTTTGTTTTTTTTTTTACAATATGTAGCATGTAAGTCGCTTTGATGAGAAATAAATACTTAAGCTGATTATCGAACCATTCTCCTGTGATCGATCAGTGAATATCCTTCTCCCATAGTTATCGGAATGGCTGATTTCTAAGGCTGTGGACATAGTGCGCGCGCGGCACGAACAAATGCATATAAGTGCACCAGTCCGGCCATGCTGCGCGCCATGCGATGCACGCGGCAGCCCGGCGGCGTGGCAGGATTTGGAGGTAACAAAATGTTGGTGTTTTTGTGCGACAGCTGCATCACGACCGTGTCATGTGAGCGTTTCAACCAATAAGTGCGAACCAGCCTGGTGACGTCACGGCCCCGACCTCCCCGTCGCACGTCATCAAAGTCCACAAAGTGCTCGTGCCACAGGCGTACGCGCTTCATCGCACGAGCGCGCACTATGGCCACAGCCTAACTCTGTGTTGCAGTCTGAAATGCTACAGCTGTAATGTAACGTATTACTGAGTGTAACACATTGCTGTTATAGCTTTCAGCTAAGCAATAGACAGTCTGCTTCTGGTAACTGTAACAGATCTGTTTGTGATACTTTGTTGCCAAAAGGCCAAGCTAAAATAGGTGTGTGTCAGAGCCTGTTTCAAAAGAGGAAGTTGATGTCACTTTCTAAATGGTTTCTATGTAGCCAAAGGATGATCTGTACATTATTAAAACTCATTTAAAAAAGGCATTAGAATTGGTCCTACATCCTTGTTCCTACTTCAACTTCCCCCCCCCCCCCCCCCCCCCCCCCCAATTTAAAAATGAAGTTGAAATCACAGATTTGATTGTGAAATCCATCAGTTGTTTTCTATTTTGGAGAAATATTGAAATGACACATTCTTTGCAGTTGTGACTTTATAGCTCAGCCATGATCACTACAGCTTCTCAACTTCTACTGCATTTTTTCTCAGTTAGATATGACCATCTTTGTAACCTGAAATGACAGCAGTAGCTAATGTAGAGTGCACAATATTTGCTATTGTGTAGCATACTGGCCAACCACTGAAAACTATTTCCAGGGAGATTGGGTAAGAAAATGTCAGTGATCTCTAAATCTTCTATTAACTTGAATTTGACTTAGGGTATTTTTTTTAAGGAGGGGGGGGGGGGGAGTATACGTTGGTTAGTGAATTATGAAGTATTCTTCCACATAAAGCTTCTTCTAAACACAATAATGTGTAATTCTACACACAATAATTGGTAATAAAGGTACCAAAAGTGTGAAATGGCTAAGTGCTTTTACTTTATTGCAATTAAAATGCATGTTATTAAATGGAACTGAAGTTTTTGAAATGGTAAGTGGAAAAGCTGGAACGCCCTTAACACCTGTTGAACTGCACACCCGCCCAACCTTAAGGTTATTTGAGCACTTACTAGACTCTCATGCAAGATGTGCTCACACTTAATTGACAATCTGTTGCACTCTACTCAACAAGAAGGTTCCTCCCTAGCCATGAGCCTGATATGCATTTTTTTTACTGGAGTCCAGTTGAAGAGTGTTCCTTTTAAAGAAGGGAGTTTCTAAAGCATGCAATAAATCTAAGGAATAAAAGCAGTGACTGACCAGATTATTTAGAGGTACTGTAAGAAGTAGAGGGCATCAAGGCTGATGCTGCAATACTTACTACAATTCTACTTCTTATTACCAGTGAGTGTTACTAACTCTTCAGGGGGATTTCAACAGGGCAAAGGCTCATTGAGATAAGTATATTATTCTATAAAGACCACACTGTGTTTGCTGATCTGAAGTTAGTAGAATAATAATTACAATGAAGGTAGTGTAGTGGGTACAATAGACACCGACCTTAAAAGCAAAAAACAATGGGATCTTTAGGGCCGATTTAGAGTTGACTAATGACAATGAATTTATAGCACCTCATAAAAATAAGAACAGATTTTGCACATGGATCAGTAAAATTATAATGAGACAGGCAGAGTGTAGGAGTGTCTATACCAATGTTACTTAAATTAATTCTACATGGGAATATACCCATTAAATAGCATCTGTCTTAAATATGCATCCAATTTAGAGTCATTCTAATGGATGTTCTTAATTTAATAAGACTTCTTAATTGAGCACCTACATTAGGTGCTAATCAGACTACACTATAAGAATGCTTGAATTTCACCATGGATTTCAGTAGCACAATCGGGGGGGGGGGGGGGGGAGAAGGGGGTGCCAAGGAGCATTTGCACCCCCCAAGAATTTCATATATCTACTCGCAGTTATAGAGGCCCGTGCTCTTTCCCAGAGCAATTAAACTGATTGCCGATGAGAGAGCGGGGCTCTGCAAAAGAGCAGACCTCCTCCATCAATATTATGGCAACATATGACACTGAGTCATCATGGCATGGCGACACATTGCCATGACAATATGCCGCCACATGACACAGTGATATTGTGATGCTGCGGCATCGCAGTAAGGCAGGTAAAAACTTTGCACCACCCAAAAAGAATTTCTGGTTATACCCCTGATGCATTTTAATTAATAAAAAGACTGCTTTTGCTGCTCTATTGATGCACAGGCGCTACCTGACACAGAATACCTAACAGGACAATAGATCAAGAGGCAGGATAATAATAATAATTTATAGAGCTACTGTATTGTATTATAGTTGCAAACAAAAGTCACACTCAAAAGTTTCATTTGTAAATGCATCTGATGATGCAAATATGCACACATGTTACGCGGATGTAATTGTTACACACAGTCCTATAATTGTGAGACGTACAATCTGTGCATCAGCAATTGGACTAATCTAAGACCTCATTAGCATCATTTCAGACCAGATGCTAACGACTCTGTAGTGCCTCAATCTCATCGTAAAAACAGAAATGACATTGGCGCAGCTCTAATATTTTTATGCCAACGCTATTTTAGCATTTCCCACAAAACCAAATTCAAATTGTCCAAAACCTTAAAACAACTGTTAATAGTGTTAGCACAGAATGAAGCTGCTAAGTATCAACCCAAAAATGTATTTGACGTAGCATAATATTTCCCAAAGTATTGAACTTTACTTAGTCAATAAGAAGGGGTTAGCACACTTCAGAGTCTGGAGTCATAACAACAATGCTAATCCTCCCACCTACGCACTGTAATTAACCTTATTTAGGGGCCTTCCTTGAGAGCCATCCAGTACATTTCAGCCTTGCTTCAAGTCTAACGCCTCTACATGATTTGACTCAGTAAATGTGATCTCTGCTCATTTGCATGTGTGGAGGTTGTCTCTGCCTGTTTGAAGAGTGGAGCTGGGAAGACAGGAATATCGGTGGGAGATGTGAGTGATGGACAATAGTCGCGCACCTCCCAGGCATGAAAACATACAGTAACTAATACTTTTGATATATCCTTCAGTAAATTAGTGCTTCAAGTTATGTATTTTCTACCTAGTGTAGATGTCACAATGCAAGATATATTTTTTATCATTCTTTAGATGCAAAAGCTGCACGCCCCTTTCAGCAAATAAATGGGTCGGTGCATGTTTTCTGCGGTTATTTACTGTTTTAACTATGTACAGTATGGAACACATGTATAATCAGTTTATGGTTTTGCATTCCAAGCTTTACAGCTAATGGTCAAAACTCTAGGATACTAGATAAACTACATACAGTATTAATATTCAGATTTAAACCTGTGACTAATGTGTGCATTGCAAGATACAACATAGGTACCTGCCCCACTAATTTGGCGTGAGTCTTTAACAGAAATCCCACATCATTTACGGTGGTAAAAATGTGACCAAAACCCTCCACCGTACAGTGTACAGCAAATACAAATACCACATTCACATGTCTCAGACAGGTCCGCAGCCCTGCTTTTCACCATTATCTTTTAGCATACAGTGCTTTCACTACAGCCAGGGATTCTGGGAAATTACATGCAAATGAGCACCTGTCTGAGACACGTGAATGAGCTCACAAGTGATATTTTATTTGGTGTACACTGTACAGTGGAGGGTTTTTGTCACTTTTTTACCCACCATGATATTTTTATTTAATAGAAATCCCAAAGATGTGCTGAAACGGTATCTGTCGTTTTGGAATGCCTGGAAATTTACTTTGTCATTGTGTGTGTGTGTGTGTGTGTGTGTGTGTGTGTGTATATATACTGTAGATGAGACCCACAAGGTTGAAACAGTCTGTCTTTGAGTGGATTTATTGGCTTTGCATCTCATCCCAGGCTATGTTTAAAAGCTGTGTTTAAAGCAGCATGCATTGGCTTAAGGGTTTAACCATGTAATATGGTCTTGAGACAAAAGGTGGCACTGTGTGCTCATTTGCATGTCATTTCCCAGAATCCCTTGTTGCAGTGGAAGCGCTGTATGCTAGGTGATAATGGCGAAGGGCATGTGCTCACAAGTAATATTTTTACATGAATGTGCTCACAAGTAATATTTTTACATGATATATATATATATATATATATATATATCATGCAAATGAGCACACACTGTGTCACTTTTTTGCCTGGAATATCCATTCACATGGAGCCCATATAAGTAAATGCATCACCGTTCACACAGCTTTTAAGCACAGCATGGGACTAACAAAGCAAGTCAAACCACTCACAGACATGTTTAAACCTTAATGGGTCTCATCAGTGTAAGGTTGGTTTATACTTGCTTTGCAATATCTCTAGGCTGGGTAGGTTTACCATACATTTTAAGTTATGGTGGGTGAAAAAGGCGACAAAACACCTCCACCGTTAGCATATAGCAAATAAAGAATATCACTTGTGAGCACATTCACATGTCTTAGACAGGCCTGCAACCCTGCCTTTCAACCATTATCACCTAGCATTCAGTGCTCCCACTGCAGCAAGGGATTCTGGGAAATAACATGCAAATGAGCACACAAAACAAAATGCATGCAGTGTAAGATAAAAACCGTGTAATTGCCTGATAAGAGTTCAGCTATTGATGAGCCCAATGCGGAGGGATTCTGTCCTTTTCTGTGGCCGTTTGTTGAGTCCTGGAGGTAAGGGCAGAGCCGATGTTTCCACTACATAATGCTGCCTCTGCTGGAGTTGTCGTTCTCTGGGTATTTGCTCAGCGGAGTACCACTCGTTGCAGTTGTTAAGGTAGATGGCATCCTCTCTCCTCAGCCACACCCAGAAGTGACATCAGATGTGATGCGTCACTGCCAAGTTGACAGAGATTCCCCTGGGTTACAGCTGTAACTCGTACCAGGCTTGGCTAGACTCCGTAAATGCTTTGGGCAGTCTGCTCAGTATTGCAAGTACTCCAAACAGCGTGGGTAGGTTTGTTCGGTGCTGCAATTCAGTCCTCAGCGTAAGCAGGTATTTCAAACATCAAACGGAGGCCTGTTTCGTGCTGTACCTCAATCCTACACGTTTCAGCAGCAAGTGGCTTCCTCAGGGATCACTGTTCCAATGAATTTTTTTTTCCCACTTCCAAGTCTCTTTTTTGATACACATTTACTGGCCCAATATTCTTACTCATCATCTGATGATAAAATGTGGGTTGTATAAGGTAAACATGGAAAACATTGTGGAAGCAGCCATCTTAACTGTCACCATAGCTTCAGGTTACATTTTCACAGCTACAATGGAAACACATTCTGCATTTGTGTGGAAAAGCCTGTTTCCCATAATTTAAAGGGGTGTACTTTTAAAGCTTGAAAGTAACATTTTTTTAAATAACTAAGTGGAGGTTAAACTGTAAGATTATATCACTTAATACATTATTTAAGTAAAAATGGGTAAAAAACAAATATACATGATTACAATATCATTGACCATTGAGCAATTTGTTATCATATGCACCTTATTTAGAACCATATTATTTACAAATGTAATATGTATTTTTCTATTTTTATAAAATAGCAGCAGGAAAAATACAAATAGCACATATGATACATACGTTATGTACATTAAGTGTGATTATTTTAGGCTCCTTCAACCTTCCCCCTCCCCCAAAAAGTAATAAACATAATAAACAGTGAGAAGGAATAAAATAAACCTTTTTTTTAATGCAAAACGGAAGGCCTAAAGTTTAACTCAGACATTCTAACTCTTTAGAAATGAAATAGTGTGGCTATTAATTTATGAATAGACCTCAATATTTGGAACGACTAATTGCTCTAAAATTAGAAGTCTGCAGATGAATGAACAGTGAAAAGGTTTATGGAAATACCAAGGAATCCAATACGTTGGGCTGATGGGTTCCTGATTGTCAATGGGCCCATTTTCCTTAAACAAATACAATATGGTAGAATGTATATCCTGAAAGAGAGGCACGCTGGAGAGGATTTGGAAACTATTGTAGCCCTTTGTAAGTGTATAAGGTGCTTATATAAAAATTGGTACAAATTGACGTAATGATATTAAGTAGGTGTTACAATATGTGTGACATTGTTACTGTGTGAGATGCTTTGTGTTTCTTCACTTTACTCCACTGTTACATAGTAGATGAGGTTGAAAAAATACATCAGTCCATCAACTTCAATGTACTGGTATGTTACATTTAGACTACAGATAATTATCCTAGATTTGTGTAGCACATGTACCCCCTCCCTCTAGGAGATATGTGTTGCGCTACAGGTGTTGTGGTGTGTCATACCTGTGAGGGTTCAGGAGAGTTGAGTTGTCTGCGGTGATATGGAGACCAGGACAGGCTTTTGATGATCACTGACGTTCTTTACTCGGTGCTTAGCGCCTCCAGCTTTAGTGGGCTCCAGGGTGCCCAGAGATCAATCCCCACTAAAGCACACTTCTTTCCCCCTACACTCAGATAGGAGTATGATGAAAGCAAAGGGATCTTTATTGTGGCAGTCACTGTAGATCTTTCACAGCGGTGCATAGGGTCATCATAGGGTAACAGGCCTCTGGATGGTTCTGGTTCTCCTAGTGTGGAGCCTTAGATCTTGCTGAGCCAGCCAGCCATGAGGGCCTCCCACAAGGAGAAGAGACAGGCCCCACACCTCCACTCGGTTGGAAGAGAATTCACTAAATTTAGCACTGCCTCTCTGAGGAACAAGAAGGGGAGGGCTCAAGGTCTGTACCTATAACTGATAGGCTATACACAGGCCATGAGTCACCACCACACTTCTGTCACTCATGGAGGAGCATGAGGGGGGTCAAAAGCCCAGAGGATGGCCTATCACAGCCTAGACTGCTTAGTAAGAGGTGGAAGAGACAGGCAGAGTAGACTAACCATGTTACATTTGTATTTACAGTATATTGATCCAGAGGGAGGCAAACAAAAACCCCCAGTGAAATATCATCTAATGATATCTCATAAGGGGGAAAATAGATTCCTTCCTAAATAAAATAATGACAATCAGATTTCTCCCTGGGAGAGTTTGATGTGGCATTAATGTGAATGGCAGTAAATGTAGGATTGAACTCCAATACTGCAGATCGGAGTTTAATAATCTGCTGCAATGTCACATGTTAAACTGTATCAAAGTTTGCATTTTATCTAGCACTTCACTTTTCCATTCTTTCTGTGTCAACTAAATGTGTGTTGTCTGAGATGTTGTTACGCTCTATGCTTATGAGGTACATATGTAGACCATTTAACTTGGGGGAAGAGCAGTTACTCTATTCAAATTAATCTGTATAAAATATGCCCCAAGGGTCCAGGGAAGGTAAAATTGGCCACATCCGTACATGTTACTTTAGATGTAAAAAACAAAGCTGAAATGACAATGTTTTATACATTTAAACCTGGTGCAAACTGATCCAAGATTTTATTCTTTCCCCGTGTACAGGAGCAAATAGCATCATCTTTATGAATATAAAACAACCCTATTTTAAACCTTGAATTATGACTACTCCTTATAAAAGTGCACTTTCACAAGAATTCCTGGTGTGATGTGTCCTAGAGGGGGTTAATCAACAACAGACCTATGCTTTACAAGGCAATAATGCACGAAAGAAGAATCTGCTGTGAGGCACCGTGCAGTTAAGGAAGCGTTCCTTGGGTTACAGAGTGTATTGTTTTGGTAAAACATTTAAATCATAAACCACGTTTAACAGGATATCCTGGACCCTCATCCGGTCAGTTTTAGAAGAGATACTGTGATTCCAGACAGCTGACGTACAGTACCTGTCCACATTATATACACAGTATCTAGCAGTCTCACATGATTGTTTGTGTTCTGTTGCCATGGAACTTCGCCACAATATGAAGTTAGAAGTGTAGGAAAACAAGATGCACAGTATAAACTCTTAGTATACCGACCATACAGTATGTCAGTGTTCCACATCTTTATTTGTTCGGGTTCCATTAACCCCTTTGCTGCCGTAAGACAGCACCGGTCTTCCATGGTCTCCACCACATGATCGCTTGGAGATCCACTTCATAGGGCTCTGATGGAGCAGTAAACACAACCTCCCCCTAGAAAGTGAGCAACAATAGCATGAGGTTCCCTGAGCGTAATAAGGGCCCATGGAATACCAGCCCTCATGACATACATGCAATGTCATAAGAATAGCTGCAAGGGTTGAAAATAATAATAGATATTAAAAACATAGTTATGCATTCAACCAAATTTTGGTATTAAAATTGCAATGCTACAAATCAACTAAATAAAATTATTTATTTATAAAATGTTTTACCAGGAAGTAATACATTGAGGGTTACCTCTCGTTTTCAAGTATGTACTGGGCACAGAGTTATGATGACAGATACGTGGTTACATTAAATGAACAACGTTATACATTATGCATTGCAATAATAGCACAGATGTGCCCAGAATGCTAAAACTAGGTGATTAGTACCCCTAGAAAAATTAGACAAGAATACATATTTCTAACATCATTTTAGAAAGTTCATATTAATATTTGTAAGTGTTGCAAACTGCTGCAGGCTTGACTTCCGTACCTGCTCTCTCGTCAAACATTGACATAGAGCCAGGTAATGCTCAACTGGTTTATGTCGCTCAATGATTGTTTGTATAGTGGAGACTATTAAGATTTAAAAACTGCAGGACGGAGTCATGTTTTGGGAATAAACAATAAAAAGGTTGGCAAAACATCCTGAAAAAAAATTCAACTTTTAAATTAATTTATTTTTTTTCCATTCAGATTTAATGATGGTTTTGAACTCATCAGAGCCATAAAACCCCAGGACTGCACATGTACAGTGACATACACAGCATCCTATAAAGTGCCAATAAATCAAAAGGTTAATACCTATTTTGCACCATGTACAGTACTGTACATCAGCTTGTGATTGCACTAGAAATAGGAGGAATGACCGATGCACATGTTACGTTGGGATGTATCAATCTCTGGGCCTACCACTGTCATTTTTAATTGCCTTTTTTTTCTACAGCCAAAAATCTTCACATCACAGGTAGTATAAACCTCTCTGGCCAGCCATCTATATCAAATGTAAGAAATCAGGTTTATATGTTTTGACTAACCAGCATCTAGCAAATATTGCTGTATAGAGAACTTTATTTGTCTTAAAACTGTACACAGATCTCATCCCCCATATGCAAGGATTATGGAGAAGAAGCATTGTGGTTATACTGTATTGCACTGGTTTCTGGAGGTTCCAAATCAAGACCTAGTGGTAGTATTGTTTGAGCTTGTGTTTAGTCATCAGCATGACTGTATTAACACCATACAGTTCATGCAATGGCTTGAGGGGTTGAAGTGGCTAAATAACCATTTGGAAGACAACACAAACCCTTTCCTGCCTTTTACTTTCCCCATTCTCCAGAAACCAGCCACTTATATCTACAGTATTAAGTGTTTATTAGCCACGAATGGTTATAGTCCTGTGATGTAGGTATGGTATTAATGTAACGCAGATAAAACAATATCAGTATGAAAAATGAAGTTGCCTTAAATGAAGTTGGGGATTTGCAAGCAGGACAGACTGCAGGTACAGGCTCGCGTTTATTCGCATGTCAATGCAGGGTACTGTAAATAACATTATTTATATACCTGCTGGAGCCTCTGTCAATGTAAAGTCTCTAAGCAATATGGCCAGGCACAAATAATTTATCCCAATAGCATAAAACTGGGAAATGTAATAAGGAAACATACAAATAATGACACAATAAACCTTTCAATAGAAAAAAAAGGACATTTGTAAGTCACTTTCTTTGCAAACAGAAAACACCAGAGCCCACTGGCTGTGTGATGTACCGATGTTGACTTAATAGAAATGGAGAGTTTCAATTTTAAATCTACACTGTCCTTAACTTGACCATTTCCACACTAAGCAGCAATCCCTCCCCAAGTTTTTCAATGACCAAAAACGGGAGTAAAATATTGCAGCTGGTAATGTTATTGCAGTGGGCTAGTGAATAATGGCCAGATGGCATGTCCTAATAATGACCTTCTTGTTATTCAATGGCTTGCCAGTCAGGACATACCTAAGGCCATGTTTATTCCTGAAAATGCTGGGAGAACTGACATCAAGGGGGCTGTTCAGGTATATCAGCCTCCGGCAGCTAACTGGGGCAAAACTGGAACAAGCAATGTGAACCATATTTATCAAAGCAAAAACTTCTAATCGTATGGAACATTTTTCTTTGATACATTTGGTGCAATGTTTTTGCTCGAATTTTAAACCCGTTTGCAGCAAGAAGTGTTCTGACTCTACCCCTTGACTTATTGTATTCCAGGAAACTCTCCGTTTCAAGTAAGATAAAAATGTGCAAGCAGTGAGAATTACCGCTTTCAACAAACCATAGAAACACATATCTCCCCTTCCCTCTCGTATTTCTCAGTCATGGCAGCTATTTACTAAAGTCTGGAGCAGAACTGGGGCAAAAGACGACAAGTTTTATCAAAAGGCAAACTCCTAGTTTTGAATGGGATTCCATTTTTTTGATGAATAAACTATAGTGTTATTTCTGTAACGTTGCTGTCTGCAAATTAGGATAGGAACCCGCATGGCTGAGGTAGGGAGTTATACACTGACATTGGCCTGGGATCAGAGTCCTAGAAATGCACAGTAGTGGTCAAGGCAGACAGCAGGCATAAAATAGCCAGGGTCTGGATCTGGGGTAGAGGCAAGCAAGAATGGTTGGGTATGGTTCCGAGGTCGAGGCAGGAGGCAGACAAGAATGGGCGGGTCCAGTTCCAGGATCGAGGCAGGCAGAGTACAAACGGAATGGGATGTTTAGCCACGACCAAATCGCCACCAGTGCTCTGCTGCCAGGAAAACTCGCCGCTGGTCAACTCGCAGCCATTCTCCTTGTCCACAGCCACAGATCTCTCCATCTTCTCCATTCTCCTTGTCAATAGATATCCCGATCTCCACCACCACCGGCATTTGTGAGCGCAGATCTCCCAGCCGCAGGGCACATCTCCCCAGCTGCTGCTACGCCGGCATTTGTGAGTGCACCCAGCCAGGGCACATTTTTTTATTTCCACCGGGAAATGTAAAAATGTGTCATGGCTGGGCACACTGGCACACTCACAAATGCCAGAAGAGTGGCGATGGCTAGGGAGATGCGCCCTGTGGCTGGGGAGATCTGCGCTTACAAATGCCGGCAGCGGAGATTGGGAGATCTGCGGCTGGAGAGATCCTCTGAGTCTTAGGACATTTAAAAATGGTGGCGAGTTGTCCCGGTGGCAGAGCTCAGGCAGGCAGAGTACAGGGCAGCAGTCACCAACAGGATCTAAAAGCAAGGACGGGAAACCACAGGACAAAGCAGCATCCCCAGTATAACATTACTGTGCACAGGCACTGGCTCGGAGCAACTGGCTGCTATTTAAAGCCCTGAAGCAGGTGCATACAATCAGAGCATCAGAGAGAGGCTGACGTCCTGTTTTGGTGGCCATCTTTGTTGGGGCGAGAGCGTCCTGATCCATTGGGTATCTTAGCTACAGAGCGAATCCTCACAATTTTGCACTGGTTTTAACCCAGTTTTGCAGCTGGGAGACTTTTTAAATACCCCCCATGGTTTTATTAATGGGAATGCAACATCCCTAGTGCCTTAGATCACCCTTTATGCCAATAGTACAGCCCATGGCTTTTGGTCTGCTGTTATATAAATAGGGGCATACTGTAATATCAAAAACATTTGGTTTACATTGCCTAACTTGGATATTACAAAGTATGGACTCCTGAGAAGCTCAACATTTCTGAGAAGCGAGAGAGAGAGAGAGAGAGAGAGAGAGAGAGAGAGAGAGAGAGAGAGAGAGGGATTCGCTTACTGCATCCACATACTATTTTTTTGTTTGAAAAGTAGCCTTGATTTTTCCTTTTGCCCACCCTGATCATTCTGTATACCCTGTAGATTTCCATGCATAAGAAGTAGTGGATCTCCAGAACAGCACCGCATTAATATCAGCTCCGAGGACCCCTGATTCCTCAGATTCTTACCTAGGATGCCCCTGCCAGTTCTTCATGCAGGTTTAAATCCTGTGCATCACGCGGGTCAATAGGAAAACGTCACGGATAATATTGCGGCTTCCTATTGACCCAATGACGTGGGAGATTTACACCTCCATTAAAAGAATTTAAACCAAATGAGTTGAAAATACAGATCCTAAATTCACAAATTTCAGGTTTTGAACCCGCGAACACGGCCATCCTTAACAAAATTGCAAAGACATCTTTTTAGCAAATAAACATGCAGCGGAAACGACCCCTTTAACAATGACTGTTTTCTAAAAATTGCTTTCTACCATAGTTCTGGTCATATCACTGCTTACTTGGAATCACCGCTGCTTCCTTTCCACAGGCAGACATACGCCCCTAATATGCACTTTATTAAAGCAAGATACGATCTATGTTCTGTGACACTTGTTAGGCGGTGTGCGGTTAACCTTTCAGATCAGTATTCAAAATGATGTGGCTTCATAGTACAGTATATAACTATACTTGTGAGAGCATTAAGAACAATAAGATAGATCTGCTCCTAGGTGTAGGTACACAGTACAACTTACAAATAAAGTGTGGATTATACTCATATTTGCTTGCAGTTCAGTGCTTCCATTTGCTTTTTAAATTACTTCTTTGTTGCGACCAACGAGTTTCAGATAATAAGATATCAAAATGTACATTTTGCAGATGCTCTGTTGCTCAAGGATCATATTGAATTGTGAGCTCTTTTAAAGTCCAATATAGTGCGCAACTCAAATGGCTAAAAGGGAAGGACAGACAGGAAAAACAAACATATAACAAACAAAAACCAACCAAATACAGAAAAAATAATAAAGAAGAAATAGAGGAGGATCAATAGTGCATTAAGTTTTAAAAAAAACTGTATTACAATGCATTCACTGGTCTCACTCACACTCTTCTAGGTGTTTTTTAGGCAATGGTATGAGATATCCGGCGTAGTGACGAGTGGGTATCGGGACTGGGTCCTTGGTCAAGCTTCAGACACGGCCCCCTCACGGTCTACGTTCTCCCCAACTGCATGTGACGTCCGTGCCCTCTCACAACGTCTCGCTATGCAGTCTGTGCATACCCACCTGTGACACTGTGAGATGGGTTTTTGCAACTTTTCTTACATTCTTTATAATTATGATATGATGCCTCCGTCCCTTCTGACTTTAAGAATCTGAACGCCTGCCTCTTCTTTTCCATTTCCTCCCCTACCTGTTTATTTAGCCACTTTGGTTTTGACTTATTTCTTTTAGATTTATTACCCAGGGGTATACACTGATAAGTGTGCTTTTCTAACAATGTTCTAAAGACAGCCCATTTATCTTCCACATTTTTCCCTGCAAAAATATCATCCCAATGTATTAATTGTAGATTAGTCAACAGTTTATTAAAATCTGCCTTTCTAAAGATTAAGGTCTGTTATTGCCCCTCTCCTGGTTGGTTCCTCAATAATTTGGGTAATGTAATTGTCTTTAAGCACCCCCAAAAACCTGTTTCCTGTGTTGTAATGCTAATCTCATTGCCCCAGTCTATGTCCGGATAGCTAAAGTCCCCCATTATGCAAACATGACCCAGTTTTGATGCCTTCTTCATTTGCAAAAGTATTTTAGCTTCCTCAATCTCATAGATATTTGGTGGTTTATACCATATCCCTACAGACATTTTCTTTATACTTTTACCTCCACTGCTAATTTCTAGCCGCAAGGTCTCTACATTTTCATCATTCCCTTCATAAACATCTTCCCTTATAATAAGTTTTAGATCCGGTTTGACATATAAACATACTCCACCTCCTCTTCTATTTGCTCGACCCTTCCGATAAAGGGAATTACAGTTGTAACTGTAACTGTTTATGAAAAGTGCATATGTATGCAACTAAACTCTGTTAATTTTGTTCCACTAAAAACATGTTTTGTGTGCAGACCTGCAGCATTGAACTGATACCTACATTTAGTTCTGAAGCTAATCTTAGATACAACATGTTTCTTTATTGCTCAATAAGTGTTTTAAAAAATGTCGGGATATGCTGAGCTGTACTAGTTGGTAAAAATATAATTACACCAAGGAATCCGGCACAGAGAGAGAGACAGTAATGGATTTTATGGCTGGGTGGTACCTTGTTTAAATAGAAATGGTATCTGCATTTGCCATGACTGCATACCAGAATATTTATTAGTTCTGCTTTTTGTACTAATTGGTTAAAGGTGCATTGATTGTTATGAACATAACAAAAATCACCTTGATCTTTTTACTTTATAAACAACCTAGTCTTATTTTACTTACGTTTTAATGTCTATAATATTTAGTAGTCTATTAATCAAAAGTCTCCTTTTCAACCCATTCCTTTCCATGGGAATTCTCTTCCTTAATCAATCGGGTGCTGTTTCTTGCGTTACTGTTGCCCCATTTTTGTAGATGGGAGATTTTGATGAATAAACGTGGCGGGTTGGGGGGTGTCGAAAAGTAAGCCATAAAGCCCTAATCAAGCCATCTCCATCACTGAACCAGACCTTGCACTTACATCATCTTCTCCTCTCTCCCCCTCTCATGCTTCATGGATGCTAATTTTACCAATCCTGCAGCAACTTGGTAAGTAAATGATAACATTTAAGTACTTACTATGAATAAAATGGATACAACATGGAGGCACATAGTTTCAATATACAGTGACTTACAAAACAATTTGTGCAATGTATTTTTCTCTTAACATTGCTAAACATTTAGGCCCATATTGACTAAGCAGTGCTAATCCATAAAACACCTTCCACCTGGATAGACTGCTTAGTTAATATAGGCCACCATCACTCTCCTATCAGAGAGGTATTTGAAGAACTTTTCATGGAAAAAGTTGTGTGCTACTGTGTCATAACCCTCCTATCATAAGAAGACACACAATACTTTTGGGCCCATTTTTAGTATGCTGTGCAGTTGCTTCTCCTTGGCAGGAGAGTCTCTCCATTCTGTTACATTCACCTGAATGAAACTCATAGGCTTCCCTGCCATGGAGAAGCAGCGTCACAGAGTGTTGAATAAGAGCCTTAGACAGCAATCCACATAAACCACCAGCATTACTGCGTCACTGGGTTCATTCATCGGTCAATACGACCGCAACAGGATGTATCTTGTGGGTTACATGAAAACTCCTATCTAGTGTTAGGTAAAGCAAAAATGAACTCCACATACAGTACTCTACCGATTACACATACTACAGACATACTGTACCTGGCACCACGGTCAAACAAGCAAAAGTCAGCGGTGCCGGGAACAGTTACTGCCGAGATCACCGTGCAGGGCCGCCGGCAAGTTTCCTGGGGCCCAGTACTAGAGTTTCGACCGCACCCCCCTCCTCCCTGTGTCTGCAATCTTGGGAGCCCCTCCACCCACTTTTGCACCTCGCTCTCCCCCTTCTCTAATCACCCCATGTATATTTCTCCCCCTCTGTCTCTCCTCCGTACACATCGGTGGGAAAGCAGGCCCAGCAGGAGGCCCGCAGCAGCAGGGGACAGCCAGGGACAGGCAGTAACCAGAGGCCCGGTAGCTGGATGCAGAACTTGGGCCTGACCTCTGGCTAGGCTCATCTCCCAGCACCGACCGGCCAGCCAGGCCCCCCTCAGCTACCGGGCCCCTGTACCCAGGCCCCTCGTCCCAGCCCTTCAGTGCTGCAATTGCTGCGGCACCAAAAACACTAAGGGGCCTATTCTAGTAGCTTTGATGTTATCACTGCCAAACCAAACGTTTTGGCATGACCCTATCTTCCAGTCAGACATTTGTGTTATCACAGTATTCAAAAAGAGTTATCGCAAGTCAGAAACCGTGAGGTAGGAAAATGCCAAACCGCTCGGGATAGCAGTGTCTTTATCTTTGTCTTTTTCTAAGTTCTTCCACTCTGAACTGCACAGAGAGAGCTGCATCTCCGTACACAAGTCTTACAGGCGATTGTGCAGTTTTTATTTGACTTTAATGACACAATATTGAAGCAGAGGGTCTCCGAAGCTGGACCGTCTCAATTTGAGCCTCATGGACCCCCTGCTTCCCGAGATACAGGCCCCAGTATGTATCGTGACACAACTGGTAGATTTAAACTTTGGAGAGATACTGGCACCCCATACCAGGGCCAGTAACTCGGGACGTAGGGAGTCCCTGAGGCTGAAATTAATGCTGTTCAGCTCCGGAGACCCCCTGCTTCAATACTGTGTTATTAAAATGAAATAAAAACAGCTTCATTACCTTAATGGCTAGTCACCAAGGTAATGAAGGGGTTATACTAGAGTACCTGCTTTGTTGGGGGCAGAGGGGGTGGGTGAAGAGGGTCGTTTCCCTAGAGTGGGCGGTTAGGCCTACCGGGACGGTTGCAGGAGGAGTTAACCCCTTCATTACCTTAGAGGTTACTACTGCTACCACCCGATAGGCCTAACACCCACCCCGGAGCAACTACCCTCTTTACTCACACCCTCTACCCCCAAGAAAGATTAAAATACAATACAAACACCAATACTATCCAATACACCCATTGATTGCCAGTCTGGTTACCTATGCCCTCAATGGGAGCAAAGATAACCCCAATGGCAATGAATGGACATCTCACTACCCACCCCCTCTACCCCCCAACACATACAGTACAGTAATGGTCAAAATCCCTATTATTCAGATCTGGATAATAGTGCATTTGACCATTAAAAATATAACATTACCCAGCCCGCATAAAGTAAATTAAAATTTTACTTACTGCTACCAGGATGAAGGCTGCACTCCTCGTCTTTCATGAGCAGCAACATTGAAATATAAAAACAAACAACTGGCCAATAACCCCTTAATCACCTAATCGGTTATTAACCGCTATAGTAATTAAGGGGATAACCCCCCCCCCCCCGATACCCACCCAGGAGTCCTAACCACCCTCCCCAGGGCAACTACTCCCACCCTCTCTACCCCATCACCACACTTACAAATGGACAGAGGCACTAGTAGCCAAGAATGGCTAAAACAAAAGAAATACACAATAAAATGAGTGTATTGGCTAGTATTACTGTTTGTATTGTATTTTAATGTATATTGGGGACAGAGGGGGTGGGTGAAGGTTGGAGTTGCCCGTGGTGGGTGTTTATGCCTACTGGGTGGTATGCAGTGGTAACTAAGGTCATAAAGGGGTTAATTCCTCACTCAACACTCACGGTAGGCGAAAACACCCACCAGGGGCCAACTTCCACCTTCACCCACCCCCTCTACCCCCAATAAACTGGGCACTGGTATTTAACACCTTCATTACCTTAGCGGTTAGTCGCTAAGGTAATGAAGCTGTGTGTAAATGTAATTTTTATTACATAGGATTGAAGCAAGGGGTCTGCGGAGCTGGTATTATTGTGTGTCCGCTCCGGAGACACCCGACTTCAATCCGATGCAGTAAAAATATTTTTTTTCCTCAGTCACATCGCAGATCCCATCGCGCCACCCTTCAGGTGGCGCGATGAGAATGTGCGAGTTGCAGCCGTGATGCGAATCTCGGAGCTACTAGAATACTGTAACTCGATTTACGCGTTTGAGCATTTTTTTTCCCGCTCCCGCACGGTTTGTCTGTTCAGGCGTACGAATAAGCACTTCTCAAGTGAGTTTGGCATGTTCTCTGAGCGTTCTGAATAGCAAACTCATATGCAAACTCGTTCGAGAAGTGTCCCAAATTCTCGATAAGTCACTTATCGAAGCTACTATAATATATATATATATATAATAATGACCCATTATTCCAAGCAATAACACTTTCAGCTTCTTACCCTCATACAGAAGCACAACCGAGAGGTGCAAGGGTGCATTTGCATCCCCTAAAAATTACTGAGGCCCCGCGCTCTTCCCCACAGCAATGAAACTGATTGCCGTTGACAGAGCAGGGCCTCTATAAGAGAGCAGCCCTCCTCCACCGACAGTGCAGCGTCATGTGACGCTGCGTCGTTATGTTGCCTTGATGCTGCGCTGTCATGATGCCACAACGTGGTATAAGGGCCGGCAGGTAAAAACGTTGCACCCTCCCCAATATGAATATGAATTTCTGGTTGTGTCTCTGTTTTCATAGACTATGCGCTTAATCAGGCCTGCACAACATACGGCCCGCGGGCCGCCGGGACACCCGGTGCGGCCCGCGACGGACCCCCTTCCCCCCCCCCCCCCCCCCCCCCCCCCCCCCCCTTCCCTGGTAAGGACACAAGGAGCGCGCTCCAGCATTAGGTAGGAGCGCGCTCCAGCAGTGTCTGTGTGACCACCCTCTCCCCCCCCCCCTAGCCTGCTCCAGCAGGGTGACGCGCTCTAGCAGTGTAGCGCGACCCATAACTTCCGGGTCTGCTGCTAGAGCGTGCATCCCTTGCGCTTCCCTCATGCTTCCCTGCCGCCATCTCTGTTGCCGCCACCGCCACAATCGCCAGGTAAGCATGGGGGGGTAGTTCATTCATGTGGGGGGCTGCTGACATGGGGGGGGCTGCTGACGGGGGGGGGCTGCTGACATGGGGGGGGCTGCTGATGGGGGGGGGCTGCTGACATGGGAGGGGGGGCTGTTAAAATGGGGTGGGCTGCTGACATGGGCTGTGGGGGCTGTTGTGGGGGGGCTGCTGAAATGGAATGGGCTGCGGGGACTGCTTACATGGGGGGGTGCTGAAATTGAATGGGCTGGAGGGGCTGCTGACATGGGCTGTGGGGGCTGCTGACATGGGCTGTGGGGGCTGCTGACATGGGCTGTGGGGCCCGACTCTGTTTTCCTTGTGAGGGGGAGAGTGGTGTGAGTTGCAGGGGGAGAGTGATGTGAGGTGCAGGGGGGGGGAGAATGGGGGGGAGAGTGATTGTGATTTGTGGGGGAGAGTGATGTGAGTTGGCGGGGGGAGAGTGGGGGAGATTGCTGTGAGTTGCAGGGGGAGAGTGCTGTAGTTGCAGGGGGGAGAGTGTGTAGGTGCAGGGGGGGAGAATGGGGGGAGAGTGATGTATTGTTGCAGGGGGAGAGTGATGTGAGTTGGCAGGGGGGAGGAGAGTGGGGGGGGCAGAGTGCTGTGAGTTGCAGGGGGGAGAGTGCTGTGAGTTGCCGGGGGGAGAGTGATGTGAGTTGCAGGGGGGAGAGTGATGTGAGTTGCAGGGGGGGGAGAGTGATGTGAGTTGCAGGGGGGAGAGGGATGTGAGTTGCAGGGGGGAGAGTCATGTGAGTTGCAGGGGGGAGAGTGATGTGAGTTGCAGAGGGGGAGAGTGATGTGAGTTGCAGAGGGGGAGAGTGATGTGAGTTGCAGGGGGGGAGAGTGATGTGAGTTGCGGGGGGGAGTGATGTGAGTTGCAGGGGGGGAGAGTGATTTGAGTTGCAGGGGGGGAGTGAAGTTAGGTGCAGAGGGGGAGAGTGATGTAAGATGCAGGGGGAGAGTGATGTGACGTGCAGGGGGGAGAGTGATGTGAGGTGCAGGGGGAAGTGTGTGAGGGCAGGGGGAGGTGATGTGAGGTGCAGGGGGGGTGGGATGTGTGTGTGTGCAGGTGGTATTGTTTGTTTGATGTGTTTAGGGGGAGTATTATGTGTATGGGTGAGGGGGAGAGATGGGGGTATGAGAGATCGCTGGGGAGTCTCGCAAAGGTTGATGATGGGTTTTGGGGGAGATATGAGGATGATGATGATGAAGGGTGCTGGGGGAGATATATATGAGGATGATGATGAGAGGTGCTGGAGGAGAGATGATGATGATGATTTTACCCGTGCAGCCCAAATCTTTTTTCCTTGGAGCAGTTCGGTCCTTCTCACTGTACAAGTTATGCAGGCCTGCTCTTGATGATACATGATTGGAACTCTCCCCTATAGAGACATGTGACTCTAACTGAAAAAAATTATGAGACCCAAATGGTTTAAACAGCTGTGAGTAGGTTTGCTGGCTGTGACTTCTTTAACCCAAGGTGTTCTGAAAAAGCTGTGTAATATAGCAGGAATTAGCTTATAGGGGTCCATGTTAAATGGGCAAGAAACAAAAAGTGACCTACTGTGTGCTCATTTGCATGTCATTACCCAGAATCCCTGGCTGCAATGGAAGCACTGAATGCTAGGAGATAATGGGGAAATGCAGGGTTGCAGACCTGTCAGACACGTGAATGTGCTCACAAGTGATATTTTTATTTGCTGGACAAAAAAAAACCAAAATGTAAGAGAACAATTTAAAAAATGTTGTGAAGACATTTAAAGACATTTGTGCATTTCTACTAATCTTCCCCACTGTACCCCAGCCAGTTAGGAATAGATGCTTTCCTTTTGTGACCACTTTGCTAAACATGTTTCACACTTTCGAGGTTATTGTAATTCGTGATACTCATATTCAAAGTTCATCAACGAATAAGTTTCCAGTGCTACCTAAAACTGAAAACCATACTGTAGGTCAAGGTAAATGGACAGGTCTCGAACTCATTTAAAATATCTAATGGTATGAGACAGGGATGTCCTTTGTCCCCGTTGATTTTTGCACTAATAATGGAGCCATTAGCAGATTCAATAAGGAATCATCCTGATATTGCGGGAGTTAAAATAGGTGAGAAAGAACATAAGATCGCATTATATGCAGATGTTCTTCTGATAATAACAAACCCTCTGGTTTCATTGCCAAGTACAATGAATGTTCTGAGCAGATATAGTTTAGTATCTCATTTTAAAATCAATTTAACAAAAACAGAGGCCCTAAATATAAGTCTTCCAGCAGGGTTGACGGCCCAAGTTAAAGAAAATTTGTCTTTCGAGTGGAAGAATAAGAGTATAAAATATCTAGCTACAAACATAACACCAAAAGTAGAAGATCTGTTCCAGGCCAATTATACTCCATTAGAAAAACAATAGAAAACTATTTTAAAAGGTGTAATAAGAGTATTATCTCGTTTATAGGTAGAATGAATTGTATTAAAATGAATATATTGCAGAGGCTTGTGTATTTGTTCTAGACTATCCCCGTGAAAGTTTCCAAACAATATATTACTACGCCTCAAAGTAAAATTACTACATTTATTTGGAAATTTAAAAAGCCAAGGACTAATACTAAAACATTGCAAAGACATAAATCACAAGGTGGACTTGGGCTACCAAATATCAACACATATTATCTCGCTACACAAGTGAATGCTCTTTTTGAATGGTTTCACTGTACTAAAATAAAACTCTGAGTGGAAATTGAAAATAATTGTTGCAAAGAAATAGATACAAATAAGGATCCATGGCTTAGGAAGACAGATCACCCTAGAGGTCTCTACGAGCCCCCACTATTGGCGCAGCTCTAAGTGCTTGGGACGACATTTCTAAAGATGAGTGAATCTCCACGTTCCCATCCCCTCTAACTACAATATATGGGAACCCTGATTTCCCCCAGGGCTCGACTCCGGAATATTTAAATAATGGAGTCATGTGGGTGTAATTAGGCTGAGAGACCTGATGGATATGGGTAAGACCTGATGGATATGGGTAAGACCAGATGTTTTAAACACTTTCAGGACCAGTTTGAATTTAAAGAAGGGGAGAGATGGCAATATATGCAAATTTTACATTATATGAATGGGGAAAACCCCCCCAAAAATATATATTGAGGGTGTTGAGTCCTTTTGAAACAGTGCTGGTCTTGAGGGCTGCAGGCGGACACAATACAGCGTACATCTATAGACCATTACTAGAAATTAATATTGAAACTAAACCAAGGTTTGTACTAACCTGGGAAAAAGAGCTGAGTAGGGAGTACTCTGCACTCGAATTGACAGAGATGTGGAGTAATGCCAGCTCTTCTTCGATATCAACGAATATACTACATAATGTATATAAGATAAGGTGGTATTACACACCACAAAAGCTGAAAGAATGCTACCCAGGAACTTCCAATAAGTGCTGGAGAGGTTGTGAGGAGGTAGGAACAATGCTTCATATCTGGTGGGAGTGTAAGATAATAGAGCGGTTTTGGGATATGATATTACAGAAGATTTTTAATATTGCCAAAATTAGAATCCCAAAAGACCCGAGTATTGTATTGCTAAACAGAGAAAGGGTCAGGGGGCATAGAATTAGGAAATCTCTATTAATACATATGCTAAATGCAGCAATATGTGCCATCGCCTGCCACCTGGAAAAAAGTTGGAGGCACCCACTATGGGACTATAGGAGTCGAGAGTATGGGAGGTCATGAAAATAGAACAACTATCAAAGATAACCACTGAGAGTAGGTTCAAATTTGAACGTGGTTTGCTGCCATGGTCAGAGTTTACTGCTAATAGAACACAATGAGAGGATTTGGAAGTGGACACACTAGCCATAGTGAGAATAATAATAATAATAAGGATAACCTGGGCTACTATTTATGGGATTGACTTGTTTCTAGATTTTATTTTATTTTGTTTAATCACAATTTTTTTTATTTATGTCAGATTGTTGGTTTTGTGTTTGTCTTTATTAGTATTAATGCTGTCAGTTAATGTGTTATTGTATATCCGGTACTTGAATACAGAAGAGCGCAATCTTTTTTCCCTGTGCCCCCCTGCCGGCTGGTCCCCTCTCTCCGCGCCTCCTCCTTTTACCTCGGCGTCACGTTGCCATGTCACGGCGTTAATGTTGTGCCCCCCCTGGAGGGCGAACCCCCCAGTTTGCGCACCGCTGCTCTAATATATAACTTGTTTTATACGATATTATATAACAAGTCTGAGTATGTTTCATTGTAGACTGCAGAGGGGAAAAATATTAAAACCTTGATATGTTGTATTGGTTTGTATATGTTAAATGTTATACAAATATGGATTATAAATAAAGAATTTACAAAAAAAAAACTGAGAACCATAGAGGGGTCACAAACAATGGTGTAGTGAAAGTAACAAGAAAAAGTAGCGGTAGACTTTACATAATGCGTGTGAAAGGTGTATCCCATTGGAGATGAGAGAATTGTATATAAATAATGGATTAAGTGATTGATATGCTCTTATTTTGCACTGTTGTTTTCTACTGTTCTATTTTAAATTACAACGGCTCTTGCAGTAGTCACATTGTGTTTGGTCTGCAAGTTTTATATTTTTCTTGTCTAAACCAATCATTTATTGATCCCTGTGTCATTTTGTCCCAGCCAAATGCAGGAAGAATAATTTTATTTAGAGTGTGTAGACAGGCATGAAAGGGAAGATGTGATTTATTTATAACAGTAATAATGTATAGATAAGATAAACATCATACAGATGTGGCCAGATTTACTGTTTTTAGTGCCGCAGAACAACATGCTGAAATCCACGGCCCCGAAAACAGTACATTTCACAGCCTGGGAGGATTAAATTGGGACCCAAGCAGCGGTAATCTTCCCGGGCTAGCCAGTCTGATAGAGCTGTGCAGAGGGACAGAAGCAGTCTCCCCAGAGCAGTGCTGAAGGTGAGGAGCAGTCAGTCCGGTCTGTCCTGCACCTTGATAATGTAGATGCCCGAATATAGGTATCTACATCACTAGTGGGGAACACCATAGGACCATATTCTGTCATCTACGGCATCATCGGTGGTGGACAGGACATTTAAATGTCACTTAAAGAATAACACATTTCAAGGTGTGTGGTCAAAAAGATATCATGGAACATGAGTGTCACCTGTCATGATGATTCACAGGTTGATTTGTATAGCTTTATTCAGAAAAGTTATGTAAGGTGGTTATAGAGGGGAACAAAATGGTGATATGAAAGTAAGGATCTACGTAAGCACTTCAAATATGCAGTAAGCCGGATTTCTACATGTATCATACTGTAAGCAGCTGCATCACTTGTGAATAAACGTGTATACAAAGTTTCATACATTTCATGCATGTCTATTGGGGAAAAGGGAACCTAAAAATAGTGGCCTTTATAAAAGCAAGGAACAAACGGAATGCATGATCTCTACACACAGAATATGATTCATATTATTAAAATGTAGTAATTACCCCATCTCCTTCCATTGCTCTGACCATCCAGTCAGCGTTTAGGTAAAATAGTGTTAATGTACTTGGATAAAGTGATGCCAAGAACATGCTCCAAATGGCTTTATTAAAAATTGAATCAAACCTGGATTTAGTGAGGTTTAAAAACAGAGTATCATTGCTGAAATTGGATGTTTACGTTCATGTCATCACCAATTACAGGCATACCCCGCTTTAAGTACACTCACTTTAAGTACACTCGTGAGTAAGTACATATCGCTCAATAGGCAAACGGCAGCTCACGCATGCGCCTGTCAGCACGTCCTGAACAGCAATACTGGCTCCCTACTTGTACCGAAGCTGTGCGCAAGCGGGGAGACTATAGAGCTTGTTACACATGTGTTATTTACATCAGTTATGCACGTATATGATGTTTGCAGTACAGTCCATGCATCAATAAGTGGGAAAAAGGTAGTGCTTCACTTTAAGTACATTTTCACTTTACATACATGCTCCGGTCCCATTGTGTACGTTAATGCAGGGTATGCCTGTATACAGTAGCATGTTCTTTTACATGAAGACTAAATATGAGGTACCGACAGGGTATCGCTTATCTCTCCATTATGTGCAAGTAATTCACAGGTGAATCTGGGATCTATAGGATCAGTAGGAAAATGCACATATTTTAGTTAGGCATATTACAAAGGAATTCTGTGTATAGATACAAACATAGATTTAGAGAAAATCCGCTTATATCTGCATTAATGGGAAGATTAAAAGCATCTTTTTTTTTGTAACAATGGACCATCACGCACAATGATACTGAATACAAATGGTCAGCTTATTGGAAGTGTCATGATAATATCATCAGATATTAAGTATTTTAATCAATCAGGTGCTTCAGGGATTAATGTAGCTACAGTATGATTTAAAAAATACAATATATTGGGTTTATGACAAATCACGACTTTTTCATGGGTCTGTGCTGTCTTTAAAGAGGGCTTCATTGAGCAGGGATATCACACACACAGTTGTGTGAAAAAGAAAGTACACCCTCTTTGAATTCCATGGTTTTACATATCAGGACATCATAACAATCATCTGTTCCTTAGCAGGTCTAAAAATGAGGTAAATACAACCTCAGATGAACAACAACACATGACATATTACACCATATATATATATATATATATATATATATGTAGCCGCGGTCCCCGGCGGCTCCTAGAGACCCCCCTCCTTTGTGGCAGCGCAGTCGCGGGTGCCGCCGGAGCCAGCGACGGACCCGCTGGCTGCTTCCAAAGGTGGGGGCCGGAGCAGGGTGCGGTTAGAGCCGGCGGACCATCCAAGTGAAGCTAAAGCATCTGTTGCGGACCCTGCTGTGGGCCCGCTGCTCAGCGATATCCCTCGGCAGCCAGCGCTGGTGCAGCCGGCGCCGCGGAAGAGTCACACGGCCGTGGCGACTCCCAGTGTGTCGGAGGGACCGGAGGAAGAGGAACCCATCGCAAGCCAGCGGAGTGGTGAGGAGCCTCCTTACTCCCCACAGGCTCCGATGAAAGTGGCTGTGGAAAGGCCCTAACTAAGGCTCATGAACTGAGTGTGAGTCCGTGCGCTCCAACTCAAATGGTCCCAGGACTGGGACCCAACACTCCCGAGTTTCCAGGAAGTGAGAGGCCTGCCCCAGAGGTGCCGGGGATAGGTCCCAAGACAGCCGGGGTGGAAACTGACAGCGTTCCCGAGGACCTGTTGGCCACCGTGAGTCAATGCAACGGCGAGGCACCAAATCTCTACTCCCTGCAGGATGTGATGAAGATATCCGGTGAAGAGGCCCTGCTCGGCGCTTACTTCTACGCAAAGGATCAACAAGTTCGTCTGTCTCAAGACCCCTCTACGGTTGCCTTCTTCATGCGCAACATGGAGCGCTTTATTCATCATGTGGTGGACAGAGGAAAAGGTCTGGATCTCCTGGCCTACCGCCTCCATGCCACGGATGGCTGGGTAAAGGTCTGGCCAAGAGACACTGTGCTATTCCTTCCACCAGGGGGAGGAAGTAGTATGGAACCAGGGACTGTTACCCCAGAGCATGAGGTACCCCCACATTATAAGTTAAGGGCACCCCACAATTGGTCTCAGCAAACAGCAAACCTTCAGCTAGCCTCGGGTACTACTGTGGTTGTTAGGAGGTGTACCAAGTCACACCATGCACATGTGATACGTTGTTTATTCAATTACTGCATTTTTATTATATAATGTTTGTACATGGTTATGTCTGCTACCCAAGCGAGGTCGTTGGGATTTCACCAGGGGGAGAGTTTAGCCTGCGGTCCCCGGCGGCTCCTAGGGACCCCCCTCCTATGTGGCAGCGCGGTCGCGAGTGCCGCCGGAGCCAGCGACGGACCCGCCGGCTGCTTCCAAAGGTGGGGGCGGTTAGAGCCTTAGGAGGCTCGGCGGCGCACCCGGCTAACGGGGGCCGCCATTGTAGTTGCGCGCATGCGGCGTGATCGCGCATGCGCAGATGAGGCCAGGGAGTTGCGGCGGCCATTGAGGAGTTGCGCATGCGCAGTGCAGTCGCGCACGCGGCCCCAATGTAGGAATAGCCTCCACGGGACTACAATTCCCAGGGGGCTAAGGGGGGAAGGTACCAGGTGCCCCAGAGTGGCCAATAGGGCTGGAGGATTGCCCTGCCGGGAGAAGAGATACATTTGGCTGGGTTTTGAGGAGACAGGCAGTTGGCGCCAGGAGAAGCTAGGGGAAGGAGGTAGGGTGCAGGTGTCAGTGACTCCCTGCATTAGGCCAGCAGCCCCCAAGGCCCCAGCTAGCCCTGAGTCACCCAGTAGTGTGCGTTGTGTCAGAGAC
Organism: Ascaphus truei; assembly: GCA_036426205.1. Lineage (NCBI taxonomy): Eukaryota > Metazoa > Chordata > Amphibia > Anura > Ascaphidae > Ascaphus > Ascaphus truei. The sequence continues at coordinate 138,056,793 of CM071570.1, read as the reverse complement.
AGGCCCCAGGTTAGGGACCCTGCCCCTTACTATCCAGAGTCAGTTTGGGACCCAGCAGACACTGCGCGTCCCTCCAGAGGTTTGGGCTCAGACCTTCGCTGTTGCTGCAGCAGCCATCCGGGTGGGATCGCCCCGGACGGTAGTTCCTATATAAAGCTGACATCAGGATCCTTTGTGAAGTTCCTTGGCAGGCCCGGGCACCGGAGTGCCCGGCAGGTAATCAACAAGTGCACCAACGAGTCATATCATATTCACACGGGACATAGTGGCTGCGCAGTCACACATATCTATCTCACTTGAGGGTGGGGGGATACTGTGTGGGGTTACTGGACACTGGGTTACTGGACACTGGGTGGGATCATCCGGTGGAGGTGGAGGTAGCGCCCTGCGAGACGCAGTAGTTAGTGTCTCCACTAGGGAGGGACACCTATTGATATATGTGCATATGCTATACAGTAAAGTCATTGGTTGTTTTACATACAGTGTGTGGAGTGATATATATATTCCTGCGAGGAACCACTCCCCCTCTGGTGGGAGCCATCCCAGGTGGAGGCCAAGTACGAGGTTACTCATATTGTTATATGTGCCCCAGGCTCTCCGTGGCGAAGGCTTAGGCCTCCTGTGAGCCTAACAGGTAAAGCACCATACTGAGTAATGCATATAGATCCCCTCACCTACTCCCTATCTGCGATTGGGGTTGGGGGAATATGGGTTGCATATATATATTTATCCCCATATATTGCTATCCCAAAGGGAGAAGCGCAGGGATTCACTGTCTGTTTTTCACATTTGTATGGCCAATTTCTTCGCCAGCTGCATGCTCCTTACATGGAGAAGCGCTGCGATTATATATTTGTTTTACAAATTGTGTAAGGGGTTAATATTAACTCATTGTAAAACACCTTGGCTGTAGAAAGGTGAGTTGGCTAGAGTAGCCGTGTGTATTAACCCTGGTTGCATATCTAAGTCACTGCTCACTTGTGTGCTGTTCGTGACAGAAAGTATGTTGGGACTGATCGAGGGGAGATGTTGTTAATTTGAGGGACCTTTGCAAAGATGAAAAGTGGGCCAGCTTGAGAGCTGTGTATTAACCCTTGTCCCGTATGCAGGTCACGTGCTCACAGCTGTGCCGTATGTGACAGGAAGCAACAAATATCCTTTCCTGTAATACTATCTTGGGGGTTATTCATTAAACTGTTATAGTGCCAATCTGGGCACTATCATATGGAGACTACAGTTGAAGTCAATAGGTGTTTACATGCTCTTGCCTCGGATGGCAATATCACAGTCTAATTAATACCCACATGATGTATTTGCTGTATGCTGGCAATACTAGAAATATCCAGAAGAGAGATTGAACAACAAATGCAAATGCAACAAGTTAGGCTCAGTGAAATAAAACGCTCTCCCCCTCAGATAAATATATGAGGTATAAAATCTGTAGGTACACTGTGCTCAGTATAAAACCACACATTCTGTTTGAAGATGTTTTCACTGCACACTGGGTCAGCTTCCTCCCAACAAGCTCTTATACAGATCAACAGGTGCAAGATTAATGCACATTTTGTACCTTGAGCCTTAGACTTATTTCCTAATCTTAATGCATTCCATGGCAAGCACATTGTACAATATGTCACTCTTAATATCAATTCATAATACGAAACATAAACATAACAATCTCTGTTTACCCTTATTACATTTCACTATTTCCGAGTAGAAGCACTGCGGTTTCCAAGTATTCAGTGCCTTGCTTTCCTTTTAATAGCACCTGTTAAAAAGTTATTACTTCTTTATGTTGATCTGAGAGTGCAGCCAGGCTGTTATGATTGACATTGAACATGACCTATTGTTACCAAAATACATTTCTTGATTGCTTTCTCCTGTTTGTACAACTCTTCAAGAAGGCAGTAGATTTCTCTCTCATTTTTTCAAATGTTTACTCTTCTACTTACAGTATATAAAATAAATGTACTTCTTATTTTTAATATCTTGTATTAACATTATACTGTTGTTCCTGGAAACAGGTACAAAACATTGAAAAACAAATGTGCTGACCCGTGGTATCTTGTTTCTGGAGGAGGGAATATAGAGAAAGATATAATAGAAATATTCAAAGATATCAAGTGTTTCAACTGGGTACAGGTTGGAAGCAGGTTTCAGAGAAAGAGAAGTGTTACAACAAGAGACCATGTTCTCAAGCTGGAGGGTGGGAGGCACAAGGGAAATGTAAGGAAGTTCTTCTTAATAGAAATGGTGGTGGAGTCATTAAATAGCCTCTAAGCCCAATACACTAAAGGAATGAATACTTGGGATACACATAAGGCTATCCTAAATGTAGATTCTGAGGTTTTGCAGCACATAGAAATTGACAGTAGATAAGAACTGACTGACTCCCCTATTCTGCTCATTCTCTTATGTTTCAATCATTCACTCTCAGATCATTCATTCTTTCCAATTCCATTTACTACGGTTTCATTTTATTGGCATGCTTTTTCAGATTAAGTCAATTTCAACAAGCTACATAGTTTAATACGTGTATACAGTACATGCATTGTACTGATATGTATGAGTCTATGGGGCACATTTATCAAGTGCTGGTACGGGTTTATCGGACCAGTTCTGGCATGAACTCCCATTCACTTGAATTTATTTATTTATTTATAAAATATTTTACCAGGAAGTAATACATTGAGAGTTACCTCTCATTTTCAAGTATGTCCTGGGCACAGATTAAAACAAATAATACATGGTTTCAAGTACAGTTACATAAATGAACAGGGTATACATTATATACAGAGACATTGCGTGCACAGTTAAAGAAAATATATATTATGAGCGTATGAAACAGTTACAGACCAGGTTAAAATGTGAGACAGCCTTAGATTTGGAAAAAGTGAGGGGTACAATGGTTTGTACACCAAAAGAAATTCACTTAAATGCACACTACCCAATATTTAAAATTTAACCTTTAATAGTCAATCCTTAAAACATATATTACCAATTTGTAAATGTGATAACGTGTAAAAATAAATTAAATAAATAAATGACTAGTGCAACTAGGCAGTCTCTGATGTTGAGATGTCTAACATTAGGCTGATCAATGAAGTAGTGGGCTTTTTTGCTCACTCCGGCTGTTTGCAATCTAGCAGTCTCCTATCTTCCAACTTTGTGAATACACTCAGACATCTCAACATCAGAGACTGCCTAGTTGCACTAGTCATTTATTTATTTAATTTATTTTTACACGTTATCACATTTACAAATTGGCTTTACAAATTTAGTCTTGGTCCCAAATACCATTGTTACAGTCTTGTCAGTGTTTAAAAACAGTTTGTTTTGGGAAATCCAGTTTTCGAGTCTCAAAAAGTCAGACTGAAGTATGTGTTGAAGGTCAGAGAGGCTATGGCTGTGTGCATATAGGATTGTGTCATCTGCATACATGTGTATTGAGGCTTCCTTACAAGCTGTGGGAAGATCATTAATGAACACTGAGAAGAGTAGGGGCCCCAGAACAGAGCCTTGCGGGACACCACAGATGATATCCAGGGGGTTGGAGTTAGATTTTCAAATTTGAGCGGAGCACTGTGTGACTCGTGAATATGAAAAAGAAAATAAATATAATAGTGCAGATGGTACAATAATGATGGTCTGAGTGTATGTACTCTCTGCAATAGTTGTACTCACAGATGACAATGTCAAAGATAGGCGTATCAGAGACCCTTCTCTCTCTGATGGGAGCCCTTTAATGGATCCCCCCTCAGAGTGGTGTCTTGATACAGGAAGCTTGTGGTGTAGATAGTCAATTATTTTCCCAGGGGTATATGGAAGTAAAAGAGAGAGCGCACAATGGAGTAGTATAGACTAAATTGTATTAGCAGCAGTAGATAAATATATGTATAATACACTCACATTTTGAAAAACAATAGTGTTCGAGGGAGAGGACAGCTGTGGTTGGAGAACGCCGGTTTCTCTAGGAGCGGCGGAGCCCTTCCGCATACGTCACGAATACCCTCGTCACGTCCTGTGTCGTCTTGGGTCAGGGCGGAAGAGGCTGCCTAGTGTGTCCGTCTCCTGATGGTTTGCCAGCACTTATCTCCAATGATCTCCCCAGCTCAATCACCTCCCGCAGCGGATCGATTCTACGCGTTTCGCTGTGGCTTCTTCAGGAATCGAATTAGTTAACCCCATAGGTCCTCCCTTCTATATATAGTCCATCATCAATTTACAGAGGGCTAATCAGGGGGTCCTATCAGCTGATTACAATTTAATGTCTGACTTACATATCATTGATAATGGAGGTGTATGTCAGTTTAAACAGTACAAACAATATAAGCAAGTTATATTCTCTAATACAATTAATACAATTCTATTACAACAAGTAAAACAGTTTTAATTTAATTAATTCATAATATATTTAAAATATTTAAAACAAAGGATGAATGATGTAAAAAAGAATATATAAAAGAATATATGAAAAATGTATTAAAAACGACGCAAGAAGTGGTGGAGTTCTAAATAGGATGAGGAAGATAGACAAAATTAGATGCAAATACATTCTAAGATATTATAGCAATTTAAATATCATATTCTTTTAAAAGAGCTGTGTTTAAGAACTTTAGTTTAAAATTACTATAATAGAAACACCATACTGTAGTAAAAACACAATATATAAGAACAATATTTTTAAGAACAATAATATTATTAAGAACATTGTATTAAAACCATTATATTAAGAAGGCACCAATGTCTATATCGACATTTAGACCCTTTGGACTGAGGGTCTGTAGCTTATGAATCCAAAAGGTTTCCCTTTTTGCTAGTGTATTTAATCTATTGCCCCCCCTCCAATGTATTGGGACATATTCAATGCCTTTAAAAGTTACAAATTTGGGATTGGATTGATGACACATATGGAAATGCTTAGAGACATTGTGTGTTAAAATGCCCTTCTTAATATTTAAAAGATGCTCTAAAATCCGTACTTTTAGAGGCCTTGAGGTACGTCCTACGTATTGGAGACCGCAAGGACACTCTAAAAGGTAGATAACAAAATCCGTTTTACAATTGATGTACCCCTCAATTTTAAAAGTTTCACCAGTGATATTGGATTTAAAATTGAATTTATCCTTATGTTTATGCATGCATGCTTTGCATGCATAACAACCAAAAAAACCTTTTGGTTTATCCAGCCATGTATTAGTCTCTTCATTTTTCTTCTTTAAAAAAGTAGTCGGTGCTAACTTACTCTTAAGGTTTGGAGCTTTTTTAAAAATGACAACAGGTTTATCAGGTATATGATCTTTTAAAATCATGTCATTTTGAAGAATGTGCCAGTGTTTACCTATTATATTTTTGATTTGTGATGCTTCTCTATTATACTGTGTAAGAAAAGCCATATTAAAATTAATATTTTTGCTTGTATTCTTATCCTTTGTACTTAATATTTCTTTGCGGTCTACAACATCTGCTCTAGTGACAGCTTTATTGATAGTATTTGAATTATATTTTCTTTCCTTGAATTTATTCAACAGGACTTTTGATTGTTCATGGTATATCTGTTCATCTGTACAGTTTCTTTTTTTTTTTTTTTAACGTATATATTTTTTTATTTTTTCAGAAATCATATTAACATATAAAGGGGGGAAGGGAGTGGGGGGGAGGGGGGTACAGAAAATAAAAGGGTTATGGGGTGGGGAGGGGGGGTAGGGCGGTGGGGTAGCATCCATCACTGGCTTCATGCAAGAAGCAAACATTCTATGATACTTGTCACATCCTATGCTAGGTCTAGGTCTACCTAACCTTTAGTAGTTATTACTGGTTTCCTTACTATTTTATGGTTCCTATTGGGTTCTTCCATATGTATGTCTCCCAGGGGTCCCATATCGTCAGGAAGGAGTTGTGTCTGTCGTGTATTAGGCTTGTAAGTCTCTCCATCGTCATTATGTAGTTTATTTTGTGCAATACCTCGTTGATCGGGGGTGGGTCGTTCTTTTTCCAATGTCTTGCTATTAAATTTTTGGCTGCGGAGAGGATCTGCGTTATCAAAAAGTCTATTTTTCTCTCAAGTCCGTCTGTCGGTTTTAGTAAGAGCACTGTTTCTATGTCCCATGTTAGCTCTACCCCTGTTGCTTCTTCTATTAGGCGTCTAACTCTTCCCCAGAATAGGATGATTTTGGGGCAAGTCCACCATATATGTTTAAATGTGCCTATTTGGCCGCAGTTACGCCAACACATTGGGGAGGTTAGCGGGAAAAAGGAGTGGAGGCGGGCTGGTGTGTAATACCATCTGTGTAGGACTTTCAGGTTGGTTTCTCTGATTAGGGAACATCGGGAAGCTTTAGCTGTCCTTTCGTGGATTTCTGCCCAGTCCTCTTCCTCTAGGGAGTTTCCTATGTCGTGTTCCCAGTCTAGAATGTTTTTGCTTGTTTGGTCGTCATATTGTTTTAAAAGTACCTGATAGAGTTGGGCAATCGTTCCTTTATTGTGGTGACCTCTTTGGTATAGGCTCTCAAAGTTGGTGAGTGGCCTATTCCAGGTGTCGTTTGGTTGGATTGCGGAAACATAGTGGGCTAGTTGTATGTATTGGAATATTTGTGTGGTTGGGATGTTATATTCCTCTCTTATTCCCATGAATGATTTAACTTTCCCTCCCTGTTGCATGTCTCCTAACCTAGAGAGCCCTTTCTCATCCCATTGCTTAAAGATATTTGAGTTGTGAGCTGGTGTAAATTCGGGATTGGCTCCAATGGGTGTTAGGGGTGAGGGAATGGAGGAGATTTGCCTGTGTTTGCAGTTTTTATCCCAGATGTCTAGAGAGTGCAGTAAGACTGGGTGGGCTCTATAGGCTGTTTGTCTGTTCCCCTTTTTTACCCATAGAAGAGACGCTAACTCCTTTGTCCCTGCTTCCACTCTCTCTATATCCACCCACGGCTTTTTCCCTGGGGTTGCGGACCAATAGATTAGCGGACTTAGTCTAGCCGCTTCATAGTACTTTGTTAAGTCTGGTTGACCCAGGCCTCCTCTTGCCTGGGAGAGAGCCATCAGTTTCTTCTTTATCCTAGGTTTTCTGCCGTTCCATATAAATTTGGTTATCTCTTTTTCCAAGTCTCTTATTACATAGGCTGGAACCGTGACGGGGAGCACTTGGAATAGGTAAAGTATTCTAGGTAATAGGTTCATTTTCACTGATGTTATTTTACCCGTCCATGATATCTGGTATCTTGACCAAGATTCCAGGTCTTTTTTCAGGTTTTTAATAAGATTCGGGTAGTTTGCTCTGTACATATTATCATATGTTCTCGTAATGTATATTCCTAGGTATCTCATCTTGTCTGACATCCATTTTATTGGGAATTTTTTCTTTAGTGCGCTTTCTAGTTCTGGAGGTATGTGCAGGCCTATAGCCTCTGATTTTGTGTTGTTCACTTTAAAGTTTGAGAATGTGCCAAATTCGTCTAGCGTGTCGAATAGGTTTTTTAATGAGGTATCCAGGTTAGTCAGAGAGAGTAAAGTGTCATCCGCAAATAGCGACACTTTATATATGTTGTTTCCTATAGGGACACCCTCTATCCCTTGGTTCTCTCGTATTCTTGAGGCTAATACCTCTATGCACAAAGCGAATAGCATTGGGGAGAGTGGGCACCCTTGCCTGGTACCGTTAGAGACTGCGAATGGTTCTGATGTGTAACCTGAGGTGCGAACTGTAGCTATTGGGTTGGAATATAGCGCTTTAATGCCTTTAATAAAGTTTACATGTAGGCCCATCTCTCTGAATACCCGGAACATAAAGGGCCAGGCCACCCGGTCAAAAGCTTTCTCAGCGTCTAACCCTAGAATCAGGGTAGGGCGTTGGTTTTTGTTACTGTTGTGGATAATGTTAATTACTCTCCTGATGTTATCAGAGGCCTGCCGTTCTGGAGTGAATCCCACTTGGTCAGGGTGTACCAAGGAATTTAATACTCTGTTCAACCTGGTTGCTAGAATTTTGGCGAATAGTTTTATGTCTGTATTTATCAGAGAGATGGGCCTATAACTGGAACATAACGTCGGGTCTTTTCCTTCCTTTGGTATTACAATGATAGAGGCCTTTAGGGACTCTTTTGGTGGTGCTTCTCCGTCTAGGATCTTATTGAACCAGCGGATCAGATATGGCTTCAACGTGTGTTCGAATTTCTTATAATAGAAATTAGTGAACCCGTCTGGGCCCGGGGCTTTGGAGTTCTTGAGGGATTTAATGGCTGCTGAGACCTCCTCTGCTGTTATCGGGGTTCCTAATTGGGCTGATTCTGACTCGTCTAGTTTGGATAGCTTTGTGTTTTTTATATATTCGTCTAACTTTGCTTCGAACCTCTTGTTGGCTTTATCAGGGTTTGTCAAGTTGTATAAGTTACTATAATACTGGACAAACTCTTTATTGATTTCAACCGGATTGTGTGTTAGGCGGTCTTGTTTGGTTTTTATGCTGTATATATTGAGGTTTGCTGTTTTATTGCGGAGTTTTGCCGCCAATTGCCTGTCTGCCTTATTGCTTTTTTCGTAAAAGATCTGGTTTGTCCATCTCATTGCTTTTTCAGTATCTTCAATCAGTATATTTTTAAGCTCCAATCTATCCTTGTCTATCGCTGCTCTAACTTTGTCCGTTGGGGTTTGTTGGTAGGTCTCCTCATTTTCTCTAATACTATTGTTTAGCTTATTTATCTTTTTGTTTTTCTCCTTTTTCCTATGGGAGGCAATACTGATTATCTTGCCTCTGAGCGTAGCTTTATGCGCCGCCCATAGTGTACAGTCGCTGATTTGCCCGTTGTCATTTATTGCGAAGTAGTACCGTATAGCCTTTCCTATAGCTTTTTTAGTGTCTGGTAGCCTGAGCAGTAGGTCGTTCATTCGCCATTGTGTGCCCGTCGGTCTTTGGTGCATGTCTCTTATGATTAGTGTAACCGGGGCGTGGTCTGACCATGTTATATTGTCTATTTCTGCCTTTATTATCCTCTCTGTCAGTTCACTAGATACAAGTATATAATCAATGCGGGTGTATTGTTTATGCGGGGGTGAGTAGAAGGTAAACCCTTTGGTTATGGGGTTCATTAGCCTCCATGCGTCGACCAGCCCACCCAGTCTTATGCTTTGTTTTAGAGCGGTTGAGCTATTCCGTCTCCGGTATTGCTCTTTGCCCTTGAGCTTCGCCTGGTCTTTATTGCAGTCTATAACGGTGTTAAGATCCCCTCCAATTATTAAGTAACCCTTCTTATATTGGCTTATCGTCTCGAAGGCATCATTAATATAGCTTTCTTGGTCTGTGTTGGGGGCATATAGGCTTACAAGTGTTAGTTCTGTCGTGCCTAATTTACCGGATACAATTAGCAGTCGCCCGGTTTTGTCTCTCTTTATTTTTTCTACTGCAAAGGGGATGCTAGTTCTAATCAGGATGGCTACTCCCGCTTTTTTGTCTGTGGCTGGTGAGTGATAAATTTGGTTAAAATTTTTGTCTTTTAACCTAATAGTGTCTGCTCTGTTCAGGTGTGTTTCTTGAATCATATGTATGTCACTTTGTCTGTTTTTGAGGTCTCTGAACAATAGTCTCCTTTTCATGGGAGAGTTCAGTCCTCTGACATTCTGCGTTGTTATTTTTAGTACTTTAGCCATATGTTGATTTAAAATTTCGTGCGCGAGTGTTTGCCGGAGGGAGCTTGTTGTTAGGGGGTGCCCCGTGGTGATTTTTCGGGTTGCGGGACCTTATCCCAACTAATGTTTTGGTTGTGCCAAGTTGTGTGCATTTAGGTGTACTCCAGTGTGGATGAACTGGGGAGAACATTGGGGGTGAACAAAAATAACCTTGGGGGTTTTTAACGTGGGGTGGGGTGGTGCCCTCTGGTGCTTTGGGCCTTTGACTCTGCGTTTGGGGTGTCGGGGACATGCAGGGTCAAGAAAAAAGGGGGAAAGTGTGTGTGGGGTGCAATGTGGTACTTGCAGTCTGGAGAGTATGGTTTGTAGTCTGTAAACTGTAGTCAGCTCCTTTTGGAGTTCCGACGGCTAGTCGTGTTGTTGATCAACCTTCTTTTCTGCTATGACTGACTGGAACTAAAACACAGATGTGGTGGGGGGGAAATACAACAATCAAACTTCTGGGTCAAACATGTTAAACAGTTTTAAACACAGTAAATAGAACAAAAAAAAAAAAAAATAAGAGCAGAATTTCCTTTCTCTCCCTTTTCCTTCAACTATCTGAGCTAGATCAAATCTATAGAGGCTTAATAATGGCTTAAACCTTGTGCTCTCAGTTATCTAGTTATACTGTGTTTTTTCCTTTTTCTTATCTTTTACCCTTCCCTTCTATAAAACCTTTTTCCCTCCCTCCTCCCGCTCCCGTTAGTTCGTGTCTTTGTATTTGGAACAGCATACAGTTTCGGGGCTGGGGGTTACAGTTGAGGTAGGAATGTCTCTCCTGTACTCTCGTGGTTTTGCCGTGTTCTGGTTGTTAAGCCTCAGCTCTTGGGGCTTGATGGGTTATCCTGGGTTAGTTGTCACCCTGGACCACCTTTCACGCCTTGGTCGTGGAAAAGTTTTCCCTGTATCACTTCGTAATTCTTCCGGGATCTCCAGTCCTAGCGCTGCAATGAATTCTGGGCCTTCCTCTGGGGTTCGTAGGGTGGCCTGTTTGCCTTTGTTGGTGGCTTGGAGACGGAAGGGGAAGCCCCATCTATACCTGACGTCTCTGCTTCTCAGATAGCCTGTGATTTTCTTGAGTTCTCGCCTTTTGGCCATGGTTATTGGCGAGAGGTCCGGGAAAATTTGCAGTTCCGTATCCTCAAAGGAGATTTTATCTAGGTTCCTGACTTTGGTGTAGATTTCCTCTTTGGTAGAGAAGTAATGGAACCTTGTGATTACGTCTCGGGGCCCTCTGTTTTCAAATTCTCTCGGCCTGTAGATTCTATGGGCTCGGTCGAGTTCCAGCTTTGCTTCGGCGATTTCTGGGAGTATGCTCCTAAAAAGTCTATTTAGGTATGGCTTGATTTCCTCGTTAAGGACTGTCTCCGGGATGTTGCGAATTCTAAGATTGTTCCTTCGCGATCTATTCTCTGTCTCTTCCTCGGCGTCTTGAAGGCGGGAGATCTGTTTCTTCATTTGGGTTATGTCCTCATCTGTCGCCGCTTGTCCTTCGGTAACTGTCTCCATGGCCTCCTCCAGTCCTGTCGTCCGCTCCTCTACCTCTACAATCTTGGTGTGTAGGCTCTTCATTGCGGTTTGTAACTCCTCGTGAAACGCCTGTTTAATTTCTTTAACCCAGGTTTTTAGTTCTTTCCTGATATCTGGGTGCCTATCTGCTTCTGACCCTGAGTCCGAGTCTGAGCGATCTTGGGCTTGTGCGGCTTTCTCTTTGCCAGTTGGTGTGGGCGCCACGTTCCTTCTGGAGAAGAACGTGGAAGATTCTGGCTTCCCTATCTTTTTAGGGGGGGCCATGCCGTCTGTGTTCAGCTGTGGGGTATAGAGAACAATCAGGTCTGGGTCTTCCTTTTTTATATTGGTTGCTGGTTTATCTTGGATATGGGGAGCTGAGGGAGGTTCTTGTCTGTTTTTCTAGGCTCACAGCTATCTCACATATGCACCCCCACACTTGGGCATTCAGTTAGTCCATGGGACTAGTTGCTTGGTTCTCTGTTTCGCCTCCTTGGGTGGAGGGGGGGAAGGGAAGGGGGGGGGCGCGGGTGTGCATTCACTCCGCTCTTTGTTTGTTGTTCGTCTTTTCCTCTGTGCGAAGCTTGGGGGACTGACTTTCTCCTAGGTAGGTAGGTGAGTATGTATTGGGGTTGAGTCGGATTGGGGAGAGGGTGTGTTTGAGTAGTTTTTCCTAGGCTGTTTTCCACTTTTCAGCCTCTGAGTTTATTTGTGTGTGCTTGTACCTTTAATTCAGGTCAGCGGCGGCCATTTTGGATCCGGCTGGGACACTTCTGCGTTTCAGGCTGGAACGCATGGTTCCTCTCTCTCTCCACCTCACCGGAGCTCCCCCTTCTCCTCTCCGCCTCCACCACTGCTCTAGGTACCCTCCTGTGTCCTGCAAGCCCCTCGCCAATCTCCCCCTCGGGGGGGCCGCGCACCTCGGTCGGATGCAGGCAGGCTAGATATCTCATGCACCAGTCAACGCCATTTTGCCAGCCTCGGCGGGGAAGCAGGGATGTGCCGCGTTTTCAGGAGAGGGGCTACTATTCCTTGCGGTAGGTGCCTGGATTGACCAGCCTCTGTGTCCGCGGCTGCGTCAGGGCTGCTCCCTACCTTTTGGCCGTTTGCTGCGGCTAGGATCGTCCCTTTAAATGAGCCGCGCGGTCCCGTCGGCCATCTTGGTTTCACCAGGGGAAGGGGAGCTGTGTGTGTTCCGCTCGGGTAAGGCTTTTTCTCCCCTTTTGGGGTACTGTGTGGGACCGGGGACCGGGTTAACTGCACTGGGGGCTTTTGGGCAGTCTCCTAGTGGGGTTTGCCCTCGATTTTAGTGGGGTTTCTGATGGTTTCTGCAGTTATGTTTGCGGAGCTATGCAGATCTATGACCAGCTCGTTCCGCTCCTGGCCACGCCCCCCTGTACAGTTTCTTTTAATTCGTCTTAACTGTCCATACGGGATATTACGAATCCATTCTGGATTATGGCAGCTGCTTTCTAATATGAAGTTATTGCTATCCACTTTTTTGAAAAAGGTTTTTGTTTTTACCATATTGTTTTCAACATAGATGGATAAGTCCAGGAATTCTACCTCTTCCTTACTCCAATTGGTAGTAAATTTTAGATTCAAATTGTTCTCTCCCATATGTGTGAAAAAGACTTCAAGTTCTTCTACACTGCCCCTCCATATGAACAGGATATCGTCTATGAAACGATTCCATGAGACATGGTTCGCACCAAATTTCTGGTTGGACCATATGTGATCGTTCTCCCAGACTCCCATAAAGAGATTCGCGTAACTTGGTGCGAACCTCGTCCCCATTGCGGTCCCTTGTTGTTGCAAATAATATCTATTGGAGTTAGAGCCTGAGATGGACACATGTTGGGATCTTCCTTATAGGTAGGACTGAAACCAGTTTAAAGCAGCTTCCCTATTCAGAGCTCTGGAGTTGTTAAGCAGAAATGCATACACTGTGTCAAAGCCTTTGCAAATCTAGGAATACTGCACAGTGAGTTGTCCCGTTCCATTCCACACTGGATTTCATTGCAAACTTTAGCAGGTAGTTACGGTGGAGTGTTTGACGAACCCAGATTGGAATTGGCTAGGGAAATTTGTCTTGGTATAGAAATCGGTTAATTGGGAGAGGACACATTTTTCCATGACTTTGGATAGAATTGGGAGAAGTGAGATTGGCCTGTAGTTTGAGACAGTGTTTTTGTCCCCACTTTTGAAGATTGGGACAACTCTGGCAGTTTTCCAGGTCTTAGGGATATGGCCTGCAGACAGGATAGAGTTGACTATGGACGCAATTGGTTTGGCAATAGCTGGGGCACCAAGTCGTAGGAACCTAGATTGTAGTAAGTCGGGTCCACATTGGCTGCTTAGTTTTAGTTTGAGGAGCGCTTGTATAATCTCCTCTTCAGATACTGGGCCAAATTGAAAATTGTGGGCAGTGTTGGGAGAGGGTGGGACTGTAGGGGTACTCCCAGGATGAGATTCAGGTTTGTGGTTTGGGCTGCGTTTCGCTAATAAGTTAGTGGCACACCACACAAAGTAAACTTTGAATGCATTTGCAATGTCAGTGGGGTTTGTCAGAGTAATATCCCCCTTAGTGATACTACTTGGTTGTTGATGGTTATGAGGCTGGAATATATTGTTGATAACCTTCCAGAAGTTAGCTGGGTTTGATGTATTCTGGTGGAGATTGTCAGAGTAATATTGTGCTTTTGCGTGCCTTGTTTGCCTTGTGCACATGTTCCGCATGCATCTGTAGTGATTGAGATCCTTGGTAGTGCCAGTTACTTTGTAGCTTTTCCACAAGGCATCCCTGAGCTGGTAGAGTGCTATAAGGTCAGGTGTAACCCATGGAAGGTGGGCCCCCCGTGCCCTTATTTTGCGTAGTAGAGCATGGGTATCGCAGAGTTTTAAGAACTCGGATTGGAAATCGAGCGCAGAATCAGGGTCGGGAATTAAATCGATTCTGTGCCATGGGCAGTTGGTAAGGTCATCCAGAAACTGTTGTGGGTTAAAAAATTTAAATGTTCTAGTGAGGAGAACTTTAGGGCTTGAATGGGGCGGTTTAATTTTCCTTACACAGTACACTATTGCATGGTCACTGAAAATATCAGGAAGGATGCCAGAGGATTGGATTCTGCTGGGGTTTGAGGAGAGAATCCAGTCTAGCAAGGAATGGTTGTGCGATTTCAGGTTTATCCGTGTGGGTTGGGAAATGAGTTGCGATAGGTTAAGTGACTTGAGTTGTATCTGGATTTTGTGGTTTTTAGGGTCAAGCCAATTGAAGTTGAAATCCCCAAGAACTAGCAGCTCACTCTTCTCATTCAGAGAGGAAATGGAGCCAAGAAATTGGGTGATATCAGTCAGGGATTGTAGAGGGGCTTTAGGGGGGCGGTAGATGCCAGCAAGCAAGATGGGCTTAGAAAAGGGGAGGCAGATTTTGCCAACTAGAATTTCAAAAGAGGGTGGGCAATTTAACAGTGTAAATTGTAATGTGTCTGCAATATAAAATAACACCCCTCCTCCTCTCTTTGACCTATCTCTCCTAAAAATGGAGTATCCCTGAATGGCAATATTTGCATCAGGAGTTTTAGGGGATAGCCATGAATGGGAGTTAACAATCAAATGGGTGCGATAACCTGAACCGGCACTTGATACATGTGCCCCTATATGTCTCACACTATTTTTCTCCTCTTCTCAAGATAATTATATTATGTTAGCCATAAATTTATCTTCCAATGAAACATATAAAAATATGTTTTTAAGCTATTTACCATGATAAATGATCTAATATTAAATTATTATGCTCTATATTGAAGTACCACATTTAAAAGCATTGGGTTATACTAAAGAGTATAGATGCTTGAGATAAAGCACATGCCGTAGGGATGATGGAAAACATTCTGCCCTGTAGAGGTAATTGATTAACATTTAATTTTTCTTTTGCACTATAGTGAAAAAATAAAGCAACATTTAGCACAAGAAAAGTCTAATTGTGGTCAAAAGGTCACAACGTGTTTCAAAGTAGAATGAATGTAAAACTGGTAACACATTTAATAAGCCAGTGTGTGCTTTATTTACATTGTGCCACTGAAATTAACTTCAAGACGTACTGTAAATGTAAACAAAGCTGCCTTGTTTGCAGATCATTTTGTTTGTTTATACTCTGCCTCTGGAGGAAGCTGGAAAGCTGTTTATTATGACAGGAGCAATATTAGAAGAATCACTTTGAAGTGATTTTGGAAACAAGTGAATAGTTTGTGTGGACTATTCCTAGAATCCTTTGTGTGTAAACTCTTCCTCATACAGTATGCTCCAGAAGCACTAGAAACAGGCCAAAAAGCACTTATGTGGAATGCAAGTTATTATAGAACCCTTAGTTGTTGATTCTTGCAAGTGATAGAACTGCCTGTAAAAACCTAGTGATCTGCTAAAAGTTTCTTTGTCTTTCAACTGTCACAAGTAGATTTACTAAGAAAAACAGTTTATTATTGTTAAGCATTGATGTTTTGGTGACAGTTACTTTGTCATTGTGGTATGTTGATTTAACCATGTTTCTTCATTTCTTGAAGGGATTCTATTGTGTAATTGTTAAGAGTATAGATATCCAATTTCTTTAGGTTTGTAGCAGTTCTTTATGCCTGTGAAATACATCTTATTATTTATTGATCTAAGGCACAGTTATCACTGCCAACAATATATTTGAACAAAATCCATCTTGTCAGCCATTGTACCTGTTGTTGGGCCTTATAAAGTGAGAAGCTGTGGCAGCCTGGGTCATGTCAGGGCCAGTTTTATTCAACAAGTTCAGGCAAAAATGACAGACCCCTGATCTGCTGTGAGCCATTGGCACAGGTCATGTTTTATTAGGCATCAAGGAAAAACCTTAAATCGGTGAATAATCGGCACCTTTGGTATGGTAAAGACAAAGAAGTCAGATTTTCAGGACAACACATATTTATCACATATACCATTTAAAGTATATGAAGCTATTTTAAACATAAACAAATGAATCTTTGATAATATGAGAAATCTTAAAAATGTATCGATTTGTGGCCTAACCTAGTATGAGGCAGAAAAATCCAATGGCCCACCATTGCTTAAAAATAAGGTCTAGATTGTAGGTCTTCTTAGTCCTTACGAGTCTCCTCAAGAACAAATGGATCCATCTATCCCAGGCAACGCTGTTAATAAAGTAAGGTCCCTCCAGCGGTGGTTTTAGCAACCCCAGACATCTTTTATAAAATGACATGCTCCTACACATTTCTAAAAGTGGCACTTGAATTCATTTGAAGGTTGCACTCTTCAAGTAGAATATCCCCCTCCCTTACTTTTTTTTTGTTTGTTTTTAACAGATTATGAACAAGGGGGGGCCCAGAATCTGAACCAAACTATTTTTTCTGCAGGGATTCCCCTGTTTCTAAAATATTTATCTTTTTACAATATGTGCCTACAGTATGTTTATGTTCTCTTTTGAGAAATTAATATGGCTACCATCCAAGTCTCACTCTCACGGGCCAATAGGAATTCACAATGCAATCAGAGCATGCCATGGCAGCTTCCTACTGGATGACTGCAGCTGCCATCTTTCATTTTACTTTCATTTTACCGGTACCCAAAAAGGCAAATAGGTCAGGCACTGGTAGGTACCCTGAGATGGAAATATAAAGGTTCAGCTCCAAAGAGCCACCTGATTCAAATAAAGCAAAAAGAAAAATGTCAAAAATTGCTGCGGGGGATGGGATTTGCTGCTTTAAGACTGTAAATACAGAATAAAACATAAAGCAATATTACAATTATCACTTATAAAATTTACGTTGACTTAAAATAAGTGGTTGAATATCCATGAAAGAAAAGTGGTATTATGAATAATTGCCGAAGCACATGGAATTTAAAACAATGAATCAACGCTCTTTAAAATACATGTTTTAAATGTCTATGCTGCACTTATGCTGAGAGTAGAAAGGGAATTACTCTTTTTAAAATCATTTTGTTTCCTAAACAAAATGTTTTATTACAGCTACTTAATAGTTTGAATCTAGGAATATGTTTTTTGAAAGAATTATAGTAGTTAAAATGCCGTCTTATTCTATTTTCACTCTCACTTCCTTTAAAAACAGATGTCTCTATCCTTCCTTGAACTTAATTCTGAAACTATACATGGAACATAAACAATGTCCAATTAAAACATGAATAAGTTGTATATACAATAAGTAAACAAAGAATAGGCATGGGCTACATGTAAAAGCACTGCCTTGTAAGTAGGCAAATCTGAATCTAAATTGATTCACTATTGATTTGTATTTTTTTTTGCATATCACAAACAGCAATGTTACAAGGCGACTTGGCCGAAACCCTCACAAATGTTTGCAAAAAAAAAACCCTTTTCTAAAACTTTACAAACAAATATGAGCCATGAATATTTTACATAGAGGGACATTCACTTAGAAAATCCTGCATTAACTGCCATTCAAATGAATGAAAGTTAATGTGGGATGGAGGTGCGATAGCCCATATCATAGCTTTGGAAATCCCAAAGTAAAAAAAATACCTTCACACCTATGTTTGAAAATGTCACTAAAATGTTTTGATGAACTTCGCTAATTTTCGCAATTACAAAATCACACGTTTGACACTTACAGTACTGTATTCAAGGGAGCTACAGTAGTAGCCGTATAAGTCCCAGAAAGAGAAAGATTCTTCTGTGGTTATGATAATGTACCTTTTAATGGACCAAACATCGCCCAAAGTTTTCTTGTGCACAAACTTTCAATATGGAAAATAGCTGAAGCGCTCAAATGCAGGTATAATAACAAAAATAAGCCAAACCACTAGACCAGGGTACTAACAATTGATATAGTACCTAATGTGTATTAGTATGGGTACTATCCTCCTGAAGACAGGTGGTATATGGTGTAACCCACTTACCATAAGTCTCATTGGCAGGTTCCCCAGAAAAATATGCAAATACTCACATCCTGGTAGGTAGGTAGGCAGGCTGTGCAGCTACTAAATGCAATACAGGGAAAAAGGAGACCAAAAGCGCACCAGCACAAACGGAGCAGGAAGGACCCAAAACGAAAAATAATTAAAAGGGCACTTTAATGTGACAAAAGACCCATCCAACGCGTTTCGAACGTCACAGCGTTCTTTTTCAGGAAAAAATAACGCTGTGACGTTCGACAACGCGTTGGATGGGTCTTTTGTCACATTAAAGTGCCCTTTTAATTATTTTTCGTTTTGGGTCCTTCCTGCTCCGTTTGTGCTAGTGCGCTTTTGGTCTCCTTTTTCCCTGTATTGCACAAACTTTCAAGACTGCAGAAGTCTCTTCATCAGATGTGATCTCTAAACTGGAGATAGGAGGCTTAAATACACAGTGCATGAGGTTTATCACAGAAGGGGTCTTCATCTATGCATAAGGGGTACAGAGTATGATCATGTTGTAGCTAGGGTTTTGGCCTCTGGTGTATTCATCCATGAGCAGGGATCTTCATTTGTGAATCAGGTGTTCAGAACATTATCATACTGTAGCTAGAATATTTTCCTCTAGTGCATTCATCTACTGTGTGGATGAGGTGTTGAGATGATACGTTTATTGAGGCACGGATATTGTCCTCAGATATAAGTGTGAGGTATGAACCGAGAGTGGCTGTAGACAGCTTTCCATTGCATGTGCTGTAGATGTTAAAGCTTTCCATAGCGAGTCATGAATCCACAGTCCTGGAGTCCAAAATACTAATGTACTGCACTGTATTTCAGTTTCCATGTCCTTCAGTACTGAGAATTGCTGAAGTTGCCTCTTAAAAGTTATACCGATAAATAATTAGTTGAATGTCTGTGTAGTGAAAAGTGCTGACCCAAATGGTGTTCTGGTATCATTATGTGGCCCTCAAAAATCTGTTGTTCCATATAGATGGCTTTTTGAACAGGTTGATATGTGAATATCTTCAATTTACTTTTCACAAATCTTTGTAGAGATGTATTCATCAGTACTTAAAAATGTTTGTCCCACATATACACCCATGCTCACTTGAGACATAAATACATTCAGTCCAAGTCAAGGCTCTGAACAATTAATAGTACCATGTGAGATTGTCATAATGATACAATGTCGCAACCCTCATTGATTTTTTAGATTAGAGTAGACAAATTGTTTTTATTCTCTGTATTTATATGGATTGGTACAAATCAAATTTTGTGTGTGATCAGCATATAGGTGATGTTTGAACCAAAGAGATGTGATAAGGTCACATAGAGAGAGTGTGTAAAGAGTAAAGAGAAGAGGTCGCAGGACAAACCCCTGGGGTATGCCCACAGAGAGATCGACAGAGGAGTTAGGTGTTAGGTGTTAGTAAACGAGACACGGAAAGTAAAATGTGAGAGGTATGAGCAAATCCATTCCAAAGCTCTGTTACAGATACCAAAAATATGGAGGCCGGGAAGGAGAAGAGGGTGACTCACAGTATCGAAGACTGAAGAGAGAGGTTGGGTAATATAAGCAGGATGTAATAACATTAGTTATTTTGGTGGGGGCTGTTTCAGTGGAGTGAGCAGGCTAGAAGCTAGATAGTAGAGAATCTAGGAGAGAATAGGTGGTAAGAAAATTGATCAACTGAGAGAATACAAGGTGTTCAAGGAGTTTAGAGGCAAAAGGCAGGAGGGAGACAGGGCGATAGTTAGAGAGACAGGTAGGGTGAAGCTTGCTGTTTTTGAGTAAAGGTATTACTGTTGCATGCCTGAAGAAATTGGGAAAGGTACCAGATCTGAGGCAGGAGTTGAAAGTATGTGTAAGTGTAGGGTTTGGAGTGGGAACAAGAGGTTTGAGGCAATGGGAGGAAATGGGATCAAGAGAGCAAGTGGTTTGAAAGAGAGGAGGAGATTAGCATGACATGTCCTCTTCTGTGATAGGAAAAGGGAGCAAGGAAGGCAGGAGGAGTAGAATGTGAGGAGGATACAGAGGGGATGCCTTGCTGAATGGAATCTACCTTTGTCTTAAAATAATCAGCTACGTGCTGAGGTGAAATGAAGGAAGAAATACAGGTAATAGACGGTGGTCTGAGTCAAAAACAGAGAATACGCAGCATGAGTTAGACATGTGAAAGTTGATTAGTGATTAAATATAGGTTTGTTTAATGAGGGCAGAGTTGAAACAGGATAGGACACATTTTTCGTGATGGAAGTCTGCGACAGTATGCGATCTCTACTAGAGGCATTAAGAGGAGCGAGTACAGGAGCAGCGCATGTTTGTATTGTGGTTTAGCCAGGGTCTGAGATTAGAAGGGAGAGAAGAGCAGGTAAAAAGAGGGCATTAGATCGAGAGAGGAGGATAAGGCAGATTTGTAGTTCGTGACCAGGTTGTCAGAGTCCAGAGAAGAGAGGGAGGAGTGCAAAGTGGCGTCAAAATCTGGTACATTAGGAATGCAGGTCTCTGCAGAAATGAAGGGTAGGTGGAGGTGAAGAAGAGGAGAACTGAAATTAAATGAGTTGATGGTCAGTGAGAGGAAAGGAGGAAATGGAGAAATCCAAGAGATAATTTGGTTTTGGGAAAATCAGGACCAGGTTTTGATCATCCTTGCGGGTGTTGGCTGCAGTCCATTGGTGAAAGCCAAAAAAAGAAGTTAGAAAGAGGAAGCAAGAAGCCCAAGGGAGCGAGGGGTCATCAATATGGCAGTTGAAGTCCCCAAGGAGAAGAGAAGGGGAATTGGAGGAGAGAAAGATAGAAGGGGGATATGAAAAAAAGCTGGACAGTGTGAGTCTCAAAGGAAGGAAAAGAGAGAGAGGTATAGGAATTGTTTGTTAATGGCAGATTGAGAAGAGGTGAAGCCCCACGCCTTCACCCCTGCCATCAGGGCGCAGAGTGTGGGAGAAGGAAAGGTCTCCATAAGAGAGGGCAGCTTCCAGAGCAGAGTCAGACTGAGTGGTCCAGATTTCAGTTATAGCAAAAAGGAGCAGAGTGAGAGAAAAATAAGTCATATACAGACAGGGTTGCCACCACTCTGGGTTTGACCCGGAGACTACGGGTTTCGGGCACTTACCTCCAGGCTACAGGTTTGTGTGGTAAATCTCTGGGGGGCGGCGGCATCTCCCGGCATCTCCCGGCATCTCACCCTTGCAAATCCCATTAACATAGCTACGCGATGTCAAATGGCGCCACGTTGTCATGACAACGGGATGCTGCATGTCACAGCGTCACATGATGTCTGTTGCCATGACGAGCTGCTCTTTGACGTTGCGACGTTACGCGTGTCATGTTGCCATGGCAACGTGGCATCACGTGACGCCTCAGCGCTATAAAGGTTCCATTGTCATGGCAACTTGATGCCGTGTGACACCATGTAGTGTCCCGTTGTCATGGCAACGCGGCACCGTTTGACGTCGCACAGCAATGTTGACAGATTGCAGGGGAGGATGCCGGGAGACACCTGAGGTAAGAGAAATAAATATAAAAAAGTGTTTTCTCCAGGTTAGCCTTCAACAGAAGGTGGCAGATGATAACTTGTTAGAAAGGGAGCATGCTTTACCAAAGGGCTCAGGAGAAAGGGATAGAGGGGGGAGGTTAACAGGGAATGGATATAGGTTAGAGTTGATTACATCACTAGAATGACAAGTTGGATGGGGGAGGCCTGGAAGAGAGCATGTAGAAAAAAGACAGGGACCAGGATTGGGAGAGATATCCCCAGAAGCAAGGAGGAGCATCGAAAGAATGAGAATGACAGAGGAGGATTTGTAGGGGCGTTCTTTAGTGAAGGGTGTATTGCTATGTGTTGTCAAAGGGTGCAGATAGGAAATTTCTATTTATAACGTTAAAAAAAAATGAAATGTTTACATGCAAGACCAAATTTGAACCAGCGTGGTATTTCTAGTGATTTCTGTTTACTATTAAATGCTTATTTAAAGTTCATGATGAAGAGTCAGTCCGGTTCAGTGTCATTTTTGATGAATTCCATATGCTCTTGAAGTAGCATACATGGAGGCCAATTAAAAACCACCTTTAGTAAACATGGCATTCCTGGAAACATTAATACATGATGTTCCTGGGAACAAATTATATATATATGTGTGTGTGTGTGTGTTCATGAAAAACCTGCTTGTTCACGTGTTGTTTTTTTTGTTGTTATTATTATCAATATTATTACACTTTCTGTATAGATCTCAGCTATAAATATTACTGGACTTAGTCAAATAATATAGGCACAAAAATATTTTCCAAATATCTTAACATTTACATACTGGGTTCTAGAAGCAGTGGTGCGCAAACCGGGGGTGCAATATTTTTTTGGGGGTGGCACTGCTCATACAGAGGTCGGGGACAGCGTGAGGCCTCTGTGCGCTATCCTACCTTGGCTCAGAACAACGCGGCATCAAATGACATCACAGGGTCACGTGATGTGACGTCACATGACCCCGGTCGTCATTTGACGCTCTAGAAAGGCAAGGGGGGGCTCAAGCACGGTAGGTGCGGTGGCAGGGGGGCGAAGCGCCAAAACTTTGCGCACCCCTGTTCTAAAGTACAGTATACTAGAAAAACAAGAAAAACTTGACTCATCCAAAGTCATAAAGAGCAAAGCCCCCCCCCAGGTCTATTAGCCAATGAGAGCTCTTCATGGTGGCAATTTTTTGTTCAGAGGTCACCTCATGTATAGTGCATTACACAGCTCTAATGAAGAAGAGACTTGCACATTGCTACGTCTACAGTATGATGAACACTCTTGTTGGTCCCTTAAAATCTAATAAAACCTACTGTACAATGAATCTGCACTTCTCCATGACCAATCCAATTACAACAATTTTGCTCTTGAGGTATAGAATTTCTTTGATATCGGCTGTGGGGTTATCTCAAAGGAAGTACTACATTTTCTGTCTAATAATAACATGTGCAGTATATCATTTTTAATGAAAATTGTTTACAAAGTAATTACAGACAGCTAAATATTTTTGTTGCGTTCTTCGATTTCATGTGTTTTCAAATGTTTATTGAAAGGGTTTTCCTGTGTATCTTGTATGTTTTTATTTAAATATTATAGCACCAACAATGTATGCAGAGCTTTACCAAGGTACTTTGCAAAATATTAAACAGAAATAATAACACAAACCCCGAAGAACTTACAATGTGCGGGTGCATGGGAAGACATACAGTACAGATACAAAATGCCTACATACTTCTTGAAGGGCAAATTGTTTAGGGCAAGGTCAAGAGGGTGAGTGCAGTGCAGCGAGTGCAGTGGTTCATGTCGTCATATTACAGCACTGTGGAAATGTGTTACTGTAAAGATATGTCCTGAAGATGGGAAGAGAGGGAGCTTGGCTGATAGTGAGGGGAAGAGCGTTCCAATGACAGTAATATTTCAGGAAGAGCAGGAGGTGAGCAGGTACAGTACATAGCTCATACAACTCTTATTATTTGTAAATTAAATGATACATTATTATGTTATATTATTCTATGTACATGGAAAAGAATTGACCAATTTTATTAAATTGGATACCAATTATATTAAAGGAAATGAAAGTGTAGGTACTGTACTTGGCAATTAGATTACATTCCAGTAGAGGAGATAACTCTCTCCTTCTAGATACTACATGAAGCAGACAATGGACTGCTTCCAGCTCTGGTTACTGCACTACTAATAAAGACAACTATATCTAAAGAACGACGTGAGAGTATTTTAATCCTACATTTTATTTTTGTAATTAGATTACATTCACTTTACTGTTACTAAAATTATAGTTAGTGCAGCTGTAAATTTGCAGAACTTACTTACCGTAAGATCATAAACCTATCTAGGGGATGCAATCAGTATTATCACATTTTAAATATATAATAGATGATGACATGTGGTCACGTATTAAAACCCCTGATGAGTGCCATCCCATGCATTATATTATAGACAAAAGTATAAGAACATAATAACTACAGGCATACCCCACATTAACTTACGCAATGGGTCCAGAGCATGTATGTAAAGAGAAAATGTACTTAAAGTGACGCACTGCCAGCAATCATCATATACATGCATATGTAACTGATGTAAATAACACATTTGTAACAGGCTCTTTAGTCTCCCCGCTTGCGCACAGCTTCGGAACAGGTAGGGAGGCGGTATTGCTGTTCAGGACGTGCTGACAGGCGCATGCGCGAGCTGCCGTTTGCCTATTGGGCGATATGTCCTTACTCATAAGTGTACTTAAAGTGAGTGTCCTTAAACCGGGGTATGCCTGTATACTAGTACAGGGCCACAGTAAATTGTCCATCAAGTTTAGTAATCTGTCTTCAACAGTGGTAACTACTAGATGCTTCCAACAAAGCACAGCACAGTGTATCACCCAGTCCATGCCTCCAGTATTAGGGGGTGTTTATTTGTTTAAAGCGAAGTTTGCATTTGTGCCCATTTCCCAGTAGCCATGTGTAGCTATTTCTTTTGAAAATAATATAATACTTCTTTCGTGTAAATGTTATTGCTGTTTGTAAAAATTATGAAAATTAAAAGCTACTCATTATTGGATACAGAAAAAAACCACTAAAAATAGTCGAGAGTCTAAAGAGTCTAAAAGTCAAAATATCTTTTCCAGTTTATAAGTATAAAGATATTAGATTTGTTAAACATTGGATTATAACAATGTGCAGTTCCGCACTGTATTGTTCATTCTTACCTTATGTTGAATTGTGAAGTGACTTGCCTTAACATTTGCCCTCTTTTTTGGCTTTTACACAGAGGTTACAAAGTATAAAACAATATTTTGCTTTCCCTTGATTAGAATATGAACGTTTAAGCAGCAAAGGAAAGCAATTATTGGCGGTGATGTTTGGGCTGCATATCCAATTCATGTCACTGCTGTCGAAACCAGAAGAAAAACTACAAAAATGTTTTCTAAAAAAAACTTATTTGATTGAAATCATAACAGTCATATTATGTTTGGAAAAAGTGTTGCATTTTAACAATTTTTAATTTTTTTTTACAGTCATACTTATTGGATAGGAGACAATTGTTGGATTACACATTCTGAAACATTTCTGCAAACAGTGTAATTTGTAAAAACATTTTTGTTCTTTTTAAAAAAAAACTTGAAACTCCTAATTTAGAAAGTAGAAAGGAATGAATGTATCTAATTTGATGGTTCGCCTAGTCAAAAGATCGCAAATGAAGTAAAGTGTGCACTGATGTCCCATTCTCTGTGTGTCACAATATGGCAGATACAGTATACAGTAGTATGGCATACTTTACTTAAAACACACTAGGAGTTATTTCATAAAGTCTCCCGTTTAAAAAACTGGGACATAACCCGAGCAACAACAAAAAATACCTAATTTATCAGAGAGAAGGAATCCCATAAAAAGCAATTCAAGTTTTTCCTTTAAAAATCTGGTGCAATTCTTTTGCCCCCGTTTTACATCCAGGACACCTTAGTAAATAGCCCCACCTGACATGGCAGTACATCGTCATCATCTTCAGCCCTTGTCGATCCATTGCTGGATGAAGGCCTCCCCAATGATCTTCCAGGTATTGTGCGGTTGCAAGCCTCTCTTCCCCACGTTGCTCCAACAAATTTTCTGATTTCATCCTCCCATCTTATTTTTCGTCATTGTCTTTTATTACCCTTGGAGTACAGTTGAGTACCACACAGTATTTGAACAACAATGGAATCTTTTTGTTTCTACAATGCTGCGATCTCACACCTCATTGCCATTGCAATATGCATAATGAGTTTGCTTTCTTCTCTGGATAGCGGCGGTGCTGGCCTATTTAACAGAAATAGCCACGAATCAAGTGGGATCTCGTGGTCCAAAATCATCTGTAGCCAAATATGAATTTCCTTCTAGAGGGGCTGAATCCGAGGGCAAGACGACAGCATGTGCATCAAGTCAGCTTGCTCTCCGCATTGTTTGGGGCACCAGCGAGAAATTTGTATAGTTTTAACGGGGTGAAGTACCACCTCATAATTTTTTTATATGCGTTCTCCTTCAGTCACGTACAACTTTTTGCTGCGGCCTACGCCTGCTGAAAATGGCGGCTGGAGAAGAATGTCCCATCTCCACCACCCCCTACTCGTTGTAGCCAGCAAAGTGTTCTCCGCGATGGCCTCCTCTTGCCCTGGTATCCGTTAGTAACCGCTCGGTCGCCTCCTCTGGACGATGGCCGTCCGGCGCTGCCATTGCCCCCTCAGGTCCGCCATCACACTGCAGGGAAGGGGAAGACCCGGCCCGGGTCCTCCAGCTGGGTGGGTGTATTGGCTGGCTGGGTCATCCGTATGGTGCTGTTGCTTTACTTTTCTGCTGCTCAGTCGGAAATGTGGACGCTGTCTCCTTTAAATCCTTAATTGATCTTAATTGATATCCCCTCCCTGGCTGCCACGTGGGGATCTCCTCACTTCTCTCCACGCGGGCTCCAAGGCAGATGCCTCTCCTGGTTCATGGTGAGGTACTGGAACTTTTAAGCCCGCCCCTCCCCACTTCCCAAGTTAGTAGGTCCTTTCATTCTACTGGATATAGAGCCAATGTGGTCTTTCTCCCTCCTAATAGAGGTAAATGAGAATTTTAATCCTAATAGAGGTATATTAGTATTTTATCTGGTAGTGTTATGACCTGCGAACAGGTGTCTGCCTTGTCGTGGCTCGCAAGCTTACAACGCTTTGGCCAAAGGGTTAAACTAAATGACCCTTTTTCAAGAGAATATATAAGTATTTTACTGTGTATTTCTGTCATGTTGGATGTAGCATTGGGCTTCTCTGTCGTCTGAGGTATTGGAACTCCAGCTTCCTAAGGAAGGCAGCACCCTCTGAGAGGCCCCTAAGGATGTTTGCCCTTCCATCTTTGAGAACCAGCAATCCAATGGGGAAAACCCATCTGTAACGCAGCCCTTTTTCACACAGGATTTTTGTGATAGGTTGCAGTCTGCGTCTTTTAATGAGAGTCAAGGGGGAAAGATCCTGGAAAATTTGTAATGTAGTTTTCTCATATACCAGGTTATTAGTAGATCGGGTTATCTGGCACAGGGCTTCTTTTGTTTAAAAAAAGTGAAATCTGAGCATGATGTCCCTTGGAGGTTCACCTTGCTGTGGCCTGTTCCTGAGGGCCCTATGGCACCTACCTAGTGCGATCTCAGCCTCGGTCATTTCAGGGAGCATTACGGTCTGCCATTTTGATACACAGTTTTCTACTTCTGGCACTGATTCAGGGACACCACAGATCCGAATGTTGTTCCTGCCATCCCTATTTTCTGAGTCTTCCTGTTTCTCAGATATCTCCGCAATCTGGCCCTTCGGGTAAGTTGTGGTTTTTATTCAGCATTTTTATTGTTTCATCCAGCTTCTGTTCAAGTTCGTCGGTCCTTCCACCAACCAAGGCAATGCCGCTCCTTTTCTCCTTTATTTCCTCCTGAAATAGATTTTTCAACTCCCCAAATAGCTTTTCAATGTCTACTTCGGTGGCCATAGTTTTTAAAATAGCCAGGTTTCCCTCCGTCATGGGGAATCCCCCCACATCAGGGATCCTGCGCTCTCCCTCAGCCAGCATCTCTGTTTCCTGTGCTGGGTCTGATTTATGGGTGTTTGTTTTGCAGGTTAAACACAATTGAGTAAAATCTTTATAGCAGTTAAACGGCTGGGCAGGACGGAGCCGTTAGATCAGACATCCATGCCCGTTGCTGCCGCGCATGCGCCTGTCTCTACTTCTTTACCATATATAAAGGTATATGTGCAGCAGTGGGATACAGCCGGTTCGTGCAAACCTGTACCTAAAATTTCCTCCGTTCGCAGAACCGGTGCGAGAAGGGAGAGAGCAGAGCTTCTGCTAAGGGGCTGGGCAGCTTGCTCCATCCTGATTGGCTGCTGCTGTGTAATGCAGCCAATCAGGAGGAGGTGGCAGGAGCCTGGGGGTGGGGCCAAAGAGCAGAGAAAAAGCGTGCAGCAGAGAGAGGTGAGCCTGTGTCTCCTGCCTGTGTCTCCTGCCTGTGTCTGTGTGCTGTGTGTCTCCTGCCTGTGTCCTTTTTGCACTGGTTGCAGGCTGCACTTATTTGCAGTGGTTCCCCCTGGTCTCTCTGCTCCCCCCCCCCCGGTCTCTCTGCTCCCCCACCCCCCTATCTCTCACCCCTGTGAGATGTGAGGGGGTCAGGGAGAGATGTGAGGGGAGTCAGGGAGTGATGTGAGGGGGGGGGGGCTGGGAGAGATGTGAGGGGGGGCTGGGAGAGATGTGAGGGGGGCTGGAAGAGATGGGAGGGGGCTTGGGGAAATGTGAGGGGGGCTGGGGGAGATGTGAGGGGGCTATGTGAGATGTGTCTGGGAGAGATGTGAGGGGGGCTGGGAGAGTTGTTAGGGGGGCTGGGAGAGATGTGAGGGGGGGGCTGGGAGAGATGTTAGGGGGGGGGGGGCTGGGAGAGATGTGAGGGGGGCGTGTAAGCTGTGAGGGGGCCGGGAGAGATGTGAGGGGACGGGAAGAGATGTGTAGTTGGGGGGGGGCTGGGAGAAATGTGGGGGGGGGGCTGGGAGAAATGTGGGGGGGGGCTGGGGTAGATGTGAGGGGGGCAGTGTTCTGTGTGTCCTACCTGCCTGTGTCTGTGTCCTGTGTTGTTTGCCTGCTTGTGTAGTTTTCATGTGTCCATTTGTATTTGCACTTGTTGCAGGCTGCACTTATTTGCACTGGTTCCCCCTGGTCTCTCTAACACCCCCCCCCCCCCCCGGTGTCTCTTTCCCCATGGTCTCTCTCTCCCTCCCTGGTTTCTCTCTCTTTCTCTCCCCCGTCTCTCTCTTTCTCTCCCCCGTCTCTCTCTTTCTCTCTCTCTCCCCCCCTTCTCTTTCCCCCGTCTCTCTCTCTCCCTCCCCCGTCCTCTCTCCCCCGTCTCTCTCTCACCCCATCTCTCTCTCTCTCCCCCATCTCTCTCTCCCCCCCACTCTCTCTCCCTCCCCCCCCACCTCTCTCTCCCCCCCTCTTCTATCCCCCCCCTACCTCTCTTTCCCCCCCCTCTCTCTTCCCCCCCCCGTGAGAGAGAACCTGTTGCTAAAAATTTTGAATGGTATGTGTACTAAAATCATGTTTGTACTTTAATTGTGCGTCAACATTGTTGTATTAAAAAGTACAGTAGTACAAACCATCATAAAATGTGCGTTGTATGTATGAAGTAATCATACATGATGTATAGTTTCTTATTTGAAATACATTTTGATGCATTGCATCATGTTGAATGGAAACAAAAGAAACAGCGCACAACGCCAAATAGTGAAGCAAGTATTGCTATATATTAGTAATTACAGGGTAATAAATCTGTGTACATCAAAATAGTGAAATAAGTGCATTTAGTGTGTTTCACACAAGTTACCACTCAGCAACTGTTGTGAGAAGAGTCTGGAGCTTGCTTCTCTCAGCGGGGGCGCTACGTTGGTTCATGAGCAGGATTAATGTCCAAAACCCCTCATCCAGCAGTACATCGCTCCCAAGGGGATTTCCCTTTACAGCAACCAGGCTCCGTTGCAGGTATTGGTGCTTGGTGGGACCGCTCGCGCTTCCAAGCCGTCTGGTGCAGCTCGTGTAGCTCAGCGAGCAGATCCACTGTGCGGGGGTGAGACCTCAGCTCTGCAAGGGTACACTCGGCGTGCCACGTTGTCGCTCCGTCGCGGGATATTGCGTGATGACGTCACAGTCTCCGCAGCAGCGAGAGAACCGGCAGGGAGGCAGTCAAAGTCTCTCAAAGTCTCTCAGAGTCTCTCATAAGCCCAAAATTACCACCGGGAGTGATACTAGCAGGGTGAAGCCAATGGAGGCAATGGCAATATTAAAGCACTAGATAAAAATCATCCAACATGTTTCGTAGAATAAACTACTTCTTCAGGGAAGTTCCCTGATAGTAGCGCACAGTATTTTCTCTGTTTTTTACATCATGTTGAATACCTGATTAATACAATTTAAATAAAAACAGAATTATGTGTGTTTTTTATTTATGTAGCCCTTGTACCCCCACCCTAAGTGATATTGGGTGGTCTGCTTCATCTCTGGCTACTACTTCAGTGTGTTGATGCTGTGTACCTGTTGATAACAGGAGGGCTGAGTGCTACGCTATGGTGTGGGGAGAACCAGGATGGGGTGCAGCTTACCTTTATTCTTCAGTGGTGCAGCGCCTGCAGTCAGCATAGATTCTCTGCAGGGGCAGGGGATGGCCCATACTGACACCGTGTTCTTCTTTCACAGCAGCAGACAGTAATCACACTGTTTCTGATACAACTGCCTTTATTGCAGGCAGATGGTAATAATACAGCAAGCACAGAGGTATCCCTTTTCTCTCGTCTCCCATGCTGGTCAGAGCCCTGACTCAGGCATTTGGCCCATTTCAAGCCTGTTACACTTTCCTCCCATCTCCTGGTGGGATGGAGGAAGAGGCTCCTCGCTCCACAAGTGGATGAGAAAGATCAACCAGGAACAACACTCAAGAACAGAACTAAACTCCCAGAATTTAGGAGAGTGTCAGAATTTATAACCTGAGATTGGGGGTTGAAACCCTGTCCCATAACAGAACAGGTTGAATACTGATTGGTAATCACTACTTTTGGGTGAACCAAAAGGCTGACACTCTCTGGTAGTTGCTAGGCCTGTCCTTGGATACCTGAAATGTATCCAAGTCTGCAATACACACACAGAGCCTAAAGAAGGAATTAACCCCTCCACTGCCTGCTCCTAACAGGGCCGACACTGAAAGGGCCCAGGAAAAAGAAGTAGCGGCCGGGAGGCTATGCTATATTTAGAACTAGTGTTAGTAAATATACATTTACTGTAATATTATTTACAATCACCATACTCAGAAAATAATACATTTTGTTACCATATATACTGAACATCTGTTCTGTGTCAAATACAATTTTGGTCGATAAGCTTAATTCTGTGTTAACAATATAATAGACTTTTTAGGGTTTAAGCAAATTGAACGTGGCGGATGATTTTGACGCACTTTGTCCTTTTTTGGGGAACATAGAAACATTATTTTTTAGTATAGATTAACATTTGTATGCCTAATGCGTCCATTTCTATGCATCCAAAGAATATATTTTTGGACCCTGATGGTGCAGGTTGACAAATTTTAGGCGAGTACATAGGTGCGCACAATATGATTTCTGTGAGCAAGTCTTGCGCCCAAAAAAAGTCATGTCCTTGTACTGTACTTGATCTCTCCTGCTTTACAAATATGGCGTATTGTGACTCGTACAGGATAAACAGAAATGTATTCCACTGGAGAGCAAACAATTCATAGTACTTTAGTAAATAGTAGTAAATAGTAAATTATTTCTTGTTGGGAGAGATCGCTGAGGCAGAAATATTTATTTTAACTACAGTATATTGCATCTTTGCAACATCTACCCTTAATTTATGTATAGTGTAAATATTTAGTGATCTTATCATCAAGGAGAAGTTTCAACTTTCAGCATTTCCATTTACGATCTATACAGTACCAAGAAAAGCTAGTTAATCAAACATCTCTTGACCCTAGATTCACATATTCATAAACATTTCCCTTGGCTCTAGTACTAGCCATGCTTACAAGGTTCTATTACTGTCTTATGTAGAAAATATTTTCAGCATTCCCCTTGCTTAATAATTGATACATTTAACTCTAAAAAAAAGTTTATGACCACTTTCAGTTGAGCTTATTCATGAACAATAAAATAAAATTAGGTGCATTAGATAGAGCATGGCGTGACCTAGTGGTACTGGTAATAATCATGTAAAGGGGTAAATGTACCACGTTTTCGCAAATTAATTCCCAGAGTAATAGAAGCATTTCGAACATGTCCCTGAAATGTAAATGCCTGAAGCACATTGCATCAATTCTGAATTCTTTAAGAATTCTGAATTCATTATGTATGTATGAAACGGAAATAGCCGTGTAAGTCCAGTTGCGATAGCAGAATAAATGAGTTCTTCAGTATTAGGTGATACCTTTTTTATTTGGACTAACAATTTATGTCATAGGACAAGCTTTCGAGTGTTTTCCTCTCTTCCTCAGGTCAAGCAATACTGATATACAAAGCTTTCTGTGACTTAGACAGGGATTGAAAAAAAAAAGGAAGAATAAAGAACAGAGATGCACTGGAGGGGTGTTAAAACAGAGATAAGGAAGATGAGAATTAGGGATGGGGGGGGCTGTACATCAACAGCAGCACAGAGGGGGAAGAGGATGGTGGGGGGGCAAGGTAAAGGATGGCACAATAGCTGGGAGGACCATTACAACAAATTATGATCGTGTGTGAGAAACCCCATGTCTGCATTAAGTCCACTTGTTTTGGTGTCAAAGAGTCTTATCATTCTGAGCTCAAATGTTTTCCGTTCTTGGGTGCTTTTAAACATTCCATTGAGGATTTTGATTTTAAAATCATTTATGGAATGATCTGGTTGTGAGAAATGATGTCCCACAGGTGAGCAGTATCTTCCTTCTTCATGATGGAGTATGGAGTGTCTGTGAATATTCATTCTGCCTTGTAGTTTTTGGCTGATTTCCCCAATGTAGCAACCTTAGTCACATTTGTTGCATTGAATCATATACACTATATTCCTGGATGTGCAGCTGTATGATCCTTTAACATTGAGTGTTCCATGGTTGTGACTGGCCGTGGGATCTTGGCATATATGTTTGCAAAGTTTACAATGTGTATGTATGTATGTATATATATATATAAAAGGCTTCAATATACATCTGAAATATTTTACCCAAGACCAATAACCGAGTAGCTGTGACAGCAGCGAACGGCAGACGCCTTAGGAGCGACTCGGGTGTTGTGTCCCAGGGATTATTTGGTAGAATGAAACAGCAGCATGGCACACAGGACCTCAGGGATGACATGCAGACGGGAGGAGCTGATTAACTCCAGGTGGTCTTTGAAGTGTCTCTTTTCCATTTGCTGTTAACCCTGTCCACGCTGATTTAGTGGACATGGGCAGTGAAGGCATATTGGGGAGCCTCTCTTCTTAGGGAGACACCTTTGGGGTGACTAAGGTGTTATGTCCCAGAGATTCTTTGGTAGAAATGAAAAAACAGCAGCGTAAACGCAATGTCCACCAAAGCAGAATAGGTGTGTAAAATGGATACAAATGACCTATTCCTGAGTGAATGTGGGATGAATTGCAAACACTGAAAGATGACCCTCTTTTACTGTCACACTTGCCTTTTATACACTGTTTTAGAGTATCGGGCCTCATAGGCCACTCAAGTTAATAGGAGTGATCATGGTGTGATTGGCCACTGTGGGGCTTATTTCACTGTCTTGTTTGTGAGCTTACCATTTTGTAAATAATAACTTAGAGAAGCCTTAAAGAGGCAATCCAAGCACGTTATTTCTTTGGCAATTTTTTTTATTTTTAGCACAGGATTGAAGCAGGCGGGTCTCCGGAGCTGAACCCCATCAATTTCAGCTCTGGGATCTCCCTGCTTGCAGAGATACAGACCTCCACAGGGGGTGCCGGTAACCGCTCCACTCAGCTACCAGGATTCATGTAATGTTTCAAAGCTCCGGCGCCCCAAGGGCCAATAGGAAGCTGTGATGTCATCAGGTTCGGCGTCCGATTGGCTCGCATGATGCGGAAGATTTAAACTTTGCTGAGATACTGCCAGTTAAAAAAAATAAGAAATGAAAAAAGGGCTTGACTTGTTCCTTTACATGATTTACATAGTATATTAGCATGTAGGAGATCCGTGGTCTGAATTTGTCCCCATTTGCTTTGCATACTGTAGCAGGAATCTTCTAGGTCTGAAGTGGCTAATACAGGAAATGGGCATCGGATTAGGATCTTCGCTATGATAGAAATATATAGACACAACTGAAACTTGCCACTAATTACATCCATTTAGCAATTCAGGTTCTTAATAAATTAATTTAAACAGATTCATCGTGTTATATTTGATCATCTTTCTTGCTTTGTGCTCCTAATTCTGTAAAAACAAATCTGCATATTAGCATTTTTACAAGTTATATTATAAGAACAGTAAAAGATTAAACAAATGACCACTCATTTCTAAACACTTCCCCTTGTGGCAGAGAATAGCCGCATATATCTAATGCTTCAAAGCTATTCATGTGAAACATCTGTAGGATTTAGTCACAATAGGGAATAGTTAACAAAATTCAACCCTAATTTGGGTTATCATACTGTATATCAAGATGTGCACAATTTACACACACCTCTCCCGAATTTTTTGCTAAATCAACATTCACAAATATTCACCTGTAGTGTGTGTGTGTGTGTGTGTGTATATATATATATATATATATATATATATATATATATATATATATATACATACACACACACACAGTGTTCGACAAACCTATACATTTGCTCGCTAGGTGGCGAGTAGATTTTTTTGTGTGGCGAGTAGATTTTTTGGTGATTTGTCATCCACTGTATACACATATATATATATATATATATATACATATGTAGCCCCCTTTCCCTACGCCTAAGGGAACTTACGAAGCGACTATGCGTGCTGCTATACCTGTTGCTCACAGGAGGCCTAAGCCTCCGCCACTGGTAGCCTGGGGTGAGCTCTTTCTCCTATAGTGCAGCGCCTCCACCAACGAGTGATCCCAGCGTTGGCGGGATAACCCCTCACAGGAACCAATCACAGTAATAATAAATACCACACAGGTATATAACCAATATTTACTGATATACACATATATTAACACTAACAATAGCAACCTCCCAATGCAATGCCCACACACAACACCCCACACCCAGGTGTGGTTCCCCCAAAGTACTGAGGGTGCCCTAGGAACCTAACCACCAGTGTCCACAAAACTGTCCCACCAAAAGTGTGAGGTAGCAGGAGTGCCTCTCATGAATGTCTATAGGGCCCTGACCTGGTCCCAGGCTCCAGGGCACCGCATGTCCATCCGATCACCGGTACAACAGCACTGCTATGTTACTACTGGGAAGCGTCCCTATCTGGGGCCTTCCCTGCAACACTTTACTAGTGGTGACTCAGGGCCTAGCTGGGGCCTTCGGGGCAATACTAAGCCTAGTCCAGGGAAGTCCAAGTGTTTGGGGAGCGCAGATGTATATGAAATAGAAATATACAAAATATAGTGCAATATGTATAAACAGTAGTGTGATCTTTCAGTATCTGTATCCTTTGAAATGTGTACTCACAAATTACTCATTCTTTATAAACGTTTTCACAACAGTGGTAATATGATGAAATAGTCTGTCTCAGGTATTCTTTTGAGCCCCTCTGGTCTGGTCACTTCTGCTGTTAAAGTAAAGGACCCAACATAGTGTGTACTTGTATAAAAAAAAAAAATCTAATAAAAGTGATTGAAATGCACTCACATGGCCTTAAAGACAAATTAGCATTTGGATAATGTCTGGAGCACAGCCAAATGAGGTCTCTTGGCATCAGGGCCCCCAACAGAAATCGTGGGGCTCGGGACAAAAATTTTAAGCAGGCCCCCCCCCGCCCCCATGTCGGTGGTATTGCCCACCCCACCCCTCCCCTCCCCCCATTTTACACCTCACGAGCCCCCATCTCTTCCCCCCCCCTTCCCATGTATTTTCTATTTTTTTGTAATTTAATATCCTTGTTTATCACACCTCCCGCCTCGGTAATGTACTTTCTCTCCATGTTTTTTTTTTTTTCGCTCTCATTCTTAGGCTGGCAGAGATAGGAGGTAGAGGAATCGTGCCGTGTGAGCCGGTCGCGGACGCTCAGCCGTGGAAGCCCGTCATCCTCAATGAGGTCTTTAGAGGGGGGCTTCCCGCGGAGCGTCACGCAGGGTGACGAGGAGCAAGGATTTTAAGCCGACAGCCGAACACTGGTTCTACAGCGCGCCTGTCAGCGGAAACACCCATAATGCGCGAGCTACTAAGCGTATGACGTGGCCGGCGCTTGCGGGATATTGGCCCAGCGACGTCCATACCCACCTCCCGATGTTCGCCATGCTGGCCGCCCTGCAGTCCATGGAATCGATCCTGACGAGCAGGCGAGATGCCTCAGCGTCAGCACGGAGGGCGGTGGCTGGACCCCTCTATGGCCTCGCGTACTCCTTCTTGTCCTCCACTAACCCGCCTCTACTCCTCTCCATCCGTCAATACCCACAGGCTCACTCATTCGTCCTCCCCCACACAATTCCCCCACAAGATTACACCAAAACAAACTTTCCCACCCCCAAAACACATACAAAAAAAGTCCCAACCCCCCAAAATAAGACAACCTACCCACCCCACATGAATACAACTAAAAACCCTACCTACAGTATAAAAATATATATACACACATTTTTTATTACTATATAGATAGAATTAATATATATATATACGGTGGTCAACAAACCTAACATTTTGCACGCTCGGCGCGAGTTGGAGATTTAACATCGCACGCGACTCCTTATTGGGCCCATGACAGCACAGCTCCCCCCCTGGACGCCTACTGCGGCCTAGGTGGCGCGTAGATTTTTTTGTTCGCGTCCGAGTAGATTTTTGTTTGATCTTGTGAACACACTGTATTAGTTATATATACACACACCCACAACCACCACAGACACACACAGAGTAAAAAGACCACAACACACCGTCCCCCCTTATTAAAGACCCCATAATAAAAAAGACCCAAACAACCACCCCGAATACATGAATAAAAAAAAAATTTTATGATCTACAGAAAAATAACCCAAAACACCCCAATACATATATACATAAAATCATACTACATTGCGGATGAATCTGTTGTGGGATATGGTAACGGCCGGTGGATGCAGGGAGAGGGGGGGGGTGCTCGCGTTTTTTTCCTCCGCCCCCCCCCCCGGTTGGCTTCCCCCCCTGTAGCGGGGGGCCGGATGCGAGGGGGGTGCAATGCTGCGCCAGGGGGGGAGGGTGGGACAGTTCCCGTGCTGTAGGGGATGGCCGGCTGGTGGGGGTGTGGCCCTGCACGGGGGGGGCGGGAGGTCCGGTGCTGAGGGAGCACCACGCTGCAGGAACATGTTGGCAACGCCCACTGCCACATGCTCCAGCGTGGCCAGTGTGATGCGGGGCAGGTGCAGTGCTGCGACATGCGGGGGGGGACCATGCTGCGGTGATTTGGGGGGGGGGCGAACTGCTGCCCGATCTGCGGTACAGGACCGGTGCGCTTGTGCTGTGGTTGGGAGGAGGCGCTTTGTTGTTTGTTTGTCAGGGCACGAGCGAAGGTGGGCAGAACGCGCCCAACGATGTAGTTGAGTAGGGTCGCGCCCCCGCCCCCGTCCCCCCCCCCGGGGGGGAGGTGGAAGGGATGAGCCGGTGGTGTGATGGTGGCCAGCGCTGTGCCGAGAGGAAGGACCACCCCCCCCCCCTTTTGCGTGGCCCCGGTTCTTTTCCCCCTCTTCTGCCCTCACCGACAGCTGCCGTGAAAGGCAAGGAGGTAGATGACGGTTTTTTTTTACTGGTGGATGGAGGGGAGGGTTTTGTTTTTTTGTTTTTTTATCTTTTTTCCTTCCCCCCCCCCCCCCTCGACCGTGGAAGTGATGCTGGGGCAGCATGTGTGTAGGCTTGGTCTCACGCAGAAGTTGCCATCTTTCTCCGAAGACTGTAGCGCGCGCCGGGGCCTCCCTCTCTCGCTTGGAGGCCGGAAAGTCAACCCACCTACTTCGCCCGCCTGCCAAAAGGGGAGACCCGGCGCCGGGTTGCAGTTGTTTTTTTTTTGTTTTTTTTTTTAATTAACTGGCGCCCCGTACAGGTTCCCTCCACCAGATGTAATGCTACATCTGCCACATCATCTCATATAAATCTACAGTGTGTGAAAAAGAACAGTACCACCCTCTGAATTCTATGGTTTTAACATATCAGGCACTAATAACAATCACCTGTTCCTTAGCGGTCTTAAAATTAGGTAACTACACCTCACCGATGAACAACAACAACACATGACATATATCACCCGTGTCATGATTTATTTAACAAAAATAAAGCCAAAATTGGAGAAGCCAGGTGTGAAAAACAAAGAGTACACCCTACACTGCTTCCCAGGAATTAAGATGCTACGTAGCTGATATATGTATATATAAATTCTATTAACAATACAGTATACTAAATATTATAACTATATATATATATCTATATATATAATATATATACTAGATACATTTATATATATATACTGATATAATAATAATACGTAGACTAATATAACATATATAATAAAATACATATATATTTTACATCAAAAAGGCATGAGAGCACAAGAAAAACAAGATTTTATAAATGTCATCAGGTTTTTATTATTGAACATTTCATAATGAATAAAAAAAATAGCTGCTGTGTGTGCTGAGCACGCGTCATAGAGAAGTGAAACTTCTTTGTTGTTTTCGTTTAGCTTAGTACGAGCATGGGTACTCATGCACTCTTCTGTTTAGTCTTAGCCATTTTTATTTTTGAATAATTTTGACGATAATTTTTTTGAGAATTATTGTGAACGTAATTTTTATTTGGCGCCATAAACTGAATCCTCGTTGTGTGTGTGTGTGTGTGTGACGTGTGGTGTGTGTGATGTGTGGCTGTGTCTTGTACTGTACTGTGTGTGAAACAGGTGGTTGTGGGGGTGGCTGGTGGTCAGCGCTCCGTTGTCCTCTTTTCCTTGGTGCTGCTGCCCATGCGCGACTCCTGCACATCACCCCTCCTGCACAATCACCCTCCCATACGTAAAACTGCCTATATCCCCCTTCACCTCACATATCCCCTGTCACCTCACATTCGCCCTCACATATTCCACTGCACACTCACCCCCCACTCATATCCCGTGCACCTCACATATTCCCCCCTGCATAATACCCCCACCACAGATTCCCCTGCAACTAACATAAATCCCCGTGCACCTCAACATTCCCCCTGCACCTCAAATATCCCCGTTTGCACCTCACATATCCTCCCCCTGCAACCTCACATATTCCCGCCACACTCACATATCCCCGCAGCTACACATATTCCTCCGACTGCTCACATTCCTGCAACCTCACCTATCCCCTGCCACACCTACATATCCCTGCACTCAGGCATACCCTCAAACATCAATTGCACCCTCACATATCCACTGCCCCCTGCACCTCATATACCCTTGCCATATCATCAATCC
Organism: Ascaphus truei; assembly: GCA_036426205.1. Taxonomy (NCBI): domain Eukaryota; kingdom Metazoa; phylum Chordata; class Amphibia; order Anura; family Ascaphidae; genus Ascaphus; species Ascaphus truei. The sequence goes on along the minus strand of CM071570.1, from coordinate 138,017,560 downwards.
CCCCTCGCACCCACCTCCGAAATATTCCCCCTGCACCTCACATATCCCTCCGCACCTCCATAATCCCACTGCACTCCCACATCTCCTGCACCTCCAACCCTCATAATTCTCACCCTAACTACCCCCCCCCCACATATCCCCCTGCACTCACATATCCCCCATAGACACCTCACATATCCCCCTGACAACCTCACCATATCCCCCTGCAACCTCGAACATATCCCCTCAACTGCATCCTCACATCACAAACTCCCTGCAACTTCCTAGACTCATATCCCCCTGCACCTCCATGATCCCCTGCAACTCTCCACATATCCCCCTGCACCTCACATATCCCCACTGCAACCTACTACCCACCCTCACCTCACAGATACCCTGCACCTCACATATCCTGCACCCTCACCATATCCCCTGCCACTCACATACTCCCCCTGCACCCACATATCACCCTGCACTCACACCCCCTATCCCCTGCACCTCCACCTATATTCCCCTGACTCCTATTCCACCCTGCACCTCACCATATCCACCCGCCCTCGACATATCCCCCTGACCCCAATATCCCCCGCCCCACCTCATACATATCCCCTGCCCTACACATATCCCCTGCACCTCACATCCCCATGCACCTCACACTATCCCCCTGCATCCACATATTCCCCTGCACCTCACATATTCCCTGCACCTCCCCCACATAATCCCCTGCACTACAATCCCCATGTCCACCTGACAATCCATTTCCCCCCCCCCCTGCTAACCCTTTTATTCCCCTGCACCATATCCCCCTGCACCTCACATATTCCCCCTGCACCCTCAATATCCCCTGCACCTCACATATCTCACCTGCCACCTCATACATATCCCCCTCCACCTCACATATTCCCCTGCACACCTCACAATTCCCCTGCCACCTCACATATTCCCCCTGCAACTCACATATCCCCCTGCACTCAGCACATATCCCCACTCGGCACCTCACATATCCCCCTGCACCCCACATATCCCTCCGCCAAACACCACCCCTCACATATCCCCTGCCACCTCACCATCACTATCTACCCCTGCACTAACATACTCCTGCACTCCAATTCCCCCCCCTGCACCTCACATATCCCCCTGCACCTCACATATCCCCCTGCACCTCACACTATCCCCCTGCCACCCATATCCTGTATCTCCCCTGACACCTCACCATATCCCCCGGCACCCTCACCTTTCCCCTAGCACCACGCCCAACTTCACCTCAGACATACCTCACATTAATATCCCCTGCACATCACATTTCCCCTGCACCTCCACATATCTCCCCACCTTCCCCTGACCCCAAATCCCCCTAACTACACTCCCCGCCTCAATCCTCACTCACATACCCCCTGCACTTCTATCCCTCACTACATATCCCTGAACTCACTCCGGCCTGCACCTCACAACTGCCTACATATCGCCCTGCACGCTCACATATTCCCCTGCACTCAGCCATATCCCCCTGCACCCTCAATATCCCCATGCACACTCACATATCCACTGCACACTAGCCTGACACCTATATCCCCCTGCACCTCACATATCCGCCTCATATTCTGCACCTCACATTCCCCCTCAACCCACCTCTACCACATCCACACCCCGCCCACTAATCTCACCTACATCAGCCCCTGCACCTCCCTACACCTCCCCTACCACCCCGGAAACTCAGATCAGGGGCACGCAGCCGGCAGAAGACAGGCGCCTGCACGCAGCTGGCCCGACGCATCTTGGCGCTGAGATTAAGAGGCGTTACGGACGCAGGCATGAGATCAAAGAGGAGAGTGAGCGAGAGAGGCGAAGGAGAGAGTAGAGGTGAGTCGAGTCAGCGGGGCAGGGCGGTGGGAGGAGGCTGGACTCGCTGGGGAGAGAGAGGAGAGGGCTCGGGGAGGGATGAGCGGCTGAGGGGAGAGCGAGGGAGACTCGGGGAGGGGAGCGGATCGGGAGGGACGGAGGAGGGGGAAGAGCCGCCGCGGCCGCACAGTGAGTGCCGGGCGCCGCGTGTTTGTGCAGCCTGGCGTATGTAGTGGATGCGGGGCAACTGCGCGCCTGCTCGCTGCAGGTCACATGGCGAGTTGTGTGCATTCCGCACAGATGATAGCTTCCGGCGTGGTATCGACTGGACGCTATATACCGAGAGGCGACCCGGGCGGTCACATCTGCAACATGCGCATCCATTCCCATGTCTTGCGGGCGTCTGTGGGGGAAGCGCCGGCCGTAGGAGCGGCCGCGGAGGCTTCTCGCCGCCGCCGCCGCATCGATGTGACAGCGGCGTGTGGGTCTTGGTTATGCCGCGGGTCCATTACGCTGCACTAGTGTTCATCCATTTCACGTTTTCGTCTCCAGTTTTGTCCATCAAAATTGACTAGGTGGTGCCACTAAAGAAGTTCACTTCAATAATGAGTCATTAAGAATAACCAAATAAATAGAGTTAATCTTATCCTGATTGGATTTGTCAAAGAGAGCGCGCCATTCATAAATTCATGTACAATTTATTGGGTCACTGGTGGTTGTACAAAGACGCTTCAGTATCGATAACTCATACTCCACTCCTTACTGAAGACTAGGAAAATTAAGCGGGCCAATTTTCCTGTAGATGAGGACCGTGGCTATTTTGTGAAATATGCACATGAAGAGAGTGAGGTTTTGGTGCTGGTAACACCCAAAGTTCTGGAGTAATTTTAATGTTATTATCTGCGGTTTTTTTAGGGCGAGGCATGGTTGATGATATCTTTCTTTGAAATTGCTGTAGTATAAAATAGCATATAATTAATAGTTATGCAATCAGCCAGAAGCATCACGGAGTTGAAGTGAAAATGTAAAAAGTCCCTACACAATAGTCTTTGTTTAGTGTAAAATCGATCTTACCACATGCAGATGAGATCCAAGAGATTGCTTAAATGAGAATGCATTAAAAGTTTTAAGATAATGACTCTGCTAGTTTTAAACACGGATTTTACATTAATTATGCAGTACATCAAATAGAGGTTAAGACTGGAAAACAAGAGTCGACTTCATTAATAGGATACCATTAATGTGTATTTTCCTTGGTGTTACTACTGCAATAAATGAGATTCTTAATAGCTATGGAATACAGTGCCTAATAAAATGCAGAGTACAGGAGACAGGCAGTAGTCTCAACATGTGGTCTCGCTGTAAATATGCCCGCACAACATTAATGCATAAGAACAATGATTTACCCTCTTCACTAATGTGGATCGTGCTCTGGGGTGTTTAGTTTCATATGACACAGAGTTTGGGAATGTTTGTTAGTATCATGTCCTGATTGAGGTCCTATGGGCATTCAACTTTAACATGAATATGGAGTACAATTTTGGGCACCAATCCATAGAAAAGAAGATTATGCAACTAGAGGACAAGAAAGGACAGAGAAGAGCCACCAAATTAATAAAGGGGATGGTAATCTGATTAGTGAGGAGAGCGGTAGCTAATTAGATTGGTTTATATTAGAAATGAGGCGGTCTAAGAGGGGATATGATAACTATAAACAAATATGCAGTATTCGGGGACAGTACAAGAAGCTTTCAAAAGAACTATTCTCCTAAGGGCAGTACAAAGGATACGGGCCAGTGGAGAAGGTAGATGTGCGGCGGGCCGCTGGGCAAATTTAAGGTCCCATAATATTAATACAGACTGCAATTTTTTTCTCCCTCCGTCCTCTCCCTGATTCTCGCGTCTCATACCCTCCTCATCATCACCCACAGCAGCAGAGCGCCCCCGACCCAGCATAAGCAGGCAGCTGGTGCCCCCGCCGCATACAGCGCTCCCCGCGAGTGTGAGCAGACTCAGTGTATCGCGCCCCTGAGCATCATGCTTCTCCCCGCGCGCGTAAGCGCGCACCCAAGACCGAAGAGCGCACCAAAACAGCAGAAAGGAACAAAACCGACAGAAACGAGCGCAACCCAACCACAAGCAGCCTAGCGATAAACCACACAAAGCACAGCGAGGAACCCCAAAGAAACAGCAACGAGACAATAAAAAAGAAAGAGCAAAACACACCATCACTACTCTCCCACCCCACCATCACCTCTCTCCCCCACCATCACCTCCTCCCCCCACTCATCTCACCCTCTATCCCCCCCCCATCCAAGCCCACCTGCTGTCACCCACAAACAACCATCCCACCTCCCCTCTCAAAAAGACGAGAAAAGAGAGGCGAAAATAAAGAAAGAAGAGGGATAAAAGCAAGCACAGAAGAGAAAGAGAAACAAGAGAAAAGGAGACAGCCCTAAACCCCAATCATCAAATCTCTCTCCAAAAAAAGCTACCACAGTATCACCACCAACAGGAAGAACCATCGTTCGCTCCTTTTCGCACCCCACCCTCATCATTACCTGCCTCCCACCCACCATCATCCATCAAAATCTCTCTCACACCATAATAACCCTCTCTCCACCCACCATGTCATCACTCATCCCTCCCCCCACCATCATCAACTCTCTCCCCCACCATACTTCACTTCCGCCAACCATCATCACCTCGGATCTCCCCCCAAACCATCACATTACCTGTTTACCCCGCACAGCACCAACCATCCCATCACCATTCAATCACATCGATCTTCAGCCCCTCCCCCATGGCCTACCCTGGGGGTGCGTCATCGTTAAACAGAGGTAAGCAGCAGAGGAGAATCTGGCAGTCATTACACAGGTAGGAGAAGGACAGCCAGAGGAGGAAGCATCTTCAGTCGGTGACTGACCCAAAGTCTTTCTTACTTCCGGGGCTGTTGCTGCTAGGTCCCTGCCGACCCGGTTTTTTCTCCCTCCTGTGCTGGTCCTGACCTCACTGTGTAAAAGCTGCCGATTCGTTTCTGCCGGCTTTTCCCTCTGTTTGAACCGCTGGGGGCCCGACAGCCCGCATTCAACCATCTCACCACCTGTCCTAGAGAGAGTAGAGATGGGCCGCCGACAGTGGGTGGGGTATCGGGGGGGGGGGGGGGGGGGGGGGGGAAGGCCACCAAAGAGCATGAGCCCCCGGGCTGCCCGGGCTATAGCTATGCCTCTGGACACAGAGTCATCCCTTAAGATTGGAGGAAATGAGATCTCACCAGCAACAAAGGAGTTATGCTAAGTTAAAATGTGGAATTCATTACCCATGGAGACTGTGGTGGCAGATAAAATAGATATCTTCAAAAAAAGGTTGCACATCTTTTTAGAAAGGAAAGGTATACAGGTATAGGCCAAATGAGTAAACATGGGAAAGATGTTGATCCAGGGAGTAATCTGACAATTATAACTATTATTATAATTAGTAGTAATCTTACAATATTTGGAGTCAGGAAGGAATTTATTTATCCCCTTATGTGATATCATTAGATGATATTTCACTGGGGTTTTTTGTTTGCCTTCCACTGTATCAATATACAGTACTGTAAGTTCAGATATAGGATAAAAGTATCTGTCGTCTAAATTTAGCATAGATTGAACTTGATGGACATATGTATTTTTTCAACCTCATCTACTATGTATGTATGTCTTTATTTATATAGCACCATTAATATACATAGCGCTTCACAGTAGTAATACACGTGACAATCATATAAATAACAAATAATACAAATAACAGATCATGGGAATAAGTGCTTCAGACATAAAAATTAACATTTAGGAAGAGGAGTCCGTGCTCCAAAGAGCTTACAATCTAATCTGTAGGTAGGAAGAACGTACAGAGACAGTAGGAGGGAGTTCTGGTAAGTGCGTCTGCAAGGGGCTAAGCTTTATGTATCAGGTGTCTAGTATTAGTCATTAAGCAGGTGTGTTTTAAGGTTGGTCTTAAAGGTGGATAGAGAGGGTGCTAGTCGGGTATTGAGGGGAAGGGCATTCCAGACGTGTGGGACAGTCAGTGAGAAAGGTTTAAGGTGGGAGAGGGCTTTAGATACAAAGGGGGTATAGAGAAGACATCCTTGAGTGGAACGCAAAAGTCAGTGAGGTGGAGAATTGAGTGTGAGATGCGGGATTTGATATAAAGCCAGGAGAGTGATTTCAGCAGGGGAGACGCTGAGACAGATTTAGGAAAGAGTAGAGTGATTCTGTCAGCAGTGTTTAGGATAGATTGTAGGGGAGACAGGTGAGAGGCAGGAAGGCAGTACAGCAGGAAGTTACAGTAATCAAGACGGGAAAGAATGAGGGCATGTGTCAGAGTTTTAGCAGTGGAGCAACAGAGGAAAGGGTGTATCTTTGTAATTTTGCGGAGGAAAAAGCGACAGGTTTTAGATACGTTTTGAATGTGAGGGAGGAGACGAGTGTGACCCCCTAGGCAGCATGCTTGCGCTACTGGGTGTATGACAGAACTTCCAACAGTAATGTGAAAGGAGATAGTGGGGCAAGGTTTGGGATGAAATATAAGGAGCTCTGTTTTTGACATGTTGAGTTTAAGTCGGCGGAGGGTCATCCAGGATGATATTGCAGAGAGACATTCAGAAACTTTGGTCTGTACAGCAGGTGTAAGGTCAGGGTTTGAAAAGTAAATTTGTGTGTCATCAGCATATTATATTATCGAACCCTGCCTGTGACCCTGATAATCCTGCGTGCTGCCTGCCACCGACCTCAGCACATGACCCCAACAATCCTTGCCTCCCCTGCTCTGGCAACCGAGGTCCTACCTGCTCCTGGAGTCCCCGTGACAGAAAAAGGCAGACTCAGGATGACCCACCTCTACTGCTTTGATGGGCAAAGTACTTGTCCTCACAGTGACGGCACAGGAACCAACAACCGGTCCATCAGGCTCTTCGCAACAATCAGCGAGAGCATTGAGTTCACTTCCATGGTCTCCGTTTGTGACCAACGTATCTCTTTTAGCTTTGGAATCTTTCTCCAATTTCATCTTTTCAGACTCCAATTTAGCAGTAAATGTCTGTTCCTTGTAACCCTTGCTCAGGTCGTCCAAAGCCTCTGCCAGCTTGCTTTTGAATTCTGTCTGATGTCCAGAATCTGTTTCTACTGTCTTAGTCTCCTGACGTTTCGTGGTACACTGTATTACTTAAAGAGCATTTAAGATCAGCTATTTGAGTTTTCAGCTCTTGAAGCTGTCCTTCTGCATTTCTTTTCCCATTCAATGCAGTTGCCAGTCAGCTTCTTTGGAATTGAGTCGTGATTCCACATCTCCCAGCTGACTCAGAGCAAGGCTTAAATCTGTTTCCTTTTCTTTATTTCTGACCTGCAACTGCTGGTGCTCCTGCTGGACTTTGTCCAGCTCCAGCTGCAGCTGGACCCTCTCATTGGCTGTGTAGTCCAGCAATTCGCAGGCATCAGCGATTTTGGCCTCATAGCGCAGTGTCAGGCCAGCCACTTGACGGACACCTCCTCCCTCTCTTCCTTTTTGGCGAGCTGTATCTTGAGCTCAGCGATCTGCGCCAGCAGAGCTGTTAGTTGTTGGAATGTGTGTTCAGCTGCCAGCTTTAGCTCTTCCACTTCTAGGCTTTGCTGCAAGTTCCACTCCTCAGCGAGAGACCCCTGTTTCTTGAGTGAATCCTGCAATTCTCCTCCCAGGGCCTTCGTCTCTTCACTGTTCTCGCTCTGAGCTTTCTTCCACGCATCCGTCATTACATTTTGGAGCTCTGCCAATTAGTTTGCTAGGGTCCCAGCAGCTTGCCTTTTCCAGGTTTCTTTCTCCTGGTTGTACTGACTGTTGGGGTGGAGCAGTATTTCTGCTCCTCTAGCTCTTGCTTCTGTTTCTGGACCGTCTCATGCTCCCTCTCATACAGAGTTACCTGGCCTCTAAGCTCCTCCTCCAGCAAGGCTCTGGTTATGCTCAGTGTGGCCTTCAGCTCCTCATTCTGCTCTCTGGGGACACAATGGGTACTCAAATGCTCCTGCAGCATTTTTACTTTGTTAGCAGTCTGGATACTTTCTTCCTGCAGAACTCACTGCTTCTTCTCAGCATTCACCTGTTTCTCCTTGGCGTCCTGCAGGCTTGCACACAGTTCTTGCAGATGGCTCTGCAGCATGTTCTCTGCTTGTGTGTTGTTATGGAACAAGAACCACATTTCTGACTCACCCCCCTCTCTCCTTTGCAGCTTCTGCCTGTCAGATCTTATTCCCAGCTGCATGGAGTCTGCAGACACATACTGTGCCTGTGTGGCTTGCAACAATGTTGCATTCCTTGCCTCCGAGCATGGAATCAGTGAGCTGCTACTGCAGTTTCTGAGATCCTCACCAGAATGGGCTAGTCTGCCCCCCCTCCTGTTTGCTCAGACATGGTCTGCCCCTAGACTATTCCTTTACCCACACTGCATCTCACTTCCTTTTCCACCCTGGAGACAGTGAGTAAAGAACCCCTTCTCTGTTTATCCCCCTTGGTGAGGCCATCTCTTTTTACCGGTTTCTAACTAATAATCACCACTACATACCATCCACAAGTATCTGTATCCTGCTGCCTTTTCCCAATAAAGTGGAGGAAATATTACAGGACTTGGAGTGATTTAAAAGGGAACTGTGTTAATGCTATCGGGAGCCATTCATACCAAACGTGACCCTGGCTTCAGAAAATGTGTGCTGCTCCAGGGAGACACGTTCTTCTTGCAGCACTCTCTCTGCATTCTGCAGTGCTACCTGTACGTCTATCTTTTCCTGGTCTAATTGTTTCTTCTCCTCTTCTAATTCATGGAGTCTTTTATCTCCTTCACTGATTCGGACATAGAGATTCTTGCACTCTTGGGTTACAGTTTCAAAACCACTATTTAACCTTTCGAATATCTCTCTCATTGAACGTAGTTCTGTGTTAAAGTGGCAACTCCTCTCCTTAGAGGCTTCCAGCTCTGTACTAAGCCTGTGAACTCCCTTCTGAGAGGTTTCCAGTGCTGTGCCAACTTGATCAATGAAACTCTGGTCCTGGGCCGAATCAGCGTATCCCTTCTCCAGCTTACTTGACCAAGGTGTCCTGAAGAGCCTGGAGGATCACCTGGAGAATGCTCCTGAGGGGGGAGTAGTGTCAGAGTCTTCCTAGTTCTCCCTCTCCCCTTCTGTTCCTTGTCTGACCACCGGGTGGGCTGTTTTTTCTGTCTGCTCTGGGGTTCCTCTGTCTGTCTGTCTCCTCTTGGTCCTTATAGTTTCCTGTTTCTCTCTTGCCTTTGTTTTGTGTCCTGACTCCTTATGCCCATGCTTCTGCTTCTGTTCATTGTGGAGTCCCGATTCATATTAAGGGCCCTTGCTAGTGTTCTGGCTTGTCCCTGTTTGTTTCCTGCTTTTGATTCCCTAATCTCAGTTCCTTCTCTCCTGTTCCTACCTTCCTGCTGCTGACCCCTGCCTGGACCCCGACAATCCTTGCTGGCCGCCGGCACGGACCCCTGCCTGGACCCCAATGATCCTGCTTGCCACCTGCCACCGAACTTGGCCTGTGACCCCAACAATCCTTGCCTCCCCTGCTGTTCTGGCCATCGAGGTCCTACCTGCTCCTGGAGTCCCCGTGACAATAGCATAAATTTGTAGTGAAGGAAGTCTGCGAGAATGTGATCATCACCTATGATCACTGAATATTTCACCTTGAGAAAGCTCTCGCGAAACGCGCGCTTCGGCGGCTTGGTCTTCACACGTGCACGCGCAGGGGTCTGATTCCCTCCGCATCAATAGTCTCTAACCGCGAGTAGATGCGGCTCCCTGCCTGCACGATCATACAGGCTTTCAGAGTGCCCCGATGGACACTGTGAGCCTCGTTACAATTTGTTACAGGCAACTGTTGCTCTTATGTGGCTAAAGTATCTAGTTTAGTTCCCCATTTACTGCTGTTACTCAGGGATCTCCTGACAGCAGCTTAAAGGGGATACTTCACTACCAACACACAGTCTGTTTCACTCAGCCTACCTACATGTGAATACTAGTGTGTCACGATTCCCCTGAGCAGTACTATCATAAGGTGTGTGAGTACATGACCCAGCATATACAGACCTTACATCTGGGTATCTATCAACGTTAACCCTCAGGTTTACATAGGCAAAGTGACACAATGTAATACACATCATACTATCCTAATCACAGTAGGAGTGAGCTGAGAGCATTATTTAGGCAGCTATCACTATTGGGTGTTTTTATACTGTATGAGCCAGTAACACTATTCTATATTTGTGTTACACTATCACGTGGTCTGGACAGTTTCTGATATATGGGAGAATGAGTTTTTTCTGTGTAACTATGCACACTGTGCAAATAACCCTTTCATTAGTGTCATAAGGTTATTAGAGGTCATATCCTCCCTACCACCGCACACAGAAGGGGGTTACCTTAGGTCAACCTGACTCAATATCCAACTTACCTAGAAACATTCTATTGAGACTTGTATACTGGAACTGTTCAGATTTCATGCAATCATAGTTTATCCACTACGATTACACATTACTATTCGGTTCATTATACTCTGCCACTAGTGAATTGCACCCCTTACTTACCCTAGAGCCACCCTGTAAGAATTGCATTTTACATCAGATCCTTACAAGGTATGTTGTTTAGTGTGTAACCTGATTATCAAGGTACACACAGCTATCATAGACCCTGAACCTATACGGTTCGAGTATTGAAGGTCAGGATACCTTCAGGTCGTCTGTTTTTAATACCCATTATTTTAATTCATTGGTACACTAATAAAGTTATGTTTTAAATCATTCACTCATCATACAGAGCGTGAACCTGAGTGCTACAATTGGGTTCTATCTCTACCTTACTTCCTTCCATTTATATACCCAAAGCACCGTTCACTTATCACTTGTTGAGGCAGCAGCAGGGGCTTCCCTATCAGTCTAGGGATGCTTCATGAGCAAGAGGTAGCAATGTATTCAGCGATTGTTCGGTTCATCCCCTGCTACTCCTATGGGCACATTCATGGTAGCAGTCCCTGGTGGTACTGAGGGATGTACGCCAAATGTCATATGTTGTGTTAAATTGTTTTGTATATTTATTATGTAGGCATTATTTGCCATTGTACAGTATTTCTTTTTAATAGAGTTTTGCTAACATGTGCGTTACCTAGGCCATTGTAGTATAGAAGTGATGTTAGGGTAGTTTAGGTTAGGACAGAGGCAGAACTAGTCACTGGTGGGCCCAGGTGCAAAAAAGGCCGCCCCCCTCTTTCCCCAGGCCCTACCTATGGAGCAGGTTCTTATGCGGCACCAAAGGAGAGAGCCCACCCAGACGGCGATTGTGGAAGTTGGGCCCAACTTCCGGTGAGGCCTAGCTACCTTCCGTGTTAGGACCTTCTGGATGGGCTCCCTCTGCCATAGCCATGTAAGGCCTCGTACCACAGGTTAGTGCCCTGGAGGGGGAGGATATTGAGAGGGGGGCTCTTTAGAAATGCCACTGGGTGAGGGCCTTTATTATAATGTTTTGCATGACAGAGGCCAGCTTGGCATGGATTCCTTTGTTGCCACGTTGTGTACTAAGGGATTAATATGGTTAATATTTCATTTGATTGATGTGTGATTCAAGAGGCCCATATACCCAGTGTGGCTATGCATATCACATATTGTAAACATAGCAAAGCAAGTCATATCACCTTAAGTGGAAACATGTGCAACATTTTATTGATGGACTCCAATGTAGCAGGTTATAGGAAATTAATGAATAGCACCTGAATGCCTCATTTTGAAAAAAATTCAACGGTGAGAGCTTTACATGACAAAAACATATTGTAGGCTATTATTATAACACATTGCATTGTAAAATGTCTTTATTGAATGGAGCAAAATGCTTTTCAAACAAAAATTGACAGTCGTTTGAAGATTAATTTGTCACTTTAAAGAATAGGCCCTTAAAGGCTTGCTGAAAATCCTCTCAAGAATGTTTTATTATTAATGTATTGTATAATTTAATAGAGTGACATGTATTTATGTCAGCCATTGTCAAGCAGAGAATATGCACTACTCAAAGCAGCAATGTCTGTTACAGTGTGTATTAAACTTGCCTACAAATGAAAATACAGCAGAAGAAAGTGTATTCCAAAATGTATTCTAAGAGATTATTATTCTGATATAATTGTAACATTAAACAAAGTTTGGAAAAGGTAATCTTTCATGGGTGACAATAAAAGCTGACATATAATTCCCCTTGAGAAATTAATAGCTCTGCAATCAAGAAAACAAAATGTCACTGTGCTGATTTTGGGGTGAAATTAATTGCAAAGCCAATATTTTAGGCTCATCTAAATGGGGAAATATTTGTCAATCAAGTGTTTTGCTTTTTAACTAATGTATTTATTTTTTAATGTCATCTGAGCCTGTTCTTATCAGACACCAGAGAAAGATTAGGGGGAGGCAGCTCTGGCTGTGCAAACTGTTAGGCTAAGGCCCCGCTCCCTCAGTCAGCGCGCCCGCACTGCAGACAGGCGGCGGGCTGACAGGCAATTGACCGCGATATGTGGTCTGTAGGGAGCCGGGAGCGGGGGGGGGGGGGGGAGTGTGGTAAAACTTTGCCAAGTCTGAGATCGTGGTGCCGTGGTGCCGTCCACCCCCCCACACAACACATACACACAACACATACACACACACATACATACACACATTTTTCCCCGCAGCTCCTACCCTGCTCTCCTCCCAAGCTCCATCCGTAGCTCCTTCCCTCCCCTCCTTCCCTCATTGGCTGACTGCCGCACACATGACGCGTCAGAGCTGCAAATCACTTGCAGCATCGGCCGGCTGACGCGTCACAGCACGCAGTCAGCCAAGTAGTAAGGAGCCAGCGGGGACCTCCACACTAGAGGAAAGGGGCTGGTGGTCCGCTGTCGCGCGGCTGCGCGGGCCGCCGGACGCAGCAGGACCAAAGCCTTAGGCTTTGTCCATAGTGAAAGTGAGCACGAGCGCTACAGTGCTACTTGCCTCGCGCGAGCTTTCCTCTCCGGCGATGTGTGGACTGTAGGTTTTTGGAAAGCGAGCGAGGGGGTGGGCGCGGTCATGACATGCAGGGGTGTGTCAAGGAAGTGTCATGCATGAGAACACGCCTTTAGCAAATAATAAAATGCATAATGCCATGCAGTAATAGAAGGCATTTGCAGAAATATATATACACTATGTCATGCATGAAAACACACCTTTAGCAAATAATAAAATACACAATGCCACACAATTTACAGAAGTATTCCGCAAAGATATATATACACTATGTCATGCATGAAAACATGCCTTGTTAAATAAAAATGTATAAAATGTGATGCATTGAAATAAGCATTGCACACTGCAATTTAAAAAATTAATAAATAAACAATTATATACAAGTAATGGACAATACATCAGAAATTTCTCCATTAATTATCATTGATATTTCTGTCATGGTATGAATTAAAGTTTCACGTTTGTAGACCTCAGAAATCAAACTTTCAATAGTAGTTGTCGATATTCTCACAGCAAGCAAGCACAACTCAACTGCCAGAAAATAATTTGAACAGTATCAGGCAAGAATAGCTTACTAAGGGGCTTATGCAGAGAGGTACCTTACAGAAAGGCTGAAATTCGCCGCAGGATTGGCAAGAAATTTGGTCCTATGCAGGGTACTCCGGTAGCGCGGTGTGCATGAAATTACTATTTAGGCGAGTTTCACTTGGCGTGAAACTCGCCATGTAGTGGCGCGCTGTATTTGCCCACAATACATCCAACTTTAGTTGGCGGGCAAAATATCCTCTGAACGCACCATTTAGTAGCTCCGATTGGCGCGTACATGCGCATCGGAGCTACTGGAATCGTGCGTGTTTCAACATTGGCGAAATCACGCTTTTCGCCACACGTCTGGCGAATTTGAATTGCCCGCCATGGTCTCGCCAGGACAAGCTTCTCGCCTGCGTATTTTCGCCAAAAGATGGCGCTATTTCCTTTCTCTATGCTCTCTGCATAAGCCCCTAAATGTTCATTGGCTGTTAGCTGTTCATATGACCAGGCTGTCTCGCTGCAATAGCAAACAAGTTTGTCTCCTCTGCTTTTGGTATCCTTGTATCTCACATGCACATGCAAACTCGCGCTTACTATGGCCATGCGCTTTGGAATACACACGTTTGTTTGTAGTGCGAGCTATGTAGCTCACTCCGTATCTTGCACTATGGATGAGGCCTTATTGACAGTGACATCAGACATAAGGAAAGAGCCACAAGAAATATAAACCCTCCCAAGTCCCAGCTCAGCATGTTTACAGACTAACTTTTAAATATTATTATCTGAAAATATGTATAGGTATTACATTTGGACAAACAACGCATCAGCCACCTAGATGTAACTTCTTAGGCTTTGGTCCCGCTGCGTCCGGCGGCACGCGCAGACCACCAGCCCCTTTCCTCTAGTGTGGAGGTCCCCGCTGGCTCCTTACTACTTGGCTGACTGCGTGCTGTGACGCGTCAGCCGGCCGATGCTGCAAGCTCCTAGTGATTTGCAGCTCTGACGCGTCACGTGGTGCGGCAGTCAGCCAATGAGGGAGGGAAGGAGCTACAGATGGGAGGCGGCTTGGGAGGGGAGCAGGGTAGGAACTGCGGGGGAAAAGTGTCTGTGTGTATGTGTGTGTGTATGTGTTCTGTGTGGGGGTGGTGGTGGGGGGGTTGACGTCACCACGGCACCACGATCTCAGACCTGGCAAAGTTTTACCACGCCCCCCACTCCCGCTCCCGCCCCCCTCCCGCTCCGGCTCCCTACAGACCGCATATCGCGGTCAATTGCCTGTTAGCGCGCCGCCTGTCTGCAGGAGCGGACTGACTGAGGGAGCGGGGCCTTAGGCTGCGGCCAGGCTGGGAGTGCGCTCGCTGGTGCTCAAGCGCCGTGACATCATGCACTCGATTTCTGACCAACTAGTTGCACATGCGGGGGGGAGAGGGGGGAGCGTCAGGAATCATCGAGCTGGTTCGCCCTCACCGCTCACGTGATGCATCTGAGAGCAGCCAAATCAAATATGTCTGTCTCGCCAAGCAGCCAGCGCACGCACGTGTGTGCTCACGTACCCTCACCCTGGACAAGCGCATTCAGAGTTATCACTCTGATCGCAGTGAGCGTGCGCGCATGGTTCGCTTCACCCTGGCCGCAGCCTTAGACATGTCCCAGGCACTGGTCACTGTATGGGCCCAACTCAATGAAATTGGTGCCATTTTTTTTACAAACAGACACATTTAAGCATTTTTAAATATTTCTTTTTTTAACTAGTATGCAAACTGTCACAGATGTCACTACCCGTGTGTACATGACTGTTTAAGGGTTTAATAACATTCAGCTATCCAGCTGACTCACTCACCTTCCTGCAGGGCACTAAAAATGAGCAATAACTCCCCAAAGACCGTCACACTACACCCCAATTATGCTGTCACCACAAAGAATAATTTAAGGTCTTACCCTCAGGAGTCCTTGATCCCCTGTTTACTATGAAGAAATTTAATTAACACAAAACCCAATGTAGCAAAATGTGTTCACACATGCGATTAATCTCATCAAAAGGTACACGGTTCAATTAGAGCCCAAAGACAGTACAGAAAAGGACTGTTATAAAAATATATATATAGATAGATAGATAGATAGATAGATAGATAGATAGATAGATAGATAGATAGATAGATAGATAGATAGAGGTATCTGTACTGTGTTAGCCGAGCTTAATAATCAAGAACAAATAGCCGATACCGTTCTAAATGTTTTTATTTGTGCGAGCTTTCGAGCTTTCGAGATACAGTGATAAATGGATCTCGAAAGCTCGCACAAATAAAAGCATTTGTAAGCCATAGAATGGTATTGACTATTTGTGTTTGATTTTATAAATAAGAAATAGAGCGCAAATGTCAGTAGTAGGTATAAAAATGCGACAAATTTATTAAAATGCAGGACAAGCAAGATCCCTGAATCAATGAATGAATAAGAAGATAAAAAAAAACAATTGTAAGAAACAATGTATAAAGAAAGAATGTAGCCAATCATAAGGTGTAATTCCAGTGAGGAGGATTGATTATATGTGAGGCACACCGTGACGTGAGGGCTGCTGTAATATTGGAGAAGCAGCAGGTAATAGTTCCAAATGCAACCATGAAGCTCAGAGGGACTGAGGAATATAGTGAGGTTTGAGAATGTAACAGTCCAGTAACTCCAGAGGAGTTAATAAGCATAGGTATAGGGCTTAAAAGAATCTCACCATTCCCATAGATGTAGATAATCCAGTGTAGTATTTAAACTCAGAGCCCGTCAGCTAAACCTCCAGACTGTAGCACAGGGAGACCACAATATGCTGATCCGGGATTGATGCGATGTTATTCACTCAAGCAGTGATATCAACAGGGAATGAGTTGTACAGCTAATCCGACGGTCCGTCCACGTACTCACACAACGCCGGGAACTCGGTGCTATTGGATGGATCGAATGCCCGACAATCCCGAAATCCGTTGGCAAATTGCCAAAACCTCCAGAACCTGGTCGTCGCACAGATCTTTAGCTGGATGAGATATAAGTGTGCCGCCAAACCTTGGTGCTCACTTTTCCTAGCCTTCAGTGCCTTAAACAGGAAATCCTCTCTCACAGCTGATCGGCACTAACGTGATGACGTGTGCCCTACGCATTTCGTCAGCTGATGCACTGACTACATGAGGTACGTCCCAAAGTGGTAGCAGTGTATATTTATAGCTCACACAAAATGTCCTGATTAGGAAACAGTAACTGAAACAATTGAAACTGAAGTGTCATTGATAATTGATGAACCGTTGATATAAAATAAATAAACCATTGAGTATAAGAGGATTACTAAATTTAAATATAATAAACATGACTGATAATATAACCAATAATATCAACAATTATAAATAAATATTAATAATAATAAATACATTTATTGGAAAATAAACAATTAACTAAAATCATAACTCTTAAAGTTAAAGTCAGTGCATCAGCTGACGAAACGCATAGGAACACGTCATCACGTTAGTGCCAATCAGCTGTGTGAGAGGATTCCCTGTTTAAGGCACTGAAGGCTAGGAGAAGTGAGCACCAAGGTTTGGCGGCACACTTATATCTCATCCAGCTAAAGATCTGTGAAGTGACCAGGCTCTGGAGGTTTTCTAAACATTTAATTCCTCAAATATTGGGAGGTTTTGGGAAAGTGATTGCCCAGTATGTGATCCATCACTCTCAGTAACCCGCTGCACAATTTCAGGTAATGATGCACACTGGGGACCTGGGGGAGGTGATTCATGGGGGATAGTGGGGACCTCATAATACAGCGCCTCACCAAAGTCCAGACAGTCTCAGGGGGCCCAGAACAGTTGATAACATGGTGGACAGTAGGGAACTCACGTTTAAGCCCATTACCACTCATGGGGAATAGTGATATTCTTTTAATATCTAGCCCCCCAGTCCATTGCTTCAACTAAGTGGTCAGATGCCCCACCAGCTCAGAAAAGTAATTGGCAGAACCCCACTGCAGGGCTCTGAACTGCTGCTGGTAGACCTAAGGGATGAAATTAAAATGCTGTAGCAACGCAGCTTTGATGGCCTCATAATCCTGGTTGCGGTGTTCTGGAAGGTCAGCAAATACTTCAGAACTCTGTCATTCAATCCAGGTGTGAGATTCTTTGCTCGCTGATCACAAGGCAGCTGGTATTGCCTGCAGGTTTTTTCAAACCCACACAGGAAGGTATCCAGGTCCCCATTTTTCTCCAGGGTAGGCAAATGCTCTGGATGGGGTCTGGGAAGGTTGGACCCTCTGCTGGGTACTGCGGTCTCTCTCTGGAGCATGTCAAGTTCCAGCAAGTGTTTCCACGGCCTCATTGTCTGCAGCATCTCTCTCAGCCTATCACTCAGCAGCCTCCCCTCTCTCAGCTTGTTATTCAGCCGCCTCTTGCTGAAACTGGAGGATGATTTGCAACTACATGCAGCTTCTGCTTCTCCCAGTTGCTTTAGAGCAGTCTGCATGCTTTTGTCCAATGAGCTGTGAGTATTAAGACTGCTGGAACCCTCTGAATACAACAGTCCCTTGAGCAGTGGACAATTTCCAGGGCAAAGCCACTTTCTTCTCCACTGCTCTGCTCATCCTGGCACCCGGTAGAATCCTGCTTCTTATCACTCTCCAGCCATTTTTGGGGAAATCAGCTCCCCAGTGCAGGGATAGTCCTCTCCTCACACTGAGATATCAGGGCTTTTTTAGTCTGGCGTTTGTACTGTATACAGTATTCATGTTCACTTGACTTGCACAATATAAAACAGGCCTGCACAACATACGGCCCGTCTGGCCTCTCTGTGCGGCCCGCAATGGGATTAAAAAAAAAAAAAAGGCGGATATTCCCCGCGGTCCCTGCTCCCTTCGCAACGTGGGACGGAGGGGGAAGTCACAGCCAGCTCAGCTCTTCTGCGGCCGCTCCCCCCCCCCTGATCCCAACGTGGATATGTGCAGGGGGGTGGATTTGTGAGGTGCATTGAGGGTGATGAGCAGACGGGGTGAGGTTGCATTGAGGTGAGGTGCAGGGGGGGGTTGAGGTGCAGCAGAGGGAGGTGCGGGGGATGATTGGAGGTCAGGGGGGTGGCTTGGAGGTGCAGGGGGTGTGGTGAGTGGCGGGGGGAGGGGGATGGAGGTGGAGGGGGTGGTTATTGGAGTGCAGGGGGGTCATTGGAGGTGCAGGGAGGTGATTAGGGTGCAGGGGGTGATTGGAGGGAAGGGATTGAGGGGTGGTCTTGGGAAGGTCAGGGGGCATGAGGGCAGAAGTTTTGGGCCGGGTCACTGCGTGCAGTGGTGTCATTGGATTCAGGGGGGCATTGGTAGTTGCAGGGCAACGCCTGGTTGGATGGTGGGTGGTATTAGGTGCGGGGGGGCAGTGGAAGTTGAGGTGCAGGCAGGGGGGGGTATTGGAGGTGCAGGGGGGGTAATTGGAGGGCAGGGAAGGGGGTCATGGAGAGTCAAGGTGGCGTCATGGAGGTGGCAGGGGAGGGTGTGGAGGTTGCAGGGGGGTTGTATGAGGGAGGGTGTCGGGGGGGATGAGAATATGTGAGGTGCAGGGGGAGCGGAGGGAGGGAGCGAGTGAAGGGTAGGGACAGGGGGGGAGAGGATGGAGGGGAGTGTTGGGGGGGGAGAGGTATGTGAGGTGCAGGGGGGGAGAGTGATGTGAGGTGCAGGGGGGGGGGGAGGGGTGTGAGGTGCAGGG
The DNA here is from genome assembly GCA_036426205.1 of Ascaphus truei. Lineage (NCBI taxonomy): Eukaryota > Metazoa > Chordata > Amphibia > Anura > Ascaphidae > Ascaphus > Ascaphus truei. The sequence goes on along the minus strand of CM071570.1, from coordinate 137,998,459 downwards.
GGGGAGGAGAGTGATGTGAGTGAGTGCAGGGGTGGAGAAGGATGGAGGGCGGGGGGGAGAATGATGTGAGGTGCACGGGGGGAGAAGGATGTGAGGTGCAGGGGGGGGTGGGATGTGTGTGGTGTGCAGGGGGGTATTGTGTGTTTGATGTGGAGAGGGATTATTATCTGTGTGGGTGAGGGGGAGAGATGGGGGTATGAGAGATAGATGGGGAGTATCGCAAAGGTTGATAGTGAGGGGTTCTGGGGGAGATATGAGGATGATGATGAGGGGTGCTGGGGGAGATATATGAGGATGATGATGATGATGAGAGGTGCTGGAGGAGAGATGATGATGATGATGATGATGATGATGATGATGATGATGATGATTTTACCCGTGCGGACCAAATTTTTTTTCCTTGGAGCAGTTCGGCCCTTCTCGCTTTACGAGTTGTGCAGGCCTGATATAAAAGATAAACAAGAGAGGGGAAGGGGAAAAACTGTCTGCTGTACTGATGCAGCGGCCGTTATTCGAACACTTCACGCGTCATGTACTCCCGATTTGAAACCACGGGATGAATTCCAGCCTTTCCGCACTAAGATGCGCGGCGAGTGCAGAAAAAAACAAATTTTAGTGTTCTGGCTATTAAAAACTTGAAATTGACACAGTAGCACAGTAGCACAGTACTGTACACATTACAATTCATCCATTTTATTGCAAACGAAGAAACAGAATCCATGAAATTAAAAAAAACATCCGCGATAAGCGCGGGTGCTTGGGGCGATTGGCCGCGTTCATGCTGCGTGGGGAACAGCAGAGAACTCAAAATCGGCGCCTTGATGTATTCGAATAACGGCCGCTGCATCAGTATGTACAGTACATAAAAAGCTATAAAAAAAGAGTACTGTAATGTCTTTGGGGTCTGAGGTGTGTTCCTCTCGCAATACTGTACTTCATATACAGTACACATGATATAGCAAACCCACCTAAAGTATATCAATTAAAAGTTTGTACTTTATTCCAGGTCAATGTTTTGGTGTTCTTTTCACACCTTTGTTTGGACATAATAGAGTACAGAACATACTGTACAGTGACTTCCTGTCACAGGGAGCAACTGCAGGGCTAGAGACCAGTGTCTGAAACAGATTAGCAGGGAGGAAACGATGGTCAGTGGAAAGGCAGTGGACAGAGGCAGGCAGCAAGCTGGTAGTAATGTTCAGGAGACAGGCTGAGGTCCAAGGCAGGCAACAAGCAGGTAGTGGTCAGGGTCCGAAAAGGGTCTTTTACACACAGAGAGCGAGTTAACACACAAAGTGGCAGCAGGAAGGTCTCTGTGGAAAGGCAACAGAAAATCAATAGTGCTGGAGCACAGACACCATGGTTCAAGACCCGTCAGCGACATCTCTGGCACTTACAGTATGTAGGTAACACCAAAAATTGATGTTGGGCGGCGCTTTCACACACCATACAAAAAGTGATTAATAAAGTGTTAAATTAATCAAGTGATAATTCAATAATTCGTCGACGAGTGAATAGTTAAATACAATATATATATATATATTTGGGTGAGTTTTGGTCAAAAACCTCTGGTGAGGACTTCTTTCCAGATACTCTCCTAGCTTAGCAGAGACTGTTGAGGTTTCCTGCACACAGGACCACCTGTTTCTTGAAATGGTATGCAAGGAACAGAAGCAACCACTTGTGTTGCCTGCGTATCCAGGTATATTCCACATTCATCTTCATAAGAAGAAGCTGATAAGCCACAGTTGGAGATATCGTAGGCTTTATATCTACAGTACTTCTTGTAAGTAGACAATCTATATGAGCCAAGATTCCATCTAAATAGCACTTTGTCACAACAGTGCACACTACATATTTTTTCTTTATTTTGGGTGACCCTGCTCCTTTTGGAATTTTGTGGAGTGTTTACTTATATACTGTAGGTAATACAATATAACAAAGTAAAATACATTTAAAAAAAATGCCAAAGTGAAGACTCCTCCCCTGACCTAAAGAGGCAGGGGCCACTGATTAAGTCATTCACCAGTGTCCACCCTGAGACTTGTGGGTAAAGAAGTGAAAAGAAAGTATGAAAACAAAGTACAAAAGGAGGGAGGCTAATACATTTACAGGTATTCAATAATTGTCTACATGCAAGAAAAAAACAGATATTTCAAGTCCCCATGTAATTTAATTATTGATGTGAAATAGTTAATCCTATTGTAACACAAATTAATCACAATGTATCATATAGTATTGTGTCTCCTTGCACATTTTATATGGTATTATTGACACTGTAACAAAGTTAATTCAGTAGCATCACAGCGACCCATTAAAGTATACGGTAGTTAGTGTATAGGAAGATATATTAACCAGTCCTTACCAAATGCATTATGTATTGTGCAACCCATTGTATTGTTCTTTCTGCGATTATATTATAACTTTCACATTTTCAGAGCTATTACGCATACATTAAACTAGGAAACAGCCATTAAAACGGCAACAAACAAAAAACCATTTTATTGTTGATTGTTTTAACTTTGTTACAATTGAGTATAAGCATGTTGCTAAGTGATATCAAATATTGCCTCTTTTAAATTTCTGCTGAAAGAGAGCCTTACAAAGCATGAAAATCAAATGGAAGCAAATGAACTGCCTCTTGTTCCACATAGGCATTTTGTTCCTTGCTTTGGCTGCACACAAGTTCAACCCCGTGGCCTCATTTTTTTGGTCAATGCCTTCATTGTAAACACTGGGCATAGAGAGGTGTCAAACTCCCACTGCTTGATACTTTAAATCTGACCAATGTTTACCCACCAGATAGTCACCACTGAGAGCTATCAGAGGCTGGATAAGGAACCTTCCTAGACACACTTCAGTGGCATGTGCAGGGAAGGTGAGGATTTGAACAACAACAAAGGCATCTAGTAATCTTTAGAATTGTGCGCACAGAGGTTGCTGTGGAAACGCTACCACTGATCCCTGGATTAACAGTGTTACCCTTTTCTTTTTTCTTTCAGCGGTGTGGAGAAATTTCATTTGATAACCCTGACCAGAATGCCAAATGTGTATGTATGCTAGGTAAGATGTCTGCCCTTCTCCAATGTGAGTTTAGCATGTCACAGTGCGTGATCTATGTATTTCTGGTTAGTGTTGCATGAGTGGAATATAGACTTTAGTCCAGGGGTGACCTACTCCAGTCCTCAAGAGCCACCAACAGGTCAAGTTTTCCGGATATCTTTGCATTAGCACAGCCACTGAGCCACTGATTGAGCTACCTGTGCTGAAGCAGGGATATCCTTAAAACCTGACCTGCTGGTGACCCCTGAGGACTGGAGTTGGCCATCCCTGCTCTAGTCATTATTATATTGCTGTTTTAGCTCTCATTAAAACAATCTATTTGTCATGATAATGTCATGAAGTAATCGATATTTTAAACCCTCTGGTGCTTAAGGGGTTAATGAGCTACACTTTTTTTTAACAAAAATACAAAATGCTGAGTCTGAAATGGGTCAGGACTGTTTCTGTCTGCTCTGAATTACAAAGGAACTTACTTGGGGCGGGGGTCCATGTGGAGAACACCCTCAAGGTGTGAATTGTTTTAATCAAAGAAGAGCAGCTTCAAAGTATTCTGTAGAAAGGGGTGGGCTTATGACGGTGCCTTAAGAAAGTATTGTATCTAAGGGCCTCATGCAGAGAGCAGCGCTAACAGGGAAAGCGGCATGTATTGGCGAAATCTGCCTTTAGAAAGGCAGATAATGGCGAGTTTTAAAAAAAGCGCCATTTTTTTTTTTTCTCTGAAACTCGCCCCGCGGCTGGAGAGAACAGAAATCTCTCCAGTGTTGAAAACGGCCGTATTCAGAGAGCAGCGAACGCCATCTAGTGGCTGTTCGCGGCAAAAAAATGGCGCGATTTTTAACATTTTCCTTCGCCAGCAAGAAGCTGGCGCTCTGCGGCCGGTGGGAGAGAAAAAAAAAAAAACCCGATTTTTTTCCCCACTAGTTTCAACAGCGCTCATAGCGCCGGTTGAAACTCTCCGTATGCAGAAAGGATTCTAAATGCAGTTTTATGCCCTTTCTGCATATGGAGAAAAAAACTCTCCATTACAGTTACTTTTTATTCCCCTCTCCAATTTCAAATAGCGCTGCTCTCTGCATGAGGCCCTAAGTCTGGGGGAGATTGTAAAAAGTCAGATCTGACGAGGGGCATGCTTGGATAGCATGGCAGGCCTCATCTTCTGAACCAGAACTCTGGGAAAATCCATAGCATGTGGTAATGTACTGTGTAGGATTTTCTGTTTTACCCCTTTTATTTTAAGAAGCTGTTCTGCCTTACAGTATATTGTAATTGTATGTTTATTTTGTAATACCTTTTCTGTAATTCAAGCACTGTATTTTTATATATATTAAACCATTTAATAAGTAATGCTTTGGGCTCTGAATGAACTTTGTGCACGCTGGAGAGAATAACTTGCTAAATTCGGGCACATGTGGCTACAACTGATTTTGTGTTAGAGTGCATAGTTTTTCCTATAATAAACAGGGACCTGAGGCCCTGGCGGATATTTTAGTCTAAGATCTGTTATCATATCTGTATAACCTCAGGTGGTGGCAATGGATGGTTATGATGTGCAATTGAGTAGGGGTTAATATTTACTCACTTGTTCCTTGCAGAGGAGAAAGGTGGGTTGGCTAGAGTAGCCGTGTGTATTAGCCCTGGTTGCATATCTAAAGTCACGTGCTCACTTGTGTGCTGTTCGTGGCGGTGGTATATTGGGACGGCTTGAGGAGAGATACAACTCATTTGAGGGACCCCGGAGTGGGTGAAGAGTGGGGCAGCTTGCGGGCTGTGCATAGATCCTTGATCCTGTAAGAGGGGATACTGTACATTTGACGGACCTTTGCGGAGGTGAAGAGTGGGGCAGCTTGCGGGCTGTGTATAGATCCTTGATCCTGTAAGAGGGGATACTGTACATTTGACGGACCTTTGCGGAGGTGAAGAGTGGGTGCGCTTGCGAGCGTCGGTATTAACCCTTGTCCAGTATGCAGGTCGCGTGCTAGCAGAGGGTCGTACGTGACACTATTGATGTTGGATGGAAACATACGTAGCCTTTTTTTTTTATTGACACATAAAAAAAAACAAAAAAACATATACATATGAAGCATAAAAAAAATGTAACTGACATGATCTGGAACCCTGCACATTACTGGCACTGAATAAACCAACAAATACGGATGCATACTAAAACAGGTTGGGTAGGAGAGAAATCCCTCAGCTGCAGAAAAGTAAGAGGAAGCGCACCCACTGGTCATCTAACTATATAGCCCTGCGATACCACTCACCTTCCTTTCCTTACCTCTGCCTAACCAGTAGAAACCACTGGGGAGGGGAAGAAAGAGGGGACATCATCAGTCATGGCTGCCCCTCACCTTTCACCTTTCACCCATGGCTCATGGCTCACTTCCTGTTTCATGTGTTTGGAAGATTGTTGGAAATTGGTAACTGTTTGCAATTCTCATAAGCTAAGTTTCTTGGCAATCTTTAAAGCAGCAATCCACCCAAGTTATTTTGTACAGAATTTGAACAAAGGGGGGGGGGGGGGGGGTCCGCCAGATCTGACCTTTACTTTTCTAGTCAACAGTCTTTGCTCCCATTCAAGAAATTATGGTTATGGTTCATCTTTACATTTCCCGAAATTGTCACGGCAACTTAAACTGTAAGGGATTGCAGCTGTTAACAGCAAGCAGTGAAAAATGTATTGCCATACTGTAAGTCTACATAGTATATAGTCCAATGATCATGTAGTCATATTGTGGTACTGTATGATCTTAGATTTATCATATTAGATGCATTGAAATGTCACCTACTTTTCAGAATCTAGAGGGCGCTCTGCTCTCCTTGTCTCTATTTTATTCATAATAATAAGGTGTTGCATTTTTTTTCATAGATAATGTACAAACTTAAGGTTTGCCAGCTATATATGTTTTCTAACGCGTCATTAAAGCAGAAATCTAATGCTCAAACTATTTAGGTCTTTTAAAAATTATTCAAACCAGGGGGACGTTGTGATGCAGGATCAAATTTTTCCTAAACCAGTTTCCTGTTTTAGGAGATATTATCCCTTTGGTGTGTCTATCCTTGAAGGTTCTCCTGGATGGGGAAACTTAGATATGTGAACCTGGTGAGATTCCCTTCACTGCAGTTTCTAGCAAACGTTTCTAAAGTTAGAAAGAACTGCAAAAAGTTTGATCAAACCTTTCATGCCAAAATGCTCTACCAAAATGTCCCAAATTCAAAGTTGCTATTTGACCTTTTTAAAGTGACAAAATAGCAGATCTGCGACTAAAAAAGAAAATGCTTTCTTTACACGTTCGATTGAATTTCACAAGGAAAAGTTGTCAAAAATTCAACGCCCTTTGACTTTTCACAATCAAATTTGCCACAAACTTTTGCATCGAAGTGAACGTCGTCACCAAATTGAAATAGGTCACATTCGCCAAGTTCAACTAAGCACAAGAAAAGTATGCACATCTCTGCAGTTAAACATAGTCACTGACAGGAAGCTATGAAATTGAAGAGTTAAGACGAAATATGTTCACTATTGCTGCTCTTCACACCAGGATCCTGTTTTGTTTGGTCTCCCAACCTCACAAAAGAAAGTCGGTAGAAGGTGTTACCGATTTTAAGGATTTTTATTATGAGTTATATAATTACTTCACTTAAAAAATGAATTCTGTTTATTTGCTGCATGTAAAATCCTCTTTGTTTAGGTTTCAATACAGAATGCATAATATTTACTTTGCTATGACTTGGTTTCTACTCTATAATACAATTACAATGTGTGTGCCTGTAGCAATGCAAAAAACACATTGGTACGTGGCACTGATTTGGCATGTCTTACTTTAGATATTCATTGTTAGTCTCAAAGGTTTATGCCAACTGCAAAGAATTGGGGAAGAAAGTGATAAAATTATGAACCTGCGGTACATCTGATAATGTGTGCACAACTCGCAAGCTGAAAATACAGAGAAAAATATCCTGACACATTGGCACTAAGGAACGCCGGATCCACAAAGCGTTAAGTGATGTAACATGATGTTAATTCTAAGGCTGAAGCCTACAATTGTAGGGGCGGACATATGCCCCTCCCACAGTCACTTTAAATAGCCTCTTACGCCTCACCTCACTCCGTTTTTGTTATGTGTCCTCCACCCAACAAGCTCCATTCAACCAAAAATTCCTGACTTTGGGCGTCTCATTTTTCAGGTCTAACCCGTACATACGCCCAGGACAAAGTGTATTCCCATTCCAACTCATCTCATTCATCCTCAATCTTTGATAGGCCGCACACAGAACCACACGTAAATCTTCACCGCATATCTTCAAAGGTCAATAACGTAATGTTAAGTCATGGTTTCTCTCATAAAGACATTGCATTAACTGTAAGGGCTGTTACTGTTTTAGGTAATATCACGTTATGAGAGCTAACTTAACAGCTTTGTGGATTTAGTCCTGAGTGGTTTACTAAAAGTCTGCCGGCTGCAAAACTGGGCCAAACCCATTTTAAAAAGCACCAGATTTACCAAAGAAAACAATTAAACTGAAAGCATTTGGGATGCCATTAATTTAAACATTTCCTGCTCCAAAACGGCACCATATAGCCAGGAGACTGACCACTTTGGGATTATTCCATTAATAAATCTGGAAAACATACTGGACACCTAACAAGCTCCTATTGAACCCCCAAAATGACCACAACATATATATAAGCATATGAGTGTCACAGAGGAGATGCTACTGACAATGGCAATATAAGTTTTTAAAACCAGAGACATACATAAAACACATAACAAAGCTCAGTTTTTAGCACATCCAGTGTGAGACTCATAACACGTAACAGTGCTTCTAAATATATGTATAAATATCTAATAAGTAAATGGCTTTTTAGTTTGACATTTTTGGGCCAAAATTGTTGTAGCCTTGCGTTGGCTCAGGGCTTACAACAATTTTGGCCCAAAAATGTCAAACTAAAAGACCATTTTACTTATTAGATTATTTATACATATATATTTAGGCACTGTAGCCGTGTATGCGTTCTCACTGATGTGCTAAAAACTGAGGCTTTGTCTGTGTTTTATGTTCTGTCTCTGGTTTTAAAAATATATATTGCCATGCTCATTAGCACTCCTCTGTGACACTCATATGCTTATATCTTTTGTGGTCATTTTGGGGGTTCAATAGGAGCTTGTTAGGTGTCCAGTATGTTTTACAATTCTTGTCCAGCTAGTCATGGCTGATTGGAGGGTGGCAACCTCCTTCCTAATTTAAGCTCACCCCCTCCCACATTTAAATGGTTATGGGCTCACTCCATAGCATCTTCCACTCAGGGGAACTTGCCTGCTTGCAGTTTGGCTGTGACATCTCTAATACAGAGTGCTTTTCCTGGTAATGTACAGGTTAATAAAAGCTTCAGTCAGACTCAGAACTTTGCAACTAATATTGACAGATTTACTATAAATCATTCTTCCTGTTATTACACAGGTTATTAAGAATTTATATTAGCGTTAGGGACCCCTGATATGTGGTCTGCCTTGGCGTTGGCTCAGGGGCTTACAACAATTTTGGCCAACAGGGATCAGACCACAGGCAACTCTAGACATTAAAGGACACCCTCCAACTGGAGCTCCCTCAAGAGGCGGACGTCTTCGGACCAGAGAGAGAGGATTCAGCAGACGTCATGGGATCAGACGGATCCTTTTTGCTCATTCAGCGGTACCTGGGTACAGGAGTGCCCAGGGAGATAAAGTGCACAAACGGTCTACAGGGGTAGCACTACTCCTTATACATGGGTGGGACTGACTCTCATTGGGGGAGGGCACCAGGGGTATTGGTGCCACGCACCCAAGGTACTATGGGGACACTTACCCTGTGTTGTTATTATTGTATTGTGTGTGTTATATTATATGGTACCGTTATATCGTTATTCTATTGTCAGTAAACCAATTGTTATATACTGGTGTGTGTATCATTTCACTGTAAGTGGTCCTGAAAGGCGTTATCCCGCTGCGCTGGGATCCCTCTCAGGTGGAGGCGCTGCACCGAGGAGAGCGAGACAATAAACAATAAACAGTAAAGGCATATGCCCTAAACTCCAAGAAGAAAAATGTGGTGTTAACCCACCAGGAAAGATGTAATCATAACACAAATGTACCACTAAGCATGCTGAACCCATATGTAGGGCACTGTAATGAGACCTCCGTATAGCATAGAACTACAAATATAGCTCACATAAACAAAGGAGAGAAACAGTGAAAATAATTCAGTGACCCAAACATAAACCCAAAGTAAGATCACATACAGGAAACTGGTCATATACTTGAAAAATTGAAAACCAGTGCATTAACTGGTAAATGTTACAATGGCATGTAAGAGAACCAGAGTAAAAAGTATACTCAGCTCCTGATGGTACATAGATGGTCAGTGCAGCTTAGAGTCCTGGACGGGGTCACCCCAGCCGGAGTGAATCACCAACATATAGAGAGAGTCCAATCCAAAAGTATAAGGTCCAAACGAGGCCAGCAGTCAGGGCCAGCAGCAAATGAATACCACAATGCGTTTCACCCCCCACGGGCTTCTTCTAAGGTGGTAAATAGAACCACATAGGGAAAGAGAAAAGCACATGTACTGTATTAATTAAGAGCAATAGAAACATACAAAATCTTCAATGTCATATATAGCTCTTGACACATACTATATATCCCCACCGAGTGGTATAACCAAAAAAAGTGTGTGTATATATATATATATACAGTATATATATATGTGTGTGTGTGTGTGTGGGTGTATATATATATTTGTGTCTTTGTTTCACAATATACTCTTTTTTGACCTAACAATTGAGTGCTGCCCGTGTGATTTCCTCTAAACAACGGTATCGTATTTCCTATATATATATATACATATATATATACACACACACACACACGTGCAAATCCATGGATCCACACATACATAGTTTGAACATGTGTGCCAATTCATAGGTTCTTACTCTAATCCGAAATCAATTTGGATTAAAATTCCGCGTTACATTTCTCCATTTGTAAAGAAACCATTCTACCTTTTGACTAGAGGAGATAATCTCTTTTTTTGCCACACATATATATATATATATATATATATATATATGAAGGACACATGGGATTTCAAAATTCCCTGTATTTCACACATATGGAGGAAATTGAAAGAAAATCCCAGAAAAAAAAGAAGAGAAACCAAAAAACAAATATAGACCATAACACCAGATAATAAAGACACCCAAATCATTATCTACTGTGGATTGAGGCCCCCTGGAGTTACAGTCCCCAATTTGTAAATCCAAAATGTTTCTTTTTGAGTCATTTGATATCTTGATCTCCCCCTCTCCTCTTGATCAACCCTCTCTATTCCCATGTATTTCAATCCCGTGGGATTTCCGTTGGGATGGCTAAAGAAATGTCTGGGTACACTGTGTGTTTGAATCTTTTTTTGTATGTTCTGCACATATTCCAAAATACGTGTGCGTAGAGGTCAACTAGTTTTGCCTACATATTGAAGGCCACAAGGGCGCTCCAACAGGTAGACCACACATTTAGTTTTACAATTAATGTGATGTTTAATAGTATACAGTTCTACTTTTTTATTGGATGTAAAATCAAAACTGTTCTCATGACTGAATGTGCTCCCTTTTCATCTACAGTATAACATCTATAAAAATCAATAGGTTTTTGTAACAAAGTTTTGTTTTGTTTTCTTTAGCCCTTAGACGACTTGGGGCCAAACTGCTTGTGAGATTATTTGCCCTCTTAATTACCATTGATAGTTTGTTTGGTAAGAAATCTCTGAGAAACTCATGTCTTTTTACGATATGCCAATACTTTGAAATGATATTTTTGATATTTGGTGACAAACAAACATCACCTCATTGTTGAAATCATTTCCTTTATTTTTATTTTTTTTGTATTATTGGGTTGATCAAATTATTCCTATCCAGAATCTCTGTTTTTCTCAAGGCTTCCTCTACTTTTATCGCATCATATTCTCTGTTAATAAATCTTTTACTAAAGAAAGATTGCTTGGTCCTTGAAATCCTCTTCTCTACTGCAATTTCTCTTTATTCTTTTGAATTACCCATATGGTATGATCGACTAACATTGGGGATGGTGACAGCTTGGTCGGAGAATAGAATTATTTGTGTAAACATTGTTGAAGAAGCTTTTAATCTGTACTCTATCCTCATTAGCAAATATTAATAGAGCTAGAAATTCCACTTTTTCTTTAATGCATATTTTAATGTTAACCAGAAGTAAACAATGAACGGAGCGCACAAGCCAAATGGAGCAGGAAGGACCCAAAGTCAAAAATGAGTAAACGGGCACTTTAATGTGTCACGAGACCCATCCAACGCGTTTCGAACGTCACAGCGTTCTATATCAATGTTCTTTATTGAAAAAGAATGCTGTGACGTTTGAAACGCGTTGGATGGGTCTCATGACACATTAAAGTGCCCTTTTACTCATTTTTGACTTTGTGTCCTTCCTGCTCCATTTGGCTTGTGCGCTCCGTTCATCGTTTACTTCTGGTTATCATCATCATTGGAAGCAGCACAGCCTGCCAACCACGCCAAGGATATGTGAGTACTTGCTTATATTCAGGGAAACCTGCCAATGAGACTGATTGTGGGTGGGCTTGCACCACCTACCACCTGTCTTCAGGAGGATAGTCCCCATTTGGTTATTATATATTACCATCAACATCATTACTCATTATAAATTACCTTTGGATGAAGTGGTCTTGGCTATACCATATTGTGTCTTTCCTGGCATTGGAGCGTTTTTGCCATTTTTCTCTATATTTTGTATGTTAGAACTGTACTTCACTATAGAGTTTTTCACTTATGTTTTGGGAAACTTCTTACACTCCACCAACCAAAAGACATCTTGTTTTATATCTGCAATTCCAATGGATTTTCCCTATAGGCAGATGCTGCATGAGAGGACTGCTAAGGATATCTGTGATAATGACAACCAGAAAAACGTACAGAACCCCTGTAAGCTCATATTGAACCCCCAAAATAACCACAACGTATATATATATATATTATTATTATATATATATATAGATCTCTATATTATATGAATTAGTAAGTGTCAAAGAGAATTGCACTGAGCACGGCAATATATATTTAAAATCAGAGACAAAACATTAAACACAGACAGAGCCCAGTGCTACATCCATTGACACAAATACAGTGCCTATATATATATATATATATATATATAATCACTTTTAGGTCACTTTTTTTACTCACCATAACTTAACTCAGTATTATGGTATAGCCTATCCCATAGCCTCTCTTGCATACCCAGTTAAAATCAACCCCACACTGATGAGACCCATCAAGGTCAAAACAGCTGTCTGTGGGTGGTTTTCTGGGTATGCACCTTAACCCTGGCTGTGCTCAAAGCTGTGACCATGCAGCAAGCTTAAGCCTATAGGGAACCATGTTAAAAATGGTTATTGAGGCAAAAAGTGACACTGTGTGCCCATTTGCATGTCATTTCCCAGAATCCCTTGCTGCAGTGGAAGTGCTGTATGCTGGGTGATAATGGGGAAAGGCGGGGTTGCAGACCTGCCTAATACATGCAGATGAGCATACAGTTGTATTTGCATATTTGCTTTTCTGTGGAGGGTTTTTGTCACTTTTTTTACTCACCATAACTTAACTCAGTATTATGATATATATATATATATATATATCTTTTGAATAAAATGGTCTTTTAGTTTAACTCTTTGGCCAAAGTGTCGTAAGCCCATGAGCCCCTCCAAGGCATACCACGTCTCATGGGTTCCTAACACTAATATACATTCTTAATAACCTGTACATTACCAGGAAGAATGATTTATAATACATCTGTCAATATTAGTTGCATAGTTCTAAATCTGATTGAAGCTTTTATTATAAGATTTATTATAAAACATTCTTCCTGGTAAGCCCCCGGACGAAGCAAGGGTGTGAAACGTACGTCGGGGTTGTGTTTGTTTGCACTCCCCTTGGACCCCCCACACTTCAGTGTGAACCCCTGCTGGACACCCCAATCTGCAACTTATACCATTCCAGGATTCCTCCTAAGGACTTTCATTGCTCTGCAAACACACGATCACTTGCAAGTATACTCTGCATTTGCTTTTTGCTTGTGGTTTTCAGGCTATGTATTGCCTCATTGTGGTTGATCGAGTGGTTAACTGAGTGGTACTGCATTAGGGGTTAAATCCTTTGTCAGCAGTTATTTGGTCACTGTATTTAGCTACCTTACATGGAATTCCCCACTGACCGGCCGGTCTATACATTGCTTAGCAGGTTAAACATTTGTTTTTCTTGCTGTGCACATCACATATGGTTTCTGTGTGTTCCATATACCGTATTATATTATAGTAATCTCATTCTATGTTAAGGTCAGACTTCATGGTGTAGGGATACCTTGGGGACTGTTTTATCTTATTTTGTGTAATTCATGTTTTTCTAATAAATCAATTTATATATCACCTTTGCTTGAGTGCTCTTATAGGGACCCTTTTTCTTTGCTGGTATTTATATATATATATATACACATACACATTTCACTCAAACTCATGGTTTGAGGAAAAACACACAGCACTGCAAGGTACATATTCAAAGGTGTTTTATTGTATATCCAAACGAAAGAACAATGTTTCAGTTCACTGTGGAACTTTTATTAGGGTGATGTACATTTGTATATCTGAATAAAGGACATTACTATTGAAGCCAAAGCACATAACTTTAATACTGTTCATTCATGTTGCACAAAGGCTTTGAAGCCTTTCCAGGTTAAAGGTGTACAGTCTGTGTCATTTTCATAACCTATTTATTTTGTTCTGTGTCTTACATTGTTTGATATTCACAGAGTAAGTTTTTTCTTCTTATTCAATTGAGGGAGGTATGACTGACATGCAAGACATGGGAATGGGCGATACAAATAACACGTTTGTGGTGAGAAACTAACAAAAGTAGCAGGCAGGTCTCAGACTTAGGTTGAGTCCCCGCTGGCGCTGGGCGCGCTCATGCTTAGAGCATGAGTGCCGGGTGTCCTGCAACTTTCTCGCCCCGCACGCAGTGGGGGGGGAGGGGGCACAATTGCGGGCTATCTGAGCAAGCGGGAAAGTTTAAAAATTGTATTTACAAAAGCACCGAGCGTGTGGAACTTGCATATATATATATATATATATATATATATATATATATAAACACACACCCACACACCCACACCCACACACCCACACACACACACACACACTTTCTCTCCCATATACACACACACACTTTCTCTCCCATATATATATACACACACACACACACACACACACGGGGAGGTCGGAAGAGAGGAAAGGCCGCGACCAGCACACCACCCCGCTCCCCCTCCTCCCGTGCCAATCTCCTGCCCTGCGCAGGCTGCGGGAGCGCCGGGCACGTGGGGTCTTCCCGCCTCCCCCCATCACCACCGCACGGCAGGCAGCGGGACCGCCGGGGACGTGGGGAGAAGAAACACCCCCCCCCCCCGCTACCACCTCCATGCAAGCAGCGGGACCGCCGGGGAATCGGGGTGAAGCGGGGACCTGAGGGACATTCCCGCTCCATTCTCCTGGCCCGCTGGCTGACACGGGGATCGGGGTGAAGCGGGGACCTGAGGGACATCCCCGCTCCAATCTCCCGGCCCCACGGGCTGACACGGGGATCGGGGTGAAGCGGGGACCTGAGGGGACATCCCTGCTCCAATCTCCCGGCCCCGTGGGCTGACACGGGGGGAAGCAGGGACAGGAGAACACCCCCGCTACCACCTCCATAACTGCGGGCAGCAGGAGCGCCAGGGAGGGGAGGGAGGTGGGGGAAGGCACAGATAGTACTTACTGTGTCCTCCATGGGAAAAGAATGGCCGCTCGTTGGGGGCAGGCTCATATAGAGCCTGGCCGCGCGCCCACAAAGCCTGGGAGCGCGCGCCAATCAGCTGTCAGGTAGGGGGAGTTTTTTTTTTGTTTGTTTTTTTTCAGCGCGAGCAGGGAAATTTAAAAAAAACAAACACGTGTGCTGCTTGGGCCAATATTTACTCGCCCGGAGGTTAAATCCACACGCCCCGGGCGTGTAAATGTATAGGATTGTCGAACACTGATAATGCGATCTGTCAAAACTGTTTGAGGGTCGGCTCTACTGTACTTACAATGTTATGTACCTAGAGAGGAGGTAATTGTTAGATAAGAAACATGTATTGTTGGTTTATCTTGGTTAATGGGGACATCAACATTTCAGCAGGAAGAGGATGTAACCCCCTGTTTCTGTTATAAGCAGAGAGCAGCAGTAACAGCAGACTGCAGACAGGCTCTTTGAGCAAAGTATCAGGGGATCATCAGCCTCCGGCCTAAGGAAACAGTGAGTAACTACAAAGAGGATCTTCATCACCAAGACAAGTAAAAGGGGTACTGAAGCCTTTGCGAAACACAAGCCTGCCACGGTCCCACACTAACAACCATGAGCTCCACATGCTAGCACGTATACCAGGAGTCTCTATGACACAGGGTTGTCAGGGGTAATATAAGACTCTCCAATACCTTGAATTTCGCAGTGCAGCAATGGTACTGTGGTGATCCTCAACAAGCGAGGTTCGCTGTGATGGTTTAAGAGTAGGGTGACCACCCGTCCCCCTTTTGCCGGTACAGTCCCGGTTTTTCGGGAGCTGTACCGATTTTCTGTGTGTACCGGAAATGTCCCGGATTTTCCTCAATGTGTCCCCATTTTTATTTTTTTTGTCCCCGGCGGTGCGCGAGTAAGCTGCGGTGCGCTGTGCGCGAGTCTGCGGCGGCGCGGAGGAGGAGACTGCAGCAGCCCGGCTGGTAGCAGCGCCCGACTGTGCAGCGCCCGACTGTGCAGCGCCCGACTGTGCAGCGCCCGGCTGAGCAGCGCCCGGCTGAGCAGCGGCCGGCTGAGCAGCGGCCGGCCGACTGTTGGGTTTTAGTCACTTTTTTTTTAGTCACCATAACTGATTTAAGTAGCTGGCTCCCTGCCTCGTTACAAAC